>VZDJ01006092.1:11718740-11817258 GCA_008694505.1 Cyanoderma ruficeps | reverse complement strand
AGGAAGGAAGGAAGGAAGGAAGGAAGGAAGGAAGGAAGGAAGGAAGGAAGGAAGGAAGGAAGGAAGGAAGGAAGGAAGGAAGGAAGGAAGGAAGGAAGGAAGGAAGGAAGGAAGGAAGGTGTTCTTTAGAATATTAGATTTCACATTTATATAAGATGCTCTATCCTGTCTCTTTTGCTCATGATCGAGTACCAGGACAGGGAGCCGAAACCTATCAAAGTGCAATTCCAATTAAATTTTCAGCCAAGTTCACAGTCCTAAAATATATAAAGGGCATGCTTTGGAGGAAACTTTCAAAGAAATTATGGACAAAATCAGCAATCAAGAAGAATGTCAAGCTATTTAGTTTATAAATAGACATGGCACTTCAACTGCTGAGCAGAGAATTGCTTTTCAAATAAAAATTCTTGCTGATTAGACTAAAATGAAGTTTAGCACATATTGTTTACTTGATTCCTAACATAATGAAAAATACCCAGCTTCTTGTAGTTATTGTAACAAAAGCACATATTTTTTTTATATTGCTTAACATTTTTTGCCCTAAGTTATTAGGGGGGTTTAATATTTTTTTAAAATTTTAAATTCAGCACTCATTGTAATGTTGTGATTAGAATCAGAAATCAGACTAATTTCTGTTGACATTATTATTTTCACATATCGATCATGCACATATAAGTGACAGATGGGTAAGACATCTGACAGAGTTATGCTATTGACCTCATTCCCTTATAGATAACTATGTCTTTTATTTGATCTGTTATTTTAATTTTGAAAGGAGAATCAAAACCAGAAAATGTTTTGACAAAACATTATCAATTGATCATTCTGTTGAACTTACTGTAAGATTTGAAGCCTGTTTCCATATTCTGAGGAGAATCCTTAGCCTTGTGGTTTTTAAACTCAATATATGAAACTCTATTGTTCTGTAGTTAATTTGAAAATCTCAGAACTGGAAATCTTGGTAATCCCAGTGGCCTCTATAGCAACATCTCTGTGCTCTTCAGCCCAAGTGAAATTCCTAAGGCACTAATCTGACGAAGGGTTATAAGGAACTTTGGGAAATCTGCAGGTATTTGGAAATTAAAGCAATATTTACAAGTAAGCTATATAAGGGTTTGCATTACACAAAAACTTGTCGACTGCAGTTAATAAGTAAAATGATGGAATTTTGAATCAGGACATTAAATTATTTATGGAATAAAAATCAGACTAGATTTATTTTTCAATAATGTATTAACTTACTGTGGTGGGTTGAGCGCTGGCTAAACACCAGTGCAACCATTAGAATTATTTACTCCTTTTCTGCTGTGAGATAGGATTAGGAGAAGAGAAAAGCAGGCTCAAAACTTTAAAGGGTATAAAGAAAACTTTATTTAAGCAGAACTGAAAAAAAAAAAAAAGATACAACAAGAATCAGAATAAAACCTTCAGAACATGTCTCCTCTCTCTACAACCTTCTTTTCTTTCCCACTGACCATGTACAGAGAAAAAACCTTGGGACTTAGGTCCATTTACCACCTCTAAAATAGTCTTTCATCAGTTCACTCAGGGAGAGGGGTCTCTTTTCCCATGTCATGGAGACTTTTCCACAAGAAAACAGTTTTTCTTGGCTTCAATATGCATGAAGAGCGGCCACCTGGAAATCTGCATTCATGAAGTCCCTCCCACCTTTATTCTAATTAGCTGCTTTCATGGGCCATGTCAAACGTATGAAAGTACCATTTTAAGGATGAGCTGCTCAAAAGCAAAGGTTCTCTTCACCTATCTCTGAGATCATCTTCATCTCTGGGAACAGAGATCTTCTTCTTTCCCTGGGGGCAAAAGGTCTTCATCACTCTCCTCTTTCTCTGTTCAAGTTTCTTATGAGATCACAGCTACATCAATGTTTACTTGCTTCAACACAAATGCCTTTGTTCATATCCACAATTTGAACACTAGATCTCCCCACACTGTTTCATGAATTAAAGGGATATTCTAGTGTATCAACAGTCCATCACCATGGCCTTGCAAAAGAATTTCAGCCTAAGACTAAGGCATTTCTTCATTCTCCTCCCATCTGAGAATTGACTCCTTCTTCACTGACCTTGGTGTCTTCATGCTGTCTCTCTACATGTCTTCACTAGGTCCTTTTCTCTCACTTGAGAGAGGATCAATGTTCAAGTTTCATCTGTACAATGAAAGAGTTAATATCTCACCTGGGGCCTGAGGATGGTCATTATTGTCAGTGGTGGCTGAAACAGTCACGATGGGCTGTGCCAGGATCTCAGGGGGCCCGGCCAGAATGGCGGCAACTGCTCTGGCCGAATGGCTGGTCTCAGGCCCGTACTGTTAATTCCAGCTGCAGGTTGGCCTGACAACGCTGGGAGTGGGGGCGGAACCAGCCCCGCTGCAGCAAGACGCTAACAGCCGCTGGGGCCCAGCCTGGGTGCGACAGGGTCCGTCAGCCTCCCCTTCCCCTGGCTGGCATTTGCTGGGGCCTGGCCCAGATGGGGCCTGGCAGGCTCCCCGGGAAGGGGTCCAGGCCCTCAGCAGGGCCCACCTGGCCCGGCCTGGCAGCACAGGGGAGGCTGGGCCAACCTGTTGTCTGTTCCCAGGACGGAAGAAGAGCTTTTCCTGGGCTTGCTTGTTTTTCACATGTGTGTTCACAGAGGCGTGTTCAGCTTTTTATATGGTTTAAAGGTGTCAGTATTCAAACTAGCCACTGATTGGTTTCATAAGACACAGAGGAAGCTGGTAGCATCTTCTCTTAGAAAATCACTTCCGTAACTAATTTCTTCTCTGCTCACTAAATGTCAATTAATGCAAAACCAGCACACTTACCTGCATACCAAGAATAGAAAATGGACAATTCTGCTATGAAGAAAGCCTGTATTCACTGTTTTAAATATAACCTTTTATGCTACAGAATGTGTTCTAGTTAGAAACTTCCAAACATACTGTGTATGTGTATTCCATATTGCAAACATGGAAATTAGAGGTACTTTGTTATGTCAAAGCTTTTCTTTCTTTTTCCTCCAGTAACTGACAGCTCTAAAATTCATGAGATTGGATATTCTACCTTGTAGAATGCAGATGTCATGTCATATTTATAAAGCTGAATAGTGTAAATCTGTACATTCATAATGCCACATTTTACCTTTTAGATCATCATATGGTAATATAGAAATTGAAAATAACTTTAATTATATGTAGTTTTACTTATAGATTAATTGATTATTTTTAAGAGATGAGTTGTAGAAGATAACTCTGAATCCCTGTATCTCAAGTATCCGAAATCAGTGCAGTGGAATTTACAGAAACATGGCACTTTCAATTTTCATTCCTTGTTCCTGAGTATTATTTGAGTTTGCATAATCAGCTACAGAAATATAATATGATATGTGAGCTTTTTTCTCTTTATGTACCCAAGGAAACCACAGGTGTGTTAAGACTGTGTTTGTCATAGATAAGCCTGTTTATTATGGTTTGAGAGGACTTAATTTCAAGGAATTTAAGATTAAATTAGACTGATAGATTAGATTCAGGCTAGATCAGGAACCTGATTTTGGCTTTAGCTGATTTTCAGGTTAGTTCTGTGGTTATTGCACAAGAACACAAACTCATCCTGTTTTAAAATAAGTGCTCATGTTAGCTGGTGTAATTTTTAATCTGAATTTGCCTTTTGCAATATTAACTGTAGCCATCAAACTTTCAGATTATTAAAATCGAGCAAGAGATCGATCTTCTTTCTTGTCAGAAATTCATGACATAAGGGAAAACAGGATTCTTCAAGGTTTAATTATGATCTTTGCTTTACTTTTCACTAAAATTTTGTTATATGTATAGCTTAGCTTGAAGAAATCTATACTAATTCTAGAAATAAGTTTCCCCATTCCCATTTTTTTTTCATTTAAATTACTTTTATATACCATATTGCAATGGAACTTGTTAAAAAGAAATGCCTGTGCTGTTAACCTTGTATTAAGACCTGCAGGTCTTATTCCTAAGAGTAAATCCCATGAATCTTAAGGTATTCAGGAAAATTTAGGATTTATAAGCAAAGATGAGCTATTCTACTTTTTGTCTCTGTTCAGAAAGCTTATTCTGATGTAGCGGAGCCTTTCAAAGTTCTGCAACTTCAAGCCATTTCTTAAGCATAAGAAGTGGGGCATATTAAGATTCCTTAGAACAGATTTCTGACAGGAGCACCTTGGTCCTGTGGCAGAATTCCATTTTCTCTTAATGATGTGCCAGAAGGGACATATGCTGATCTTCACTTATTCTCTGTGTGACAAAAGTCTGATCTTATCAGAGAATTTCAAAATACACAGTTTTAGGACATCATATATGAGTATGGTATTCTGGAAGTCATCCTACATATTTGCACATTTGAAAATAGGCAACCAAAAATGGAAGCTCTTTATTTGTTTTGTTATACATGGTGATTTTAATCACTGTAATTGTAAAATAAAAACTATTATTCTCTCTCTGTGTGGTTTTTTTTTGGGGTTTTTTTTAAATAAAATATTTGGCGCAATTCTTGAGGAAAAAAATTAAATTACATAAAAAATTCAGATGCCATTAAAAATTCAGATGACCTCTGCGTAGGGAATACTGATAAATTGCTGACTGCACATTGACAAAAAAGGTAAGTACAAGGATTGGTATGTAACTTATCCGTTTCTAAAAATGGCAACAGTAATGTCTTTGCATCTATAATCTAGCTGGCTACATCATTTAGCTGTTACTTTATCTAATATTTAAGTCCCTTCCTCATTTTATTTGTTCAGAAACCATTTTAAATCCTTACAAGATGTATAACGTCTTTTCATAAATGAATGAACATCTGAAATGTTGCTAGACAGTTTACAACTTTTAATGGTAATGAATTGTTGGTGACCTTCACACATGGTGTATTTCTCTGCACTTCAACTTAAAATCCAAATGTCAAATTCTGGAGTAGCTTCTGAGCTACTTCAATCAGAGAATGTTAAGAAGCTGAAATGATTTATTTATAACTATAGAAATGTTCTTCACCAGAATATGCAGTTATTTTGTCACCCATATGTATATTTATATTTTTCTAAGTTATTTTTTGGTCTAAAGTACTTTTTTAAATGAATTTACTCTCAGCAGCCAAAAGACAAGGTTGCATCTCAAATGTGCGGAAAGGGAGAAAGCAATATAACATATGCAGGTTCTTGAGATCTGCACTATCAGTATGATGAAAGTTTCCAGTCTATAACATGCCACTTACTGCTTCTAAGATATATGCCTTCAAAACTTTTTTCCACTCCATTTGGGTAAATAGTCCATCAGCAGCCATAATGTTCTAGTGATTTAGATCAGCTACAAAGTCTATCCATGTTCACAAATAAATAAATTGTTTGGGTTGGATAGGGCCTTAAAGCTCATTCATTTCCAACCCCCTGCCATGGGCAGGGACATCTTCCACTAGACCATGTTGTTCAGAGTTCCATCAAACCTAACCTTGAACAGTCCCAGGGATGGGGCATCCACAACTGCTCTGAGCAATCTGTGTCAGTGCCTCAGCAGCCTCAAAGACACGAATTTCTTCCTGATAACTGATCTAAACCTACTTTCTGTCAATTGGAAGTCATTCTCCCTTGTCCTGTCACTCCATGTTCTTGTAAACAGTCTATCCCTGTAAGCTATTAAGATTTACGAGAATCATAGCAAGTTTCCAAGGTCCATGTAATTCAACAGATCATTAAATACATACCTCCTATTAAAATACGTGCAAGTTCTCCAGCTGCTTTTTTTGACTACATACAGTCTGGTATTAAGTAAACCCCTTCACTGATGTATCAGCCTTATTGTTTTTCAAGTTACCTGGCTCTAAACATATAGATAATCACTGCAGAGTTTATCTGGAGGGGAAAATTAGTCAAGAACCAACTCCTTTGTATTTGATTCAGATAGAGAAGACAATTCTTACTCAAATATATACATTTTATGAAGTTGACACATTTTCCTTTGCACTTTCCATTTTACTTTCTTCTCATCTTTAATTTAGTGCCTGCCTGCATTTGGATTCCTCCCCACTCAGGCACTGTGACTGTCTCACACCTCATCTGAATATCACACAGTATTTGTTGTCTCCTTTCTGCCTCCAGCAGTATCTGGAGTGTCTTTGAGACAGAGTTTACTACTAAGGTAAAGAAATGGTAGTGACTACTTCTCTACTTCGAGAGAATCAGTGTCTATTCATTAACATTATGATAAGATTCACATTTAAATAGAAATAAATTAACATACAAAAGTGTTTTCACTCCTGTCTGGATGGTCTATCCATGATAACCAGCAGTCAGGGGTACTCTAAAACAGTTCTAATCCTGAAAGGCTGTTATCTCCCTTTCAAGGACAAGCACAGCAATCTTGCCACTTTCCAGCTGCAATTGGAAGTGATGATGTCCTCAGCTGCCTCCAGGAAGATTATCTCTGTCCTAGATTTTCTGGGGTTCTCACTTCAGAGGGTACATTTTGGGCACCAGTTTTGAATTGCATTCATACTGTATCCACTGATCTGAATGCTTTGATTCAACGTGCCAAATCAAAGAGAGAGACTTGGAAGCAGGCAGAGGGGAGTAGGAATCATGAACACTGATGTTACTCCACAGGAGTTGGTTTGCATTGAGCAAGAGAGGCACAAACTGCAACAGCTAATGTTGCCCTTCTTGTTGCCTCAGAGTTGACAGTGCTCTGTACTGTGCTCTCCAGCATGTCCCATGGGGTCTGTAATAGTCAGATCCACTCATTCATCATCTGAGATTCCACTATGTTTAATCACAGACATGAAATCGTTTCGTTTGGAAAAAAACTTTAAGATAATCAAGCCCAACTCTCAAACCAGCACTGCCAAGTCCACCACTAAGCACCACATGTTCCCAAGTGCCACATCTACACATCTTTTAAATACCACCAGGGAGTGTGACTCAACCCGTCTCCTGGGTTGACTCTCTCCCTTCTCCAACACATTCCAGGGCTTGTCAGACCTTTTGGTGAAGGAATTTTTCCCAGTTACAATCTAAACATACAAGCACAATCTGAGACCATTTCCTCTTGTCTTAACACTTGTTACTTGGATAAAGAGATTGACCCCCACCTCACTACACCCTCCTTCTAGAAACATGTAGAGAAGGTCTCCCTTGAAGGTTCCTTTCCCCAGGCTAAATACCTCTGGCTCCCTCAGCTGCTCCTCATCAGACTTACACTCTAGAGCCTTCCCCAGCTCTCTTGCACTTCCCTGGACATGCTCCAGCACCTCAGTGTTTTTATAGTCATGAAGGGCTCAAAACTGAACACAGGATTTGAGGTGTGGCCTCACCACTGTCGAGCACAGGGGAGCGTCACTGCCCTGGTCCTGATAGCTATACTATTTCTGATATAGGTCAAGATGCCATTAGCCTTCTTGGCCACTTGGGCACACTTGGAAGTCATCTGTGGACATCACCAATTGTTCTTGATTATCTTTTTATTACACAGGAAAAATCTACAAGGTAAAGATAGCTTCAATGACCCATGTAAGGAAAACTTTTCAAGTGTGACTTTGCCTGTAAAAGTGAGAAGAAACCAAATCAAACCAAACCAGGTTTTGGTATGCAATTCTGCTTTCTTCTTTCTAATGCCTGTGCAAGAACAGAGAGAAGAAAAATGTGAGCAAATCCAATTTTGTAACACCCGTCCCTCAGAGGACTACTTCCAAGCAAATTTTTGAAGAAGTCAGAGACATCTATAATCTTAGAGCGAACAATCTGAGTTGTTTCATTTTCTCAGAGTCTTAGGATTTTAGTTGTGAACTTGGTCCACTGATACCTTTGCAAACTATTATGCTCCCTCAGCAATAGCAAAACAAAGCCAATTAGAAAGACATTGTTATGGCTATGCTCCTAATATGGCTGCTCAGAGCTACACCTGTTAAGGTGACTATTAAGTGACTGTTAAGTGTAACAAGTGACTAGTAATTTACTTCCATTCCAAGAGTGCTAATTTTGTCTTACATTGTTCCTTATCAGGTTTTTTTTTAATAATATTGTTTACAAAGTTCGCATTTTTAATTTAATTAATGTTTAATGTTTTATTTAATTAATGTTATTTTTATTTATTTAATGTTACTGGATTTTTCAAGATTATCTTCTTCTATATTTTATTCTCAAAATCCATCCTGTGATCTCATAAAATGATTCCAAATATTTGAACACATAATTCCTAGGTAATTATCCATAACTGACCAATTAGGGAGTCAATTAATAAAGCTTTGTTTTTTGTGTTGCACTATTTCTGAAAAGACAGATTTAAAAATTTGATAGATGATTCTCCAACTTTACCAGTATCTGCTGTAAATGTCTGTGGTAGGTTGTCCTTGGCTGGCTTCCAGATGCTCTTGGACTCTGCCTCCACAACAAAACAGGAGAGGAGAAAAAAAGATGGAGAAGTCCATGGCTCATAATAAAGGAGAGTTCACTTGCCGTTACTTACAGGCAAAACAGACTCGGGCAAAAATAATTGACAATTAAAATAGACTTAGGTGGTAAGAAACAAAGACAAATTAAAACAGTACCTTGCTTTATCCTCCCTTTTCCCAGGCTCAGTGTCAGCTCATCCTGAACTCATCTACCTCCCCACCCCTGAGCATTGCAATGGGATGGGAAATGTGAGGTTGTAGTCAGTCCATGGCAGTTCCTCTCTACCTTTTCATCCTTCTCAAGCTTTCCTTAGTTCCAGCATGGGATCTTCAGATCTTTAGACTACAGGCTGCAGTCCTTCAGGATAAGCCTACTCCAGGGTACTCTTTCTGTGCAGTTCCATAGTGATTTATCCCCTGGATCTTGTGTTCAGTTCTCCACTGGAAGCAAGGGGACCACTTTCTTTTCTATGCTTTCCCCCAGAGGCTCCCAGAAAATCCCTGCTGGGACACCTGGATTTCCTTCTCTCCCTCTTCTGTATCTCCCCTTGGGGCTCTCGGGGCTGTCTCTCTCACTGTCACCTTCACCATTCTTCCCTCCCTTATCCCTGCTGTTTCCAAGGCCCTGCCATTGGCTCTGGGGCTCAGCCGTGCTCTGTGGTGGATTGGTTGGAGCTGGTGGAACTAGCTTTGTCCAAGACACGGCAGCCCCTCCACACAGGGGCCATCTACCAGACCCCTGCATGAAATAAAATGGTAAATAAAGTGTATAGTATTTCATGTTGTTAAATCAAATCCGGAGTAAGGCAGTTTCACCACTTAAGGTAGTTAAGTCTAAGTGGTACACAGAATTGGAAGAGGACCTGACTGGGTTGAACAAGATTCTTTCCTAGTGTTTTTAGTCTGACAGTAAATTAGCAGTCATGACTGTCTAGTGTTACATTACCAATCATCTGTCCAGCAGTACAATTTTCTAATTCAGGGTTTTTTTCTGGGAAATTGAAAAGAATCAAAAATTCTGTTCTGACTCTACCAACATCTGAAAAGTTTTCAGTCAGAAGTATATTCCAGAGAAATTAAAGGACAATGTTTATTAGTTCAAAGGCCTTGGCCCATGTTAAAAATCATGCACAGAAGAGTGAAAAGGTGGCCTTAGGAGGTCATGCAATCCGCATGCCACTGAGGAATAGGTATCTGCTTGATGAGTTTCCAAACTCCGTGACTTCCAGGAGAAAGTTCCCTCCTACACCTTGGTGATGGACACTGCCATCCATGAAGCTACAAAATGATGCTATCACCAGCTCATTGCCCTTGCCACAAACTAACACGTCTTGTCACAAGGCTCATTCTGAGAGTAAATTATTTTCCTACTTACAAACTGTAAAGTGCATATTTGAAAGAGCATCACTATAGACACAGTATCTTGTCAGTTATGTTGATATTTTTCTAAGAATTAAAGGAATGGGTCTTCATAGCTATTTAACTTAACAGAAACACACTGTACAGCAGATGTAGGCTTTGCATGAAATTGATGTAGGTATAGATAGAAAAAAAGATATAGAAACATCTAATGACCACCATCAACCACAAACTAAATTTCAGTGTTCATATAAACCGAGAAAGTTAGAGACTTTCAATCTGCAAAATTCAGAGCATGATTACTTATTGTAATTCAAGCTCAAGATTCTCCACTTTCGTTTGCCTGTTTTTCTTTGCTGTGTAGTTTCCCCACTCTTTTCAGATTTCTAAATTAGATCTTGATATATTTTCTTCACCCTGTCTTGAATCAGTTCCAAATGAATAAATCCCTAATCAAGCACCAACTATCAGTGTATTGATGTTCCTGCAACAGCCTATGTAGAATAGAGTTTCTAGTCAAGGAATTATAGAAAGGTCCAACAGAGCTCTGTACCAAAAGTAATATTGCTTACATTGTATGATGCAAAAGCTGTCTGTTTGTTGTGATTACAAGATACATGCCCCTAATTTTAATGAAATATTTTTGTATAAATAAATTATAATTGTCTTGTACATGTATAACTGTTTTGAGACATCAGACTTAATGAAATAGTAAAGTTTTTTGACTATTGAGACACTCCAGCCCACAAATGGACATACCTGAATAATGCCACTAGAATATCATTAAAATATTACATATCAAGTGGAGTAAAATCGCCATTGTTTTCTTCAGTGTGCAGTTTTTTTCTCCCTTGATAGATGATATGGATAACAAGTACGAATTCACACATTTTTTTATTTCATGCCAATAACAGTCCATACAAAGGGGACAATAAGATCCAAATGAGCTCATAATAACAAAGCAAACTGTGGGCCATTTTTTAGGAGGTTTATCTTGAACTTCTGAGGTAAAACCTGCTGCAGGTACAAAGGAGTGGCATTGGTACATTGGGAAGAAACTTCATAAGCTCACAATCAGTCTAGCACACACATTATGTGTATTGTGTTACAATGAGCTAAGTTCTTTTATCCTGGATTATAATGCTTGTCAATAAAGCAGAACCAAGATGATTTTGATCCTTCCTTGAGTGAGTTAATGAAAGTAAATGATAATGATTTTCTGAAATTATCCCCTGAAGGTACACTGTTGTTTTGCTTGCCCATTGATATCTCATACTGCCTCAGTGCTCTTGAAGTTTTTATGGCTAATGATACAGGAAAGTTGTAGCTAAATTTATATTTATGTGAAGACCATCAGTGATATATATTATTGCAATCATTTGGCATATGTATGAGATACAAGTACTTTGGATGAAAACATATGTGCCTATTTTATTACAACTATTGGATCATAAATTGTGCACAAACTAGCTCTCATCTTGGTTAATGATAGTGTTATTGCACCATGTAACAAAAAAAAATAGAAAAATGTAAGCATTGGTAGAAATCTGTGGCATTTCAGTGCCACCTACCACAGCAATATTTGGCAGGGTTCCTTTAGCGGTATTTTTCATACTCTGTGCCTTTGCATATTGCAATCCTTGAGCATATTCCATGCACTTAATACAGGGAGATGGGTAAGATATAGCTGAAAGAATAGGACTTTGATATACCTTTATGGTCAGCAATGTTAATTAATAATTGAAAATACTAAGACTTAATATTGGCCATTGGAAGTAAAAGTTTTATGTGGCTTTTTACTGAAATACAAATTTCCTCTGGAAAAAAAAAAAGTCACAAAAATTCTGTTGGTTAAGCAATCTTGAAGTTTTCATATTGTCTTCTGAAAACAACTAAAATAATTTTAATACCCAAGAGTGCATATTTGAAAAGTTGACTGTAAGAATGAGGCTGACTTTATAGGGAAATGACACGTAGTTGTGGTAAAATAATGATCTCACAAAGTCCTGGAAAGATTTCACTGGTCATGGGGAAAGAACTCAAGTGGTATAAAAGAACAAGCACTGAAAAGTATGATGGTAAAAAAAGTAGATTTTATTCCTATTGTTGATGCAAATTGAATCCTGTAGGCTTCCTCAGCAGTAGGAATAGATACTTGAAAATAAAAATGAATGTATTGCAACCAGGACGAAGACTGAATCTAAAATGTCTCAAATGCCTTTTAAGATCAGCCCAATAAAAATTCATTGTGATTTGCAGCAATAAAACTGATGAGATTAAGAGTTCTTTATCAAAAACATCAAATATGAACCAATTTGCAACAGGTATTTTGTTTAGAAACAACTAAAAGTGTCTTTGTTAGAAATATTTTCCAATACCCTGCTAACAGGATCACAACATTCCCTGTATTAAAAGTGTCAAGGCAGAATTATTGCATACAGATTAAAAAGGAAAAATTTCCTTCTCTTGATGCACCATAAGAGTTTTTAAAGTATAATTTTCCACAGTCTTAGTAATTATTTTCAGATGCCTTTACAGGACAAATTAAGTATAATAATATATAGTATAATTACTTGTTCAGTGACTATATAATAAGATTGCAGCTTAGACAAATTTGAGCTATATACAGATTCTACTCTATGAATGCTATTAGATTGAGTTGCTTTCCTGCTGGAAATTCCATAGGTGATTCCAAGTGTACAAAATGCTCAGACATCTCATCCAAAGTTATATTATGATTGATATTAATATCAACAAGGTATTAAAATGTGTTATTGTCTAATATGCTCTATACATAATACTCTTCTTGTGATTACATCTGTGATTCTGATATTGCAGCAATCTCTGAATGCTTTGTTATATATAACCATTAAGACTGTTTTAAAAAACACAATCAATCAGCTCTGCTCCAGAAAACTCTGCATCAAGGCCTACACAAATGAAAATTTATAAAAACTGGAAAAGGGATATGAATGGCAAGCCTCAGCATAAGGAAATGTAAAACCCAGTAACTAACTATGCCAAAAGTAGTTGTCATCTTTGATAAATCCATGTCTCTTAAATATTGGATATGATTGAATGTTCCACAGAATATTTATCTTTTCTTAATGTGATATTCAATATTCTTAATGCTGATGCTTAAAACTTTAAAAATGTATTTTAAAGAAAGAACCCAAATATGAAGTGTTTGCCAAACAGTGGTACAAAAATGGTTATCAGAGGTAATGTATCTTATTGTAAAACCATCTGTGCAGATCTAAAGGGAAGTAGAGTCTTTATGTCTAAAATCCACAATCCTAATAACAAGAAATGTTTTACATTGTTCAAAAATTGTACAAATGTAATGACATTTCTGTAGTGTCTAAAGACTACTAAAAATAAGCTAATGCTGTCAACAACAATATTTATGCACGAACAGACATGGAACATTCCAGAACACAGATGGAAAGCTTCAGATCTAAGCATTCCCTCCAAAATTACTCTCCTCTGTTGTATAAAATAACTTACAAATGTAGATATTTCTACATGTTGGCATCACTATCCTGCTGTAAGTGTTACATATGTATACATACCTTAATCTTTACATTACATTTTAAATTCTTCTCTTGGTTTTGCAGGGCCTCACATCAGGGTTGAATTTCTCTTTTCAGCATTTGTTTTAGACAACCTTTCTTATAATTAATCCCAAAATGCAATCCTTGAGTTTAAATTGCACCGATAGCTCTCAGATGAGACAGCAGGCAAAAGTTTAAATTACAAATAGGTAGCACTAAGGCATACTGTGCATTTTTCATGTTCTTTAATACACCTTTATTGCTGTAAGAAGCTATAAACTTCAGTTCCTCATTTGTAAATGGACTGTGCCAGCTGAACATGAGAAAAGTATTTTCTAGTATATTTACCTGCAAGGGAAAGTTCTATTTGGTGCATGTGTCTATTCTATTTAAACAACATACTAATAGCAGTTTTTTGGTCAAGCAAAATTAAGGCAAATTATTTTATTCTATAAAAATGCATAAATGTGTAAATAAATAAAAATAATGATGCTCAGACCTCTAGAGATGAGTTTTTATATGGCCTCAACTTCTATATCCAGACTCTGAACTACAAAACTGCCTCAAATATCAATATAGTGCACAACAACATTAAGTAAGCCCTGAAATACTAATTTCTAATTACAGGGTTCAATTTGCAATTATTTTGCTGATTGAAAAAATGCCTCTTTCCCCTTTTCATGTAATTTAGGTCTCTTAAAACAGCAATAAAAACATGTGCTCAGTGGAAAGCATTCTACCTCCACAGACAAACTACAACCTTTATAAAGTGCCTTATCATTTTAAGTAGGGTTGGCTATCTGCAGTTTGCTGTGTTTTAATGCAGCAGTATGGACAGGTCTTTCTGTACCAATTGTCATATGACACATACCATAGGCTACCTATATGAATTTTGTGGCAATAGAGTGAATAAAGTGTGGCTGAGACAAGCAAGTGTTTCTGAATATCTGAGACACACTGGGACAAAAAGTCATTGAAAGGAGGATTATGCTCTAGGACATGGTCAGTGGGGTCAGTTGAAATTAAAGAAAAAAATGGCCTGACAAAATAAGACTGGTGTTTAGAAAGCAAGAAGTAACACAGAGAAATGATGGATTGCCTTATTTTGTCAATATTAGAAACATGAAAATGGAATTTTTTGTGACAAATTAGACACAAAATAATGAAGCTGAAGCTCCCTCTTTGGCTACAAAACATTCCAACTTTTTACGTTTCTAACAAAAAAAATGCTGGTAGTGCAGATTAGATATTGATTACTGAAATTGTTTAAGTTAAAATGTTTTATTTGTTGCTAGAGCAGCAAATTCGGGATTTTTTATTTCTCTAATATGGTCTAGGTTTAGGTGGACTGTCTAGTTCTGAAGCATCTTTCCAAGTTGTAGTAATCCATTACCTGTCTCTAAAACATAAAGGAAACCCTAATTCATTTTCTTGTTGCATTCTTTTAGAGAATGCAGAGAACATGAGATATTGAACAACCAGCACTTCACCTAAAGGCTGTAAGGAGTAAAACCCTTCAGCAGTACCTTTTAAAACTAGGTTTTAAAGTTCAGTTATCCTATTTCATTGAAATTACCTAACCTGCCTGGCATTAGAATTGATAGACCTCAATGATTGTGTTTGTGAGGTTTCTTCAAGACATGTGTTGAATATCTTGTATGTGTATATTTTGCACTACAATGTATAATGCACACAGCAGAGAGTTCGGAGTCATTTTCTCATTGGATGAGAAAGGCAGGAAGTTAAACCTTTCCACCAAACACTAAAGGCAGTAATGACAGATTGGAACAGGTAGAAAACCCAGCAGATTTAGAAGAGGTTTTTCTGTTGTCAGAGACAGATATTCTTCTTATTCGGGATAGTAGGGACATAAAAAATGTGGTTGAGCTTGTAAAGTCTCTGCTGGCCTTGGGATATGCAATAACTCAGAGGAGATCCTTTACTTCAAATCTTCATTATATTATCATAATGTTCTCTTCTGTTGAAATATGTGCAGATATTGGTATTAATCCTAGGGTATGAAGTACTCATCAGCCAGCCACACCTCAGTGCCTTTAAGATCATGGAACAGACCCTCCTGGAACACATATCCAAGAATATGGAAGACAGGCAGATGATTAGACACAGCCAACATGGCTTCAACAAGGTCATTGTGCCTGACTGATCATGTGGTCCTCTACAATTGAAAGGGCAAGACAAGAGCTGTAGTTATCAACTATCTTGACTTCTGTAAGGCCATGGACACAGTCGCACACAACATTCTTGATACTACGTTGCAAGCATATGGATTTGACAGATGAACTCTTAGATGGATTAGGAATTGGCTGGATTGCCACCTCCAAACTCTGTCAATAGCTCAATATCTAAGTGGAAACCAGTAACAAGTGGAATCCCTCAAGGGTGCATGCTAGGATCAATACTAGTTCATATTTTCAGTGATGATATAGTGGGTTTGAGGCACCCTTAGCAAATTTGCTGGTGACCCCAAGCTGTGTGGTGTGATTGATGTGCTGGATGGAAGGCATGGCATCCAGAGGGACCTGGACAGGCTTGAAGGGTGGGCATGTGCAAAACTCATGAAGTTTAACAAGGAAAAGCACAAAGCGCTGCACCAGGATCAGGGCAATACCCAGTAGTAATACAGGCTATGTAATGAATAGATTGAGAGCAGCCCTGCAAAAAAAGTACTTGGAATTTCTTGTGGTTAAAAAACTGGACAAAAGCTGGTAATGTGTACTTGCATCTCAGAAAGTCATCTGTATACTGACCTGCATAAAAAGAAATTTGGCCAGCAGGTGTAGGGAGGTGATTTTTCCTCTCTGCTCTCGTAAGAGTCCATATGGAATCTAGCTCTGGGTCCCCAGCACAAGAAAGAAAACCTGGCCCTATTACAGTGGGTTGAGAAGACAGATGTAAGAAAGGTCAAAGTGCAGGAATATGTCTCCTATGAAGAAATGCTGGAAAAATTAGAGTTATTTAGACTGGAGAAGAAAAGGCTTTGGGGAGACCTTATTGTGGCCTTTCACTATTAAAAACAGGGACTATAAGAAAGATGGAAAGAGATTTTTTACCAGGACTGTAGTGGTAAGAGTCAATGTTTTCACACTTGTAAGAGGGTAAATTAAGATCAAACATTAGGGAGAAATTTTTTAGGGTGAAGGTAATGAGGCACTGTAACAGACTGCCCAGAGAAGTTGTGGATGCCCCATCCCAGGAAGTGTTCAAAGCCAGGCTGGATGCAGCTTTGAACAACTTGATCTGGTTAAAGTTGTCTCCATCCATGGCAGCATGCTGATCAGAAAATCTTCTAATGCACAGCCTGAGGAAATTTGTAAAACTCAACTTCTGGCTTCTTTTCAGTCTAAAGCACTTTGGTCTGTGCCAGTTTGATTTGTCTAACACTGCCATACCTTTGACTAAAGGATTATCTATTTCCTGGGTACCCTAACTGTTGTCTGGGGAGAACAACAAGTCATTGTTGTTCACTGGAGGCCAGGAGGCCTCCCAATGAATGTTATGAGTGGTGAAGAGGAGAAGGCCAATTTAAGAAAAAAGTGGAGACAAGCACCTGCTGCACAAGTCACTTTCTTGTCATATCTCACCAAAAATCACCCCATAAGAATAATTCTCAAGTATTCTAGGCAGATTGGATTCTGGCTTCATTACTCTTTGTGAGACGGTGTGTTTGACTCACATGCTAAAGATGTCTCCTAGGAGTCGATTTCATAGTGCATCAGTGCTAAAAAATTCCACAAAGCTGAGCTGCAGGAGAAAGATGAATCTGTGTGTCAGTTTTTCTGTGTGTATCTCCAAGAGATGATCTAATTCATCAAAATTAGAAAAGACATATTTTTATTTCCCAAATTTTTGTCGATTTTGTATCCATATTTATCATAAAATCAAGCGAGGCTTTGTCTTATTAATAGCAAGTGGAAGTATTGCAAAAAGTCAAAAAGAAATATACAGAAGTTAGATTTATAACCAATAGGTTTAGCTCCTTGATTTAGAAAAGTGTTAGGAAAAGTTGTCTGTCTGACACATTATGTATCACTAAACATGTTGATTGGTGCAAATTTCAAGTAATCCTAATTTTTTTTATTATTGTCTCAGATTCTAACTGCATTTTTACTGACATAACTCACTAAACTTATCCTCATACAGAAGAATCTTCAGGAATTTTGCTTTGGTAAGTCTCATCAGATAAGAGCAATTATGGATATGACTGCCAATCTAAAGGGGCTGATTTGTCAAGCGGTTCTTATATTCTTCTTCTTGCAAATCAGTACATTTTCCAACCCTTTCTTTTTTTTTGACAGGATATTTTGTAAATTGAAATAACTTTGCAACTTTTTACAGAAGCCTGATAATGTGCTAGGTACTTAATATGATAGTTTTAATAAACAAAAATATTTTCATGTGCTAAAGATAGATTCTTTTTCTGCTTGTGCTGATTTTACATGGATTGACATTTAGTGAGCAGGGAAGAAGCCACCCACAGAAATGATTTTTTTCTAAGAGAAGCTTCTAAGAGTCTCCTCTGTACCTGACAAAACCAATCAGTGACTGGTTTTGAACACTGGCACCTTGTTAAACCACTAGGAAGCTAAATATGCCGCTGTGAACACACATGTTAAAAATCGAATAAACCCTGGGAAAGCTCGCTTTTCTTCCACCCTGGGAACCGGTAACAGACTGGCCCGGCCCCCTGCTTGAGGCCAGGCCAGGCCAGGCCAGGTCAGGCCAGGGCCCGCTCCGCTGCGCCGCGGGGCTGGGCCGGACCAGGCCCTGCTCCACCGCGGCCTGCACAGCCTGGGTGCCAGGCCAGGCCCCAGCAGCTGCCGAGCCGGGGAAGGGGAGGCCATGGCAGCGTGCTTCCGCCCACCCCACCGTGGAGAATCCTCCACCATAAACATCTCTGGCTGCCGGTACCGAGTCATCTTGCTGAGGGGCTGCTCCGGCACCGTGAGAGATCTTGCAGCTGACACCAGGGATGGCTCTGCACCCCGTGCAGGGAGTAGCCTTACAGCTGGAATAGAAGACAGCAGGGGCCAGTGACCCAGGCCCCTGACACCCTAGCACAGCCCCAGTGTGACTTGAAATTCATCACTGTAACTGTTTTGGCCGCCACCTGGCAGAAACCATCATGACCATCCTCAGGCCCCAGGTGAGATATTAACTCTTTCATTGCACAGATGAAACTTACAAATTGCTGATCCTCTCTCAAGTGAGAGAAAAGGACCTAGTGAAGACATGTAGAGAGACAGCATGAAGACACCAATGTCAGTAAAGAAGGAGTCGATTCTCAGATGGGAGGAGAATGAAGAAATGCCTTAGTCTGAGGCTGAAATTCTTTTCCAAGGCCATGGTGGTGGACTGTTAATACACTAGAATATCCCTTTAATTCATGAAAGCAGTATGGGGAGATGGAGTGTTCAAATTGCAGATATAAGCAAAAAAGCATTTCTGCTGAAGCAAGTAAATGTTGAAGTAGCTGTGATAAGAAGCTTGAACAGAGAGAAGATGAGAGTGATAAAAATGCTCTGTTCCCTGTTCCTAGAGAAAAAGAAGAAGAAGACCTCTCTTCCTAGAGATGAAGATGATCTCAGAGATAGATGAAGAGAACCTTTGCTTTTGAATAGCTCATCCTCAAAATAGTACTCCATAAGTTTGACATGGCCCATGAATGCAGCTGTAAGAAGGCTGCCTGAGATGGGAGGGACTTCACAAATGCAGATTTCTGGACAGCTGCTATTCATGAGAATTGAAGCCAAGAGAGAACTGTTTTATGGAAAAGTCTCCATGACATGGCAAAAGAGACTTCTCTCCCTAAGAGAACTGATAAAAGACTCTTTTAGAGTCTTTACTTTTAGAGGTAATAAACTAATCTAAGTCCCAAGTTTTTTCTCTGTAAGTTGTCAGTGGGAAAGAAAAATAGCTTGTGGGGGAGGTGAAGAGTTCTGAAAGTTTTATTCTGATTCTTACTAATTTTTTTTGTTTACTTTTAGTTTTGTAATAAGGTGTTCTTTATACCCTTTAGAGTTTTGAGCCTGATTTACTCTCCTATTAATTCTTATCTCACAACAGAAAATGTGTAAGTAATTCTAGTGATTACTTATTCCATCACTCTGCTGAAAATAAATTTTATATTTGTATACATGTTAGATATCTCAGTATTCCTTTATCCTATTGACATTCATAACTAGTAAATAGGTGTAGCAAAAAACCCCCACAAACCAGCAAAACCCAAAAAAACCTCCGCAAATGTGGGAGTTTAGTTTGACTGTTTTATAAATTGAGTTAAACTTGTTAGCTTTAGCTTACATAATTTTAAGAAAATTGAGAAATACAAATAAATTGTATTTAGGTGAGAGTGAGAGTGAAGAAAGGTGAGAGTGAGAAAGAAATTAATTAAAAAGTATTTTACAGTAAACTAATTTTCAGAAACAAACACAATGTAATGTAAACATAACCTATATGATGGATAGGTGATGTCAAAAGTAGAGAATATCATGAGGAATTTTAAGTGAAGTAGTATTGTTAGTATACATTAAGTGGGAGCTTATTTATGTTTAATGTATTATGTTAAAGCAGTAGATCAAAGCCCTTAAAAAGCATGGCATGGCCGGGATTTAACAGTTTCACTAATCACTATGGGAGTTTTAACTGATAGATATTCTGAAAAAATAGACTTTAAAAACTACTGTCATGGAATCATAGAGTGGCCTCAATTGGCAAGGGCCTCAAGAATCATATTTCAACCCCTATGCCATGGGCAGAGGTAACTTTCACTAGACAGGTTGCTCAGAGCTCCTTCCAGCCTGGCATTGAACTCTTCCAGGGATGGGGCAGCCACAGCTTCTCTAAGAAAACTGTTCCATTAGACCTGGTTGTTCAGGGTTCCATCCAGTCAGGTCTTGAACACTTCCAGAGATGGGGTAGACACAACTTCTCTTGGAAGTTCCAGTGCCTCACCACCCTCACAGGGAAGAAGTTCTTCCTAACATCCAGTCTAAACCTCCTCTTGGTTTGAATCCATTCCCCTTTGTCCTGTCACTCCAGACCCTTATAAATTGTTTCTCTCCATGTGTCCTGTAGGCTCCCTTCAGGTATTAGAAGGCCAGAATTCGGTCACCCCAAAGCCTTCTCTTTTCCGGGCTGAACAACCCCAATTCTCTCAGCCTTTCCTCTCAGCAGAGCTGCTCCATCCCTCTGATCACCTTGGTGCCTCCTGTGGCCTGGCTGCAGCAGGTCCCTGTCCTTGCTGTGCTGGGAGCCCAGAGCTGGATGCAGCCCTGCAGGTGGGGTCTCAGCAGAGCGGGGCAGAGGGGCAGAATCCCCTCCCTGCCCTGCTGCCCAGCACACAGGGATTTCTAGGGCATGTTCAGCCTCTCACCCACTAGTACCCTCAAATCCTTCTTGTAGGGCTGCTCTGGATCTGTTCATCCCCCAGCCTGGATTGAAATCCAGGTTTGCCCTGACCCAGGTGCAGCGCCTTGGATTTGGTTTTGTTAAACCTCATGAGACTCCCATGGGCCACTTTTGGATCTTGTCCAGGTCTCATCCTGGAGAAGACTAGAAAATATCAGGCATTTAAATGCTTTGTATGACAATAATGAATAAATGATATTTCACCTCTTATCGGTTCAGAAGCGAAGTTCCATTTTGTTGTGCATCACTCTTAGAGACCAGCCCTAATTTGGGGTGCCCTGGTGAATCCAGCTCAGTCTTGCTTAGGCAATAGGTTTCTCAGCCACCCCTGAGATCTGAAACAGCCCAACACCTTCCCCCAGCAGTGGCAAATGCAATCATATTTACTGAGCCACAACTATCAAAGCTTATATGACTTCACCTAATTAGACTTAGCAATATCTTTGATCTATGAAATTAATGAAAAAATATTTGCAGTTATTAACAGTATGTGTTTAGCTTGTTAAAAATGACTTTAATAAGTCCAAACATTTGAAAGGGTATGAAACTGTTAACTAATGGAAATATTGAATCTCTACTTTTATATTTTTGTTGAGGGGAAGCTGGAAAAGCAATTTACACATTCATCCTGACTTGAAGCTTCACAGTCTCATTTAAAATTTACTCAGAAATTACAGGTTGACCCCTATTTATTTATTTCAAAGCATGTTTGAGGATGATGATAAGAAGAGGGTAAAGGTAAAAAACTGAATCATCCAAATACTGAGAGTTGGACTTATCCTTAATAACATCTCTTGGGACATGTATGTGCCATGTCAATAAGAGTTATATATTTTATAAATAACATTTGCAAGTATAAATCTGGCTTATTAATGATCCAGAATTCTTGCTCTAAGGGTTTTATCTAGGCTCAGACATATTTTAATGTGGATTTTATTCCTAAAAAAAATGGAACATGTACATATAACTCCTGACTTTAAAGATTTTGAATCCACAGAAGTTTGCTTTCTTAATCTTCATATCAGCCAAGCATTTTTAAAGAATTTTGCACAGCACCTGGCAGATTTTTTTGGAATGCCATCTTCTGAAGGTAAATAGGATAAAAAAAGATATTTTAAGGGGATAGCAAAAGGCAAATACTGTAATAACTTCTATGATAGAACTGTCTGTAACTGGGTTTTGGTGCCCTCTATATTCTTGGCCACATTTTTATTTCCATTAATTCATGCTATCACTTTTATGCCTACCTTGTTAATATTGAAGCTGCATGAATGAAAAATTACTTCTCCCCCACAATTTATAGTTTCTCTTGCATTTTTTTATTTGTGTTGAGACATTAGCTAAAAATTTGCTGATAAAAAATGACTGGAATATTGACAGACATACAGAAGAGATAGCAACAATTCTGCCCCCAGTCTGTTAATTAAAAGGGAATTATTAGCAGAACACTTCAAACTTTTTGTTTTTCAAGTTTGTTGCACCACTGGAAATGTTAAGGGGATATGTATGCTTATCCCTAAAATTAGGAGAGTGGTTATTTCCTCACCAGTTGTTCTATTTTCATTCTGGTTTATTTTTTTGGATTTTTTGGTGGCGTTTTGTTTGTTTCTTTCTTATTGTTGTGTTTGTCTGCTTATCTTTTTAATTGTGGAAAGCCCCAAACCATTTCATTTACTCAACCAGATGCTCAGGAACCTACAGAGTGTGGAGGTAGGATGAAACTGCCTGCCTTTGAAGATCAGAAAATCTTCTGATTGACAAATGTTCTCTATAGAGATATCAAGACATGCTAATGGCAGTACGATTTCCCTTTGTAGCTAAGGATACACTGTGATGTCTGAAGAAATTGTAAAATGGATTGGTCTTGGTGAGGAGCCAATATAGTTTTGATTTCTGTCTCAATACTGGTTGTCAGAGGCATGTAGGGGAGGGGCTGCACATGTGCCACTTTCCAGGGACAGCTGGGAGAAGATGGGGAGAGTCTCTGGGTAGACTTTGCCTGGTAACCATTTCACACCTCGCATGGGATAAGCAGTCAGCAGGAGAACATAAGAACACTGTACTCCGCTGAGAGGTTTCTCCAAACAGATGGTGAAAGGTCTCCAGCCACAGACTGCAGTGGAAGGTTGGACTGGGCCAGTGGTCTCCTGTCAACAGGCAGAGCTTGGGAGGGACAGTTACTCCAAAAGTAACTGTGATACAAGCTCTAGGGCTTTTACGTCTTGTGTTTTTTACTTTGGCTAGCTGGTTGGGCTTTTTGGCTTTGGGCATTTCGGCTTTAGGCTTTTTGGCTTAGGCTTTTTGAGACTTGTCGTTTTGGGGCTTTTTGAATCTGGGGACTTTTTGATTCTTTGTGTCTTTGTGTTTGTCGCAGTAGGACACGAAATAAAGATGCTTGACTCCAGTCAGAAGGCAGTAGAAATCAGAAGGCTTTATTTACAATTTATTTAGCTTTTTTATAACATGCTGCGATAAAAAGAATGTTGTTGGTCCATAGGACTGACACCTCTCACATTGACTAAATAACAAAATTAGCAAACAACACCTGTTGTTACAAGAGAGAAAGGAATATTGTTTACACAAGGTTGTTTTAGGAAAAAAAAACCTGTTGAAAAGTTTCCCTTGAGAAGAGCCAGCACTTCTCAAGCTCAAAAAATATTGAGTCCACAGTGTTTTTGGTTTGGCTCCAGCATGCTGAAGTCTGCTACTTGCCCTGACCTTAGCCTGTTTTTTGTCCTTTTTGTCTTGGTTCCAGCCTGCCTTTCGGCTCTTCTGTCCTCAGTGGCCAGAGGCAGCAAAGCTTGCCTTCACTCACTCACTCCTCTCTCTCTCTGGGTGCTTGGATGGACACTGGCTGCCCTTCGCCTGTCCTAATTCCCTGTGTTCCTACCTGATGCCCTACCTGCTCACCCTGCTTCGCTGATCCAGCGTGTTACTGCAACCCCCTGTCCAAGGTTCTGGCCCTCCTGCCCAAGTGCCCCCTCATTCACCTCATGTCTGGCCACCCACCACCATAGGAGCTGTACTTGTGGAGCTGCATCTATCTCTATGAGAGCTGCACAGGCTCCCCAGCAGGTAGTGTGCACATTCCCCCCACTGCATGGATGTTGATGCTACTCCCCAACCCTCTGGTTCTAATGCCTGCTTTTCTCGCTGTCTCTGCCCTCTGTCTTCCTTTCTCTCCCTATCCTTTTCCATTTTCCTTCCTTCTTTTCAGTCTTTTCTAGTCCTCTTTAGTAAGCCAACTCCTTTTTTTTTTTTTTTTGGTTGCCAATAATCAGTTCTCAGGTACAGTGTTGTCTTGTTTGACTTAATTTTGTTCTACACCATCAATTTTTAAAAGATCTCCTCACAGTTCCCCACAGTGGAACATGACAGTCTTCCTATCTCATTTCTCTTATGAATCCACCCATGTGAAAATATGATTTAGCTGGACCAAAGGAGAGGAGTGTCAAGGGGTGCTTTTTGTAGATTGTAGCTGAGATATATTCCTTTGAAAAACAGAAGACTGTCCTCTGTATTGCTAATTAATTCCACTGCAGTTGTTTTCTCAGGTGCCTACAGGTCATCCCTGGTTAGGGGGCTCTATTTTGGGTGGAAAGAGACTCATTGGAAAAGGATCAGGGGGTGCTGGTCAACAGCAGCTAAACATGAGCCAGCAACACCCAGGTGGCAAGGAGCACAACAGCACCTGGCCTGTACCAGCAATAGCATGGCAGCAGGAGCACAGCAGTGATTGTCCCCTTGCACTGGGCACCAATGAGGCCACATCTCAAATCCTGTGTCCAGTTCTGGGCACCTCAAATAAGAAAAGACATTGATTGAGGGGCTGGAACATGTCCAGATAAGGGCAAAGAAGCTGGGGAAGGGTCTGAAGCACAAATCTAATTAGGAGCAGAGATGAGGGAGCTGTGTGGGATCAGTCTGGAGAAAAGGAGGCTCAGGGGGAACCTTCTCACTCTCTACAACTCCCTGAAAGGAGGGTGTATTCAGGTGGGCGTCAGGCTTTTCTCCCGGGTAACCAGTGATTGGACAAGAGGACACAGCCTCAAATTGCACAAGAGGAGGTCCAGGTTGGACATCAGGGGGCCTTTCTTCACTGGAAGGGTGGTTAAACATTGTAAAGCACTGCCCAGGGAAATGGTGTAATCACCATCCCCAGAGATGTTCAAGAAATGACTGTTTGCACTTAGTGCCATGGTCTAGTTGACAAGTTGGTGTTTGGTCAAAGTGGGGCTCAATGAACGTGGAGGTCTTTTCCAACTTTAATGATTCTATGATTCTGTTATTCTATGGTTCTATGGTTCTACAAACCACATTCCCCCGCAGTGGTGAGATGGTATATTAATTAATATTTTCATGCACTTTCTCTACTTTACACAAATGTGCTTACATCACAAATGATTTCTGAATTCCTTTTGGCATACGTTTCTCTGTACATATCTATTGTATCCTAAATACTTGAGAGATTTTCCTCTAACAATAGAGAAGGAAGTGTTCTGACAGTGATAGGTAATTTCTAAGGCACCATGACACACAGCCACAATTTTCCATCAGAGAGACACAAAGGAAATGAGCTGGTGTAGGAACAGCTGTGGTGTCTGCAGACATGATATATTTGAAAGAGTTTGCTGAGGCATGTTCAGCATTCCTCTGCATGATGAAAGTGAGGTAAAACAAGCCTGACCTGAGGATGCTTTACACTGGAGAAGAGAGTCTGTCTTCATCAGAGTCAAGATTGAACTGTGTCTAAAGTTCTGCTCACCACTTCTGCACCCTGACAGGATGACGTATTCAAGGTTTTTCATGCTGCTAAATAGTTTAACCTCAGTAAGTTGGTGAGCAAGTGTCCTACAACTCATGTTAATTCTATATCCATATGTTGAGTCAATTTTAAATGATTATTGCATGTTATTTGTCATTGTGCCAAACATTTGTCTTCAAAATATCATGCAAACTCCTAAAACAAGCAGACTATAAACATTTCATAGTTCAATTAAAACAAAATACTGTATGTAGGGTAAATCTGATAACGATGTTATCAGGAAAGTAGTTTTTGATAGTTCTTACATGCATCACTATGAAAGGTTTGTGAACAGCTGCATCACAGGAGGGGTAAGATAGTGGTCTGAATATACCTTTGCAGATACACTGGGAAAATGTATCGTTCTAAGATGTTTAGAATGAGGAAGTTTACAATAAAACCTATTCATTTCTTCCTTTTCGATATTTATTTATTTATCCTGCCCTTCCTATGACATCATATATTTCCTAGTGCAGTCAACGAAGAACATGGTTTATTCAACACTGTGAAAATGGGGTTTGACAGCCTTGAATGCAAATGCTATAGCTTAATATGAAGAAACTGTATTAATTTGGTATTTATAGTTTATAGTTTATTTTCAAAACTATAACACTAGGAAGCACTAATCATCTTCATTTCGTATGCGGAAACTAAGTTACAGAGGGTTGGGTGGAATAATGGTTATTTATGTACTGTGCATCAAGAACTCACAGAATAAAAGCCATTTTTGGATCCAGGTTTATGATCATTCACAGGAGTGTAACTACCAGGTTACAGATTTATGCAGTTTTTATGTGCTTTCTGCTACCCACTCTGTAGGGAAATATTTATTTCTGATATCTCGATAATTTTATACTTAGGACATCTTCCATGGAATGGAGATACAGGGTGATCTATAGGAAAAACCCAAACCCAGGCCCACTACTTAGCCAAATCAACAAATACTTTTTTGATTTGTAAAACAATAGTTTATTCAATATCTCATTTCAAGGAAAAAATACAAAAATCCAGTTCTCCAACTTTATTTTTACCCTTTTCATGTGTAGTATGTCATTTCCAGCAAATCTAATTTGCCGATCAGGAAGGGTGGTTTTGCTGTAATGTTTTTGCTACATCTACATCACCATGTACATACAGGATATAAAATGGATCGTAATTGCCCCAATGAAGGCCCTTATAATTGACCTTACCAGCTGCTGGGTTTCATGCAAACATAGGCAATGCCTTGATTTGCATCCTTGGATCTATTTGAATTATTAGGTCTACTGTAGGAGGTTAAGTGACAGCTCATTCTCCAAGCTTACTGTAAGCCATAATATACTCTCAGGATTATCCAACGTCAGGCAAAATACTGGAAAATTTATGCTACCTTTAAAAATTTTGTCCTCTTTACATGTGCTCATTTACTGTCTTCTCATTTTTGTTTCCTTCCAACCCTGAATTTATCTTAGTGAGTACTCTTCTGTATCTTAAATTTCAATGGACCTGCTATCTTTCATCCACATCAAAAATATTAGGTACACTTGCTGCTACAAGTCATATGTCCTCTGATTTAAACTCATTTTGGCGCTACATTTTTTTTTTTTTGGCCTGTAATGTTTAAGTTGTGCCCATTTTCATGTGCATCAAACTCTCTACTGTTGCAATTATTAAATCCATTTTTATGAGCCAGATGATTACTGTCTTAGTACTGTCTTAGTTTGAAAGACAGGTGTCTGCCAGGGAAAGCCAGAGTTTCCCTTGGAATGGAGAATGTAAACCCCCTTTTTCCAAATGATTACAATTTTGAAACTAAGGGGCTCTCAGGCAAAGGTATGGGGATAGGAATAACAGTTCTTTACTAGTATGTATAACAAGGCAAACAAACAACAACTATGGCATTAAAAACAAAACAGATCTAGGAACCTCGTGACAGCCTTCTCGGCTGAGAAGGGATGGAGGAGAGGCTTTGCTTCACAAAACCCCGGGCCAGTGTGATCCTGGTGCCTCTGCAGGACTCTGAGGAGCACCAAGCTGGAACAGCAGGAATGGGCAGAAATCCTGGGCTGGTAGATGAGATGTACCAGAAGCTCCAGGGTGGTAGCTGCAACTGTGGGACGTCCCAGCAGGACAGGGCAGTGCTGGGCTACGGTGTACTGTGTTTTTTGCTTAAATACCAATAAATACCCAGTAGTTAGTTTCCTAGAAACTTACGAAAAAAAATTCTGCAAGTAAAAAAGAAACAAATTTAACTCCCAACAAGTACAAAGGCCATCTATCTGATGGATAATTTATGACAATGTTTCTCAGAATTCAAATAAAATTTCATTCCATATACTAACTTAATACAAAGAAAAATTTGCAATTCCTGAGTATTTTGATGGTGTTTGCAGTTTTGGAATAGGTTTTGCTCTAAGTCGCTTTGAAAGGCAGTAGCATTTCTGTTCCATTTTTTCTTTGACAGGTGACAATAGTTAACAGTCTAAATATTTGCACATAGGTTATCTCATACCAGACACAAAATTCTTTTAGACATTGTTTTAATTCCCACAGTACAATATCCCTTGAACATCGACTTTTATAAAAGCCACAGTCAAAGCACATCATGTGGGTGAAGAGGGAAGAGAAAGAAATAAATCTTGACAATTTGCATCAGTCAACATGTTAAGAAGACTGCAAATTAAATGTCTCTATAGTTACTTTATTCTATAAAGAACTGGAAATAAATCTCCATCTGTTCCTTCTAATGACTACTGTAAGAAAATATGAAATTAGCAGAGAATGAAGGTATTCAGAAAATATTCTTAGTTTTGTAGAAAGTATATATATATTTATAAATAACATTTTTCTGAACCTTTAAGTTGGATTTTATCTTTTCTACAATGCGTCTACAAGGACAGGACGATCATTATCAAGGGATTGTGATGATTTTTGATTTTTCTTCATAGAATTCACCTAAAGCCCTAATGTAGAGAAACAATTCAGAAAGTGTTTAAGCCCTACTGAATTCAACAAGATTTATACCACTATACCACTTCTAAGAGAAGAAAATGCTGAAATAACTGATGCAGAGTTTGAGACCAAGTTAGGGTTGCATGGGTTATGCACCTGATCTTCTCCTCTGAGCGTGCAAAGATAGGAGACATAACACAGTTTATCAGGAATAGCAAATGCTATTTTTCGCTACTGTCAAGGCTGTCAGTGCTACTTAGCTGGGTGGTGAAAACCCTCTTATTCAAATTGTTTCTGAGAACTGGGAAAGTTCTCACTGCCAAAACAAGTACCCCCATTTCTGTGGTTCTCTGTCTCAGCATGCTCTGCAAAATGCTCCACGTTCTTTATCAAGGGGACTTTTATCTTGTCTGACTTTAGAGGAATCTTTAGCTGACCATTTAATAAGAAGCTTACACTATAAGTGCATTAAGTGCACAGCTTTTTCTTCCCACTAGCCAGTGGTTAAACTGTTAAATGCCAGGAGAAAAAAATCACAACTATCCTTAACATTTCTCCAAGCCATATAAGGAAAGAAAGCACAGAAAATTACATAGTTGCAAGGTAAATTTGATTATTTGGTAATCCAAAGCCATGCCGCAGCAAGGACAGCTGATAGGAGGCTAATGAGCATGTTAACTCTCTAGGCTGGTAATGTCATTTATGCTCTGAGCACCCTCTAAACAAACCCAGAGCATCAAGTGTCATCAAGTTTCATCTAGTTTCAATATAAACATCTTCTTTTGACTGTCTGTACAACCACTTCACAAAAAATTTCAAAATAGGGTATAAAGAACATTCAAAATAGTGTGTCTAGGAGAATTATTTTTATCTGATGATTTTCTGATGATTTTCTTGTCTGAGATGAATGTTTTGGGAAAAGTATTTTAATGAATAACAAATATAGCCTAATGGGTTTTTTGCATACTCTTGGACAAGTAAAATAAAAGCTATATATTTTTAAGAACTTTTTCTGAATTCACCAAGAGTTTTAAATTCTGGATTTTTTAAAGACTATTATTACTTCCTAGCATAATTTTCTGTAGTCAGGACATTTACCTTGGATGATCCATGTCTATTTTATTGCTTAAGGCTACATTTTCTATATAAATGCTTTAGTGTCCATAAACTAAAGGTAGCAAGAATAATCTGCTCATAGGGTAAGTTGTTCTGTCTCAAACTTTTGGTGATCCTGTGGGTTTGTTGCTGATAACCCTTTTTTAAAATGTTTCAGAAGAAGGTTCATCTCTGTAGAGTGAACTGCGTAGAAACAAGTTGCTGGCTCCCCTAAGCAAAGTGAACTTTCAAGCTCCATTGGAAAACATCAGTATTTTCATAGAAATTCCCCTCAGGAAACTCAGCCTGTGCCTCTCAACACATTGAGTTTGATACCACTTTTGCAATACTGCTCTAGGTCTTCTGTATAAGATTAG
This sequence comes from Cyanoderma ruficeps, assembly GCA_008694505.1. Lineage (NCBI taxonomy): Eukaryota > Metazoa > Chordata > Aves > Passeriformes > Timaliidae > Cyanoderma > Cyanoderma ruficeps. Next base: position 11,787,306 of record VZDJ01006092.1, on the reverse strand, counting down.
ATTGACATCAGAGTCAATGAGTAGTTGTGGAAGACAGAAATATTTCTTCTTGCCATTACAGTAATCTGTCTGCAACTGTCATTATGAATATCAGACAACAGTAATTACAACATATTTGTCAGTACATCACTGTTTCTGGTGGCTCCAATTGGCTGTCAAAAAAGTTCAAATGCATTTCTCTATAATTTTTGCATAATGACAGTCCAAATATCCCTATTACCTTTATGGCCATAGTAATAAACTTATTTCTGACCAAAAAAAAAAAAATTAAAAGCAGATATGCAACATGATGATGCTGAGCCTTGAAGAAAAAAGTCACTAAAATATTTGTATTTCAACAAACTAATTATTAGTGGTGAACAGGTACATGAAGAATAATATAGAGGATGTTCCTAACAATAAATTTGGGAGAAGTCATAGTGAGAGAGACTTTTAGTTATCACTTTTTTCTCATATTCTCCCATTAAATTAGATTTCAATCAGTTTTGAAAGTTCATGCACCAGATTGTGATTAAAAAGGTTGATTGTACTCCCATAGAAGTTATATTTTTTAAAATTTTGCATACAAAACACTGATTTACAGAAATGTTTGTAATTATTCTGAAATATAAAAAACATCCAAAGGCAAATTTACACCTCTACAACATATCACATCATGTAATATCCTTTTTCTCAAAATAAAATTCAAAATTTATAGAAATGCTATTAAAAACAATAGGTGAGGAACATTATTTAAAAAACTGTAGAATTGGGAAAGTAAATAAAACACATGACATATAATGAACAATGGAGAATTGAGCTACATCTATTACTATGAGAATTACGCAATAAAAACAAGTGTATATTTTGATGCTGGAGATTGGAAAAATGTGGTTAAAAACTTAGTGATATTATTTTAGAGAATATAAAGAAAATTAATTGGAATTCATTTTGTAATTCAAATCATTACATAGCTATCACCTTCTTAATAACAAGCACAGGAATAGCTTAAAATCTAAAATTAACTAAATTGAAGTCAGAACAATGTGATGTTTAAAACAGCAACATAGTAACTGTAGGAGAAATAATTAATGATTTTTAAGACATAGCAGAGAGTAAAACTGTTGGTCCAGATGGATTCTTGAAAGAAAACTTCAGTTATCACCTCCAAAACCTACATAGTTTTAAAAAGGTTATTTTTTTCTATCTAAAATTACATGTTAGTAAATTTATGTGCAACAGGATGGATTGAAGCACTGACAAACAAGTAAGTAAAATACCTTTCCCTTATTATGCAATTATTGTAAGATTTCTCGTAGACATCTGTTGTGGTTTGACACTGGCCAAATGCCAGGCATCCACAAAAGCCAATCACTCACTCTCCCCTGCCACAGCTGGTCAGAGGAGATAAAAAAATTAGCAAAGGGTTCGTGAGTTCATAAGGGTTCATGAAGGCTCATGAGGGTTCATAAGGACTAGGAGAAAACACTCCATGGCAAAAACAGGTTCAACTTAGAGGTAAAAAGTGGATTTATTACGAACAGAGTTAGAGGAGAATAATGAGAAGTAAAATGAGCCCTTCAAACACCTTTTTTTCCCCCAACCCCTCTCTCCTTCCCACCGACAGCACAGAGGGACAGGGCATGGGGTTTTTGATCAGTTTGTCACCTGAGGATTTTCTTCCGCTGCTCCAGGAGAGGAGTCCTTCCCCTGCTGTGCCATGGAGTCCCTTCAACAGGAGACAATTCTCTGTGAACTTCTCCGGTATGGGTCCACTCTCATGAGCAGCGGTCCTCCCAAAATTGGTGCAATGTGGGTCAGTCTTCCACAGTGTGCAGACCTCCAAGGACAGGCTGCTCCAGCCTAGAAGCAGGAGTCCTCTGTCTTCTCCAGGTGTCCCACTGGATCTCAGCCTCCTCCAAGCATCCACCTTCCCTGGCAAGGGCATCTCCCCCACAGGCTGTGGGTGGATCTCTGCATCCCCTGTGGATCCCCAGGGGCTGCAATGGCACAGCTGCTTCACCTTGGCCTGCAGACAGATCTTGGCTCCAGCCAAGAGCACCTCCTCTGCCTCCTTCTCCACTGACCTTGGTGTCTCCATGTTGTTTCCCTCACATGTTTTCACCTCCTCCTCTTCCCTGACTAAAAGAATAAAACTGTGCCCACTTTGTTTTGATTTTCTTCTTAAATATGTTATCACAGAGGTGGTAGCAACCTCTCTAACTGGCCCAGTTTTGGCCAGCAGCATGTCCATCTTCAGAGCCACTGAGGACTGGCTCTGCCAGACATGGTGGAAGCTTCCAGCAGCTTCTCACAGAAGCTGTGGTCCCCCCACTACCAAAAACCAGGCTGTGCAAAACCAATACAACATCAAAAAATACTCATATTTTAAATGTTTGCAATCCTAAACAGAATGAAAACAAATCAATACAAAACATTTCTATGCAATGAAATTATGATAAAATCAAATGGAACTTCAGAAATAGTTTTTACTTCCCTCAAAAAATCAGGAAATTAACTCATAAATGTTATCTTTATCTGTTGTTGCACATGAAAAGGTTCCTACTTCTATGCAACTAACCTTTAGGATATAACAGCTTCTCAGAGCTTTGACCTGTATTCTGGGAAACATAATCCTGTTTTTCCCCCTTATCCTATCTGCCTTCTCTGACAGTTTCATAGCACAACCAGTGCAGAAATAGGGCTAATTTTCTTTTGTCTCTCTACTGGTGTGTTTTCATATACTTATTTGTGTGCCCTATTTTATTAAGCAGAAACATATGACAGTGTCCTCCATTATTTAAATTTATTTCTATTATTTCATGGTTTTCTTCTGTGACTGTTATCAGAAACCCTTTAAATTTTTGCACAGTACTAAACTTTGGGGTTTCACTTAGTTAAACTCTACTTGTAAATATAGAATGTAGTGGGACATCCTAAGTGCCAGCAGTGATGGTTCTTTAAATAGGGAGGTGTCATGGTTTAACCTGGTAGGGCAACTAAGCCCCACACAGTCATTCATTCGTGTTCTCCCTGGAGGGATGGGAAAGAAAACTGGAAGGGTAAATGTGAGAAAACTCATGGGTTGAGATAAAGGTCATTTAATAGATAAAGCAAAAGCTGCACGTTCATACAATGCAGAACAAGGAATTTACTGCTTTCCACTGGCAGGCAGATGCTCTGCCATCTCGAGGACAGCAGGGGTCCATCACAGGTAACAATGATTTGGGAAGAGAAACGCCGTCATTCCAAATGTCTCCCCTTCCTTTTCATCTTCTTCCCCCAGCTTCATATGCTAAGCATGGCATCTTCTAGTCCCACCCCATGTTAAAGCAGGTGTGCCTAGTGTTCATAAGTACTTCCTGGCATGATTGTCTTCCACAAACAGTTCATCTTCCTTGCTCCACATTTTTGCTCTGGCCTGAGATTTTTGAAGGCTGATCCAGTTAGAAAAGGCTGATGTGAAGAAGTAATTCAATGTCTCAGCCTTTTCCATGCCTCCGTCACCAGCTCCCCAGCCTCATTCTGCAGTGTCTGTATTTTCCCTAGTCTTCCTTTTGTTACCTAAGTGCTTATACAAGTTTTTCCTTTGCCTTTGACCTCCCTTGCCAGATTCAATCCCAGGTGAACTTTGGCTTTCCTGTGTCTTTGCATGTTTGGACAGTGTATCACAGGTAGCTGTCCCTGCTTTCCGTACTCCATATGCTTCCTTCTCACCTATTAAAGTTGTCAGGAGCTTTTTCTTCATACATGCAAGCCTCCTGGCATTTTGGCATTTCCTACATTTTGGAATTGACAGTTCTTGAGCTTGCAAGTAATGATCCCAGAATATTAATCAGTTTTCTTTGGCTCCTATTCCCTCTAGGGCTTTATTTGATGGGGCTTTCAAGCAGATCATGGAAGAGGCCAAAGCCGTCTCACGAAGTCCAGGCATATGATCTTGCTTTTAGCCTTGCTCCCTTCTTTCAGGATCTTGCATTCCTCCAACTCTTGGCAATTGCCACCAAGGCTGCCTTTGACCTTCACAGTCCCAACAAGCCCTTCCTTTTTTTTTTCTGAGCATGAGACCCAGCTTAGCATTTTCCCTTGCTAACTGCTCTGACAGGAAGTTATTATCTTCCTTTGACAGTTCTTGTCAATGTGCTCCCAAAACCTCACAAATACCTTGTTCCTTTTTGTGTTGCTCCTCCAGCAGATGTCAGGGTGATTCAAATCACTTATGAGGTGAAAAGCTTGCACATATGTGGCTTCTTCCAGGTGTCTGAAGAGACCTCATCTGCTGCTTCCCCCTGAACAGGCAGGGTAAGGACATGAAGGGCACAGTTGCCTGTCTCAAAGCACTGTCAAGGCCACCAGAAGGAGCTTGCCACCAGATCAACCACAACAGTGGGAATTTGAGATTAGAAATTAGAAATAGGAAGGTGCTAATTCCAAGACTGATGAGGTGAGACCTGGTTTATCACATCCTGCTTAATATATCTGGAAAAAATTCCCACAGTGGCAAACTATGAGAAAGGAAGGAACTCATGCATATTACCCCAAGTTTTGGGAAACGCATCTGTGACTGCCCTGTGGATACCCAGAACTTGGATGTAACCTCAGAAGGATGGCTCTGGAACCCCTGAGAAGCCCTGGCTGAAGAAGGATCAACATGAAGTCTCTGGATCCACAGGTGGTGACTATCTTTTGCTTGATCTCTCTCTCCATCTGTCTCCTTCTTCCCTTCCCCAGCTCTTCTAACTTCTTTCAATCTCTCTACCTCACACTTATTGTTAAATAAAATCTGTATTATTGACTTTGGCATATGTTCTCATTTGCACCTTAATTTGGGCAGAGGCATCTCACTAATCACAGCCTAACAGGCAGTTTGTAGCAAACAGCCACCACGGCATCACCACCATTGTTGTGACCTCTAATCCTGACCCATCACCTCTCAAATGTCTTGTCACCCATCCCAAGACAGAATTCTTTGTGATCCTGCTCCTTTTTCACTTGCAGCTTTCCCTCTCTGCCTGCCTTACAAAACAACCTGTATCCATCCATGGCGCAACCCTAGTTGTTTGGCTAACCCACTGTGTGTCTGTGAAACCAAAGGGATTATGGTCTCCTGCAGTTTTCACTGACTTCTAATTTTTCTTGTGCGTTCCTTGTGTTGCATCTGTGAGCGTACAGGCACTTCAGAAAGCCACTCAGTTGTGTTGTTTTCCTAAAAAACCCCAAAAGCTTTCCCCATAATAGCTGTTCATGGTCATGGTTCCACCATATTAAAAATGTGCCTCATGCTTGTTTCGAAAATAGTGAGTCTATTGGAATTTTTTAGGTTATTCAACAATGGAAAAATGTTGTTTCTTTGGTAAAAGTCATAGAAATAGGATCACACCTACTGCTCGATTTATTATCTGAAGTGCCATACTTGGTTTGTTCAGTGTTTTTGCTTCTTTCCCACCTAACTTTTATTTCCTTTTCCTGTCAGTAGCAATATCTCTTGATGCAAAGTAGATGAGATTAACTGGTGTTCACCTTCTCAATATTGTCAGGGTTTGTGTTCTGGTAAAGTGAAAAGAGAAATGACACATAAGGGCAGTCTTATGTCTAATAGAGCACTTCACAGATATTCCCTCTCATTCTCAGGGGGCTAGCAGAATTATTCTTCTTTACCCCTGTTAAGATTGCCAAGGTCAGCTCCTGTCCCTAGCTGTGTGATGCAAAAGTGGGAAGATGTGCAGCCTCTTTCTCTCTCCTGTACAAACCGAGTTTTCTTCAACACTGAAGCAGTGACTTCCAACCTAACATCCCTTGAGCCAGTGCTGGAATGGCAAGCAATGTAGATGTTTGCTAGGGGACAACTCAGGAATTTCTGTGCTGCAATTCCTTGCTTTATGTAAACGACCAATCAGTAATCCTGGCAAAAGGAATCATCCCTTGCTGAACATGTGCATCCATTTTATTATTGCCCCTAAAAACCCTTATCTGCAGATTTGCATGAGTCGATGAGTCATCTCATTCACTAAAAGTTAGAAAGGGAGAAAAATATCACCCTATTACAATAATACTATGCATGTATGTTTGCTTAGATATCCTGAATGTCTGAGAAAACCTATCCTAGAAACTATTCTAGGTTTTTATAGCAGTATCCCTCCACTGTTTTTAACTTGAAAAGGTAATACATGTTTACTGACATTTAAAAACCCAAACAAATCAAAGCTAGAAAATTTGTAAACTGAATAAATGATAAGGATATTAATATAAGACAGGAAAGCTGTAATTAACTCCACTATCTCCCCACAAACATGGTATGATAATTCCAATAAGCAATTTCTCTGAGGGCAACAAAGCACTGAAATAACAATTTTACACATTCAGAGTTTAACAGCCTGAAGTAAAATACTCAACAATCTGCCTATTCATCTAATTAACACTACTGATTCATATTCAAATAGAATTTCCTCAGGGCATGGGAAGAATTCCACAGGTTGTTTGAATTCACTGATCCTCTGATCCTTTGATGCTTCCTCCTGAAAAATAGAGGGAAAATGCCCTCCAGAAATAATTTGAATGGAAATAAAGTCTGGATATGAATAGGTCTGTTGAATATGAAACTGTGTAAAACAATCAGTCTGTAATTGAATTTCTCCAAAAAAAAGGTAAAAGTTAATTTGACCTCTGTTTGGACAGACAGGATTACCCACAGTATAGTGGGTATAAACTAGTATAATAATATCCACCTCAAACCACTGTATATAAAATCTGGAGCTGAAGCTAATATAAAACATCACAGTTTACTTTGCTTTCTGTGTGACACTTGTTTTATATCTATAGTAGTTATATCTTGGATAATAAATGGCATTTACAGTGTTTAAAAACGTGTTTGTTTTTTTTCCTAACTTTACTGCTTTCTTCAGTTGAAGTGAAAGTTTGGAGCACTTTGGAGCTATAAACATGAAGGCTAAGCAGAATGATTTGGTTTGCATTTTTATGGTGTCATTTAGATGTTAAGATAAATCTGACAGACAAGAGTTATAATTATCAATCTGCAAAGACTGTGATTCCTTTGAAGAGTAGATTTATGGTTTCTGATTCAATTAGAATAAATCATAATGAAAACATTATACAAGTCTGGAGCATGAAAATTAAAAACATACCCTCTGGTTCATATTGTAATTGTTCCCAGTAAACCTCATGCTAGAATAAAATAAGTTAATCAAACCCAGAAAAACAAGAAAATATATCACAAATTACTATTCAATAGTTGAATGTCACTGAGGAAAAGAAAAAAATCACTTCATTATCAAATCTGTGCAGATCTGCATTAATTTGACCAGCACTTTAGGATGGAAAAATATTTTGGAGGTATAGAGCGCCTTTAAAAATCACTACTTTCCCTCATGGGGTCAAAGATATATTGATTTTCTACAAGTTGTATTTTGTAACTTTTGGGGGATTTTTTATTTGTAGAATTACACAATGTCATTGCTTAAATTGATGATGGGGTGAAGTTTTCTTTTTCCTGAAGTCTGTAAAAGATAATTATAGACCTTTTCTTTTCTTTATGAATTTCTGTTTGTGAGATTCCAAAGTGTCTCTCATGCAGCAAATTAGTGTTGCATTTTGTACAGTATGGTAAAATCACCATTATCTCTGCAAAGACAACAGAATGTGAATAGAATGTAATCTGATTTTTGTCCCATGAACAAGAAACCAAATAAATTTAATTTTTTCAATTCTTCAAGTGTCCAGCCACCTTTTAATAAAGTTATTTTTTGCTACAACTGTGACTGGAAATCTGTGCGGCTCAGGTATCAGTGCCTTAACAAGACCCAAACAGAAATCAGTTTCAAAGTCACCTGTATGGGGAAGTGAGGTGGGGAATGGGCAGACATCCTCAGACACAGGATCATCTCATGACAGTGTTTGTAGAATTTTAAAGAAAAAAGGGAAAATAGAACCTTTGGTATAAAGATTTCAGGACATCCATTCTACAGGTGGATTTCTGCTTTGTTTTATGAATTAATTTCTGGGCTAAGAATAAACAGCTCTTTGAGTAACATTCTTTGCCCTACCGAGCAGTAAAGAAGAAATATATTCCATTTTCCTTTGTATTTCAACATGTGGGTAATAAATAATGAACACAGCCTTTCCATATGCTAAAATCATGTACTCTCACAAATATGTGAAGTTGCACAACATTTTCACTTTCCCCCACCACTAATACTGGTTAACACCATGCTCTGAAGATATGATTTTTCAAAAACAGGATTAGTAAGTGCCGGACAGCATCAAACATACCTACTTCACCTTACAAAAGTTTGGTTTCTTCTTTTTATATGAGTAAGAGTATCTATTTCAAATTTTTAGAGAAATATATCATACAATGAAATCTAAATGATCTCATGTGGTTACACTACAGGAACAGCCAATATATTTCTTTTGCCTAACTGGAAAAAAATGAGCACATTAAACTTAGGGGAACAGTGCACACTGTTAATTAATTTATATGCATAAGTACATATTGAAAGAAAAACAACGAAAGGTATTGAAATTGTTTTTCTTCGTTTGGTTACAATATATTCATGTTCAGGTGTGGAAAAGTAGCTATCTTTATCCACTCTCCACCACATAATTCTTAAACACTGTAATTTATTTCAAGCAAGCTGTCAGAAAAATGTCGAGGTCTCACTGATATTAATATTTCACAGGTTTTGTGTCTATAAATTTCCCAAAACAGATGATCATGTATTCATGTATGTTTTCACTTATTTGCCCAACTAAGGAAGAACTTGTGGCAGAAGTTCACTTTTTCTTATACTAGAAAGAATCCACTCCAGCAGAGCTCTTTAATGTGTCTCTGCTGCAAAGAACTCATCAGTCAGGGCTCACAAATCAACCCTGAGACACAAATCTATAGGAAACAGGCTTCATTAGTTCTGGTGCTCATGAAACTGCTTGACTTGCAGAAGAACTCTCATAAACCTTACTTCTATCTTCAGTCTTTTAATGAAGTTTCTTTTAGGATGTGTATATGTTTATAAACATACAACATAAAGAATTCTAATTGTTGACAGACCATATTCAATATGTTATTGTTATAAAGAGCATAATCTTAACTATTTATCACCATGATATGGTTTGTGTCATTTTACCTTTAAAAGTTCACACAGCTTGAATCTCCTTATCACAGTCTGTCTGGCTTTTTCTCATAACAGAACCATGACCACAGCTTTTTCACTTTATACGCTCATTAAAGTGTTAAAGTTGAATCTTCTTACATACAAAAAACTGGGAGTCTCCTAATGTCTTTGAGAGATTGAGCCTTGTAAGCCTAAATAAATTAATTCTGATAATGTGATATTGAGACAGGATGACATTCTTTATTTCAAACCTTACCAATCTGAAAATTTTACACACAGCACTTGTTTTAACAGAATGCTTGCTACATCTTTAAAAANAAAAAAAAAAAAAAAGAAAGAAAGACATTGACAAGATGGAATAAGTAACCGGGTTGTTTGCTGTTTGTCCAGCCCCAAGGTTTTCCCTTGGAAGTTTTATGTTCTCACAGACTGGCTGACTGACTAAGTGCACGTTGTAACCTCTGCAATAGCAGAGTGATGAATCGGATTCCTGGATCAATTTGTTTTCCTTGTCATTTGATCCATCCCAATTACTGATGAACAAGTTTCATTTTGTGTTGTATAGAACAAATTAGTGAAATACAGCATGAAACACTGAATAAACATTGCCAACCCCAACTGATTTCCCCCTTCCCCTTTAGAAAGGTGATCAAGAAGTGAGTGAAGTAAGCCCCTAAAAATGGTCTGAAATGAAACAGATGTTTAATAGCAGTGCTTGAGGCTGCTGAAGTTGCACTTCAACAAGGTGCCATTGATCTTGATCCTTCCAACCTAGAACTGCAAGTTACAGGGTCAAGGCCATTTTCTAATCTTCTTTGAGCTACGCCAGCTACATACTGCTGTGAAGTTTACTCAGGGACTCTTATATATACATAGGATAGTGTTTAAAAGCTTATATATATACATGCAGAATTTGAGGGTAAAGTGATGAATCTGGGCACAGAAAGTATATGAAATTGGAATATCATATCAAATATGATTTGGTTGTATTTTGTCATTTTCCTCCTTTTTAAACTTTTTATTTCCCAATAAAAATAGGTAATAGTACTTCCCTAGGCATCAAGGTCCCAGTTTGGGACATTAATGTGCTCTTATGTTAGACTCTAACACTACTGTCTTTTGATGTGCCACATTGTTTTCAATTTTCCATTTCCAGACATCTCCTTTTATTTTTAGTAGCTTAGGAAATATATCTAAATTTGGATTTGCAGCTACGTAATGCAGAACAATCCCAATGTCACTAGCCCAACAAAAGGAAGAAAATAAAGAAACTCGAGCATCCCAAAGTACAGTAAAAAGTAAATATGTGATCAGTTAAAGGTCAGGCTTATTTGGGTCATAATACCTTTAAATTAAGAAATTATCTCCTTCAAGCAATTCTAAAATGACTCATTAAATAATTCAAAACAAATGTTGCTTTGCTCCTCCTGTTTCAAACAGATTAGGACATTTGAGATAGAATCCTAGCTATAGTAATTGCAACCATATTAAATGAGTATATAAAAGAGCTGCCTATTTCCAAGCATCCTGTGAAAACAAAGGTGTTTCAGATTTCTGGATTGAAAAGATGGCTTTCTGGATGGCCCTCTTGGTCTTTATCAGGCACATGGCCAGACCCACAGGGATAAGAAGAAGGCCTCACATTCAAATTACCCCAAAGAGATCCAATTCAGAGGACGACGAACCATCCCCTAGGAAAATCATGTCTCCCACTGAAGAACTCAGGAAGCTGATAACTTGATGTAGACTTCTGTCCTAGGGTGACTATGATGCCTGTATCACCAATCGTCTGTTCTGTCTGTGCTGTGCTGTGTGTGTGTTCTGTACCTTTAAGACTGGTTCTGAGAGGAGCAGAGAAGAAGACGCGCGCAGTTTGTTTTGGGGAAAACATTTTTCACTCCTACTCCTTCGTCCTTGGGGGGGGGGTGTGTTCATCGGATGCACGGACAGCAGCAGGAGTTTTTTTTTACTTCGCTTTGGAGTTAGTCTAGCTAGCTGAGGCAAAAAAGTTTCCTGGACTGTTTTTTTTTTCTTTTTCTTTTTTCTATCTTGGGACTGTTTAAATCTGTTCGGGACTGAAAACCCAGGGGAGCACCAGGAACTGCACCTGTGGCCCACCCCAGGCCTGGATCTGAGGATTTTCCAGCGCCGAAGGGGACCCAGACTGATCGGAGACTGAAAGAGCTGAGCTAACACACGGCAAGGACTTCCCTCAGTTTTGCCATCTCTTTTCGGACCAGCGAGAGGTTTTATTGTTTCATATTATTCATTCCTATGCTTGTGGGCAGCTTGTTTGTTAAATAAATAGTTTTTTCCACTTTTCTCTGAGGAAGTTCTTTTCCCGGACCGACTGGGGGAGGGGCCATTTAGGTTTTTCTCTCCCGAGGAACCCCCATTTGGAGGTTTCCTCCCAAATTTGCCCTAAACCAGGACAACTTCCTCCACCTCATTTTTCTAAAAGAAGAGTGAAACTCTTGAGATTAGCACCCAAAATTCATTGACAGAGTAAGCATCACACCAGAGAAAAGGATTTTTATCTAACAGTTTTATGCTACTACTGAGGCTTTCCTGCATTAATATTTAGATTGTTAAAACAACACTTGAACAAGCAATATTGACTCTGTATACATGGTGTGTTCCCTTTTGGTAATTACAAGACTTTGAGTAACAGGGCCAGAGCTGGATGCAGTATTCAAGAAATCAGTCTACCAAGGCTTTATATAGCAGAAAAATGACATCACTCTCTCATCTTCAATACCCTTCATGATGGTACCAACATTTTGTTGTCTCTTTTTCCTGCCACAGAGCAGATTATTTCAGAAAACTGGCAGATCATTTTTCAGAGCTGAGACTGTCAGTTCCAAATTCAGGATTACATAGACAAGGTTTGGATTATTTTTGTTTCATGTGCGGCCTTACTTTCACCTATGCTATAGCTCACGTGCCAATTTTTTTCTCCCATGTTCTCTGAGATCCTCTGCTATTTCTTGACATTAATTTGGTGTTTGACTACCTGGAACGTCCTAATAATCTGTATAAAAGCCTTTTTATAAACATATTGGATAAAAACAGGTTCAAAACTGATCCACCAGTGAAAAAACCTCTGATTTTTCCCTATTATAATATTTGATGTCTAGGACTTTTCCTCACATTCTTCAAGGAATTTTCTATCTATGTAAAAGAAATACATCTCCTACAAAGTAAGCAACTTTTCTCCAATTCATGGTAGCTCTGTTTCCTGTTGATTTTTAGTCTGGAACTTTGTCAAGGGTTTTATATCTGTCTGATTCTTCTTATCTACATGATTATTGACAGTTCCTATGATACCAGGGAGCTGGTGAGCCAAGATTTCCATTACAAAAGCCCCACTTGTCACTTTCCTGACAGACTTTTTCCACAGCCTCAGGGAACATATTCCTGGTTGCAAACCCTTCCATGCTAGAAGAGATGAAAGATTCAACAGCTTGCAGATACCAGAATATTTTACAGGATCCTACTCTATAGATATCCCATAGTGTATCCAAGTATCCTATAGAATTTCTCTTGTCTAGTTGCATGTTATGAAGGTAGCCTAGCAGATTTCTGCTACTGTGTCTTTGCAAAGTAGTCACAATTGGCTGGAAGTTCGCCAGATTCGCTTTTGAATTTTTCCAGAATAATAAGTAAGCATCATATGCTCTCAATTATGAAAAATGCAAATAAAAACCCCTTTTGCTAAAAATGTGATATTGCATTCTCAATAAATTATTTAAAAGTACTGTGGACGTTAAAATAAGTATTACTTTGGGCTCCTAGGATTTTTATTCTGTTAAAAAAAAATCTGTGAATCTCTAACAGCTTTGTCATATTTCTGTCTTACACTATGCAGGTAATGCACCAAGAATGATTGATTAAAAAATAGTAAGCTCCACAGAGATTTTCTTCTCATTTTTTCTGAATGATTTAAAAAAATTACAGGTTGCGGATATTAAAAAAAACTCAAACCAGTAAGAAAACCCCAATCCCCTCACCCTAGAATGAATGTACTAGTTTTCTGAAGTCTTATTTTTATCTGTTTTAATAGAAATAGCTAGAGATACCTTTAATATTATTTTCAAAGCAAATTTCTTGATTTGTAATGCAGTCTGTAATATAACTGGCAAAATAAAAGCCAAAAATACTCCTAATACTTTTCCTTGAAAATTCCATTCTTCATACATTTCTAGAGGAGTAAACTGAATGAATAGTTTCTTACATGAGAAAATTGTGATTACAATACATTCCAGCTACCAGCTAAATCAAAATATAGTGTTACTCAGCTCTTTCACTTCCCTTTCTTCTCTTTTTATTTACAAGCTTTATAAAAATTTTCTAAGAGTTTTTTATCTCCAGAATCATCAGTTTTGGACACTCTGTTATGAAACTTGGAACAATTTATTTCTTATGAAGATCAACATTACACCAGCCACTCAAAAGGAAGGAAACTATGATTTGAATGATGCATCAGTCATCAAAATAATTGATCTATGAATATAGATTAATGTTCAAGTGACTTAAGATTCTCTAGTTTACTAATTTCCTAGTTACTAATATAAAGGCAAGACATTTTTTATATTCTATCTACTTCATAGGTGATCAGAAGGAATAAAGGTGCATATGTCGTTTAGAAAGAGGGGAAAGCAGATGTATTTGTTAAGGAGAAAGGTTCAGAGATAATGACCTTTTTCTTGCCCCACTGAGAATGGAAATATGCCAAGAGGAGTCACAGAATCATTTAGGTTGGAAACAGCCTTTAAGATCATTGAGTCCAACCAGAAACTCTGTCAGGTCCACTACTAGACCATATCCCTAAACGATACCTCTACACACCTTTTAAATACCTCCAGGTATTTAAGTACCTCCAGGGGTGTGCACTCAGCCACTTCACTGAACAGCCTGTTCCAGTGCCTGACAACACTGAGGAAAAGCTCCATGTAATGCTGAAATACATTTCATGATGTCATCTTTGAACTTAGCTTTGAACTAAAATAGCAATTATACTGTCTTCTCTTTTCTCTAAAGAAAAGTTAACTAGATAGGTTGCCATTATTTTACAACATGCAAGGAATTGAATAGGACATTATGGCATGAGGAAAAGAGTTTTGCAGATTTTTTTTCATTTGTGATTTTTTTTTTAAATCTCTGTATTACTATAGAACAGAAAAGATCTTGGAAATGTTTGACCATCAAGGTTAATGAATTTGTGTGGGAAATATTTTTTTAAACAAATCTTTTAATACATTATACCGCAGAGTTTAGTGCGACTCTTCTTTGAATCAGAAATATTGACATTTGTCTGTCCTAAATGCTATTTTGCTGTTCATTAGCACAAGTTTATTACTGGTGAGAAAATGTGGGAGGTTTGGATGCTTTTGTAAGCCAGTTGGTAGTTAGTGTCACATGAAAAAACATTAAGCTTTGCATTGTATAGACAGAATAAAAAAACTTAAAGATTAGCTGAAGTTGTGCAATAGAAGTAGAACAAAAGATTTGTTATCTGAATAGTCTGGTTGTTTTTGGTAGTTCTTTTTAAAGTAAAGGTCATTATATTTATTTTATTCTGGAGAACTGTAAATTGGCCCAGGGATATGACTGGAAATCTTGATGTTCAGAGACTTGTGTATATAACATGAATGTGAAGATGAAATAAAGGAATATAAATTCTCTGTTCTGAAATGTCTGAGTCAGATGAAGAACAAATGTGAGAGAAGATACCAGAGAAAATGTTCTGCTCTTCCTTATTTGGTCTTTTAAATGCCTTATATCAATCAGTGTTTAGTTAGTTTACAATGCATCTTAAGCCTTAAAGATTATGTTTATTTCCCTGCATTAGAGGATGACTGTGCAAAATCACCTCACCAAAGGAACTGGTGCAGAGACTTCCACCCTCCTGTATCTTTTCTGACTTTCCCTTCTCTCTCCCTCCCTAGAAACACAGCACTGATTTTCCTGTGTCGTAAATTGTACTCCAATATTTTTGATTCTTAAATTGAGCAAACGAAATCAAGATGCTAATTGGTTGTTCAGATTCATGTATAATTTATCTAGAAATGCATATGCATTTTTCTGATTGCATGTGTGTGATCTCAGTGGGAATCCCAGTGGGTGAGACTTCAGCTTCAATTCCTACCTAAATATTCTCTCTGATACTAGCAAAACTAAGACTTATTAAATGTATTCGAAATCCAGTTTACTGGGGGTGTCTGAACATCTATTTGAGTTGAAAGTTTTTATTTTCAGTCCTGTGTGGATTTTTTAAGTCTCAAATTCTTGTAGGGCCCTTCATATTACATTGTATGCACATTCATGTATTCCAAAAACCTATTTCATAAAATGGAGATAAGGATTATAGAAAAACATAGTATTTTCTTTTGATAACATCGTCTAAAGGCTTCTAATAATTTCAAGATTTACTGAGACATTTTAAATCTGTCAGCAGGAACAATCAGCTGTAAATTGGGAAAATTAGAAGAAATTCTTCCCTGTGAGGGTGGTGGGGCATTGGAACAGTTTCCCAGAGAAGCGGTGGCTGCTTGTCAGGGACTGAAATGGTTCATGCCTGAAACATTGTTATGAAGGAGTCTTGCCCACTACAACCACAGAAGTCCACCCCACCTTGAAGATTCCTGGCTGGAACCTTGGACTGTGAGTTAGTAAAGCCACCTAGATAAGATAAAGGGGAGACACTATTGTTCAGTCATCTCAGGTCTAGGGAGAAACCAATGAAGTTGAGGGGAAAGGAATGTATCCACAAGAAAGCCAAACACAGCAGAGAATCATCTCTGGCTGGATTTGGGGTGGGGAAGACCACAGCCCACAGAGGCCAGGTTTGCACAGACTCCCCCCAACTGAGGAGGAGGCTTCGGATTGTGGTGTAGCCTCTGGTTTGAGGCAGTGAACACGCATCCTCCCTTACACAAACTATCCCAGCTGTGAAAACCCCACCCTTGCAACCCTGTGTCCTGGAAAGGCCACATCCATGGAACATTCACATGGGAGGCAACTGAGAGGGTGTCATAATCCATGATGCCCAAAATGCTCCCCAGACTCATTCCTGAGGCCTTGCACCACATCACTGCACATGATGCAAAGTGATGCAACAGATCCAGAGTCTGCTGCAAGAGACCGTGTCAAACTGCTCCTCCCTGCTCCCCCCCCACAACCTCCACCAGGGGGGAGATACCAGTGATGCCTTGGGAAGGCTGACCTGAAACAGAGACTGGACAGAGCTAGAGAATAAAGTAGGTATTTATTGAAAGGCTTCCAGGATACACCTTGGGCAGGACAGGACCCTGACCAGGGCTACACCCAAGGTAGATGAACAGTGGTCACAAAATGGCTGACCCGTCACGAGATCTTACATTTTTATAAGTTTTGGTCTATTTGCATACTGGGGTTTAATTGTCCAATTACAGCTTCAGGTTGTGAGATCTCAGCCTTCTTCTTTTCTCTCTTCAGTCCAACGTTGTTTATGGCGTTGGGCTGAAAGTTGTCCTTGGGCCTCAGCAGGAAAAGGATTTGTTTTGTTTACCTACTCTGTGAAGAGAGCTCACTAACACTTCATATGAGGCTCAGAGCTACACACCTAAGCAGCAGAGAATCTGAAAACATGAAAGCTAAAACTTAAGGCGTCACCTGGGCATTCCCACCTGGCCTGAGCATATGTTAATCCAATGGATTCTATGCTTCCTGCAGGGGACCTTTACTACCAAGACCAGCTGGAGAGAGTCATCAGGATGTCGGTGGGATCCATGGAGTGGTGATATTTTCTTTAATCTGTCTCTGTCATTCCGCTTGTGTTCCCCTATGTCTTTTCTATTTCTTTCTCTTCCTTTTTCTCTCACTCTCATATTTACTATAAAATAAACCCCAAACTATTTATTGACTTTGGCATATGGTCTCATTTGCACCTTATTTTGGGCAGAGGCATTTTTAATAACTTTAAAAACTAGACTGTAAACTGCTCCATCCTTGGAAGTGTTCAAGGCCAGGCTGGATGGGGGTCTGAGCAACCTGGTCTAGCAGAAGGTGTGCCTGTCCATGGCAGGGATATTTGAACTAGATGTTTAAGGTCCCTTCCAACCCAAACCATTCTGTGATTCTACAAAGTGTCATATTAGAAAAGAGATTTTCTTTTAAAATAAGAATTTTTTTCCTGATTTTTTCCCCTTTCAAAAAAAAAAGAAGAAAAGAAACAGCTTGCCTCAGGATAATTTATGCCCTAAACATGGAAGTGTCAAGCTCAGAGATTTTTCAGTAAGATGCACCTCATCAATTTCAGGAGGATAAGCATTATGTGGACCACTTGGAAATGGGAACCCTTTGGAAACTAATTGCTGCTGACTTTATCTTGTTAATCTTTCTCAAGGAAAATTCTTACAGGGATTAAAAAGTTTAACAGCATTGACTGGTTGTTTTACTGGCCTTTTAAAATCCTGGGAGATTTTCTTTCATCCTACTAGGGCAAAAAGTACAATGTGCAGAGCTCTGAAAGCAAAAAACAAAGCAAGGATGTATGCATAGTAATGTGTAACAAAAATACAAGCAAAAAAAACCTTTAAATAATTGAAATGGAGCAGGACTTGCCTATTTTTCCTGACAAATCTATTTCCTTTAGTTTAAGTGAGATTTGTTTGTTTCCCTCTTGCTATAATTTACTTAGCAGAAGTACAGATTGAAGTGATAAATACCGCTGTGTCTGCTGTGCATTACAGGTGGATTTTTTGAAGAGACGATGCAAAGACTGGGTCTATCAGCAGTTGCATTTTGAATTCCTCTTTCAATTGGTCTGTAATTTAGACAGGGTTCTGATATTGGACCTCTAATGAAAACAATAATTTAGGTATTGTTAACTGAGTGCAAATAGCACTTTGGACTCGTTGAAATGAGTCCCTTTCCAGTAACATGTGTTCAGGTATGAGGATAAGATGATCTGACTTTGCCAAGAAAACTGTGTGTTTGTGCACACAGGTTTCACTCTGACTAATCTTAAATAAGTGTGAAGCATGAATCACAAAATCTCAGAATTTCAGAATAGTTTGGCTTGGAAGGGACCTCTCAAGGTCATCTAGTACAACCCCTCTGCTAAAGCAGAATCACCTACAGCAGGTTGTATAGGATTGTGTCCAGGGACATTTGGAATATCTCCAGAGAAGGAGACTCCATAGTCTCAGTGGCAGCCAGTTCCAGTGCTCTGTCACCCTCACAATAAAAATGTTCATCATATTAAGTTGGAATTTCCTGTGGTTTGGTTTGTGCCCATTGCCCCTTGTCCTGTCCCTGGGCTTGACTGAAAAGTATGACACCACTTTCTTGACAGCCATCCTTAAGACATTTTCATGCATTGATAAGATCTCTTATCAAACCACTGTTCTCCATGTTAAAGAGGCCCAGATCCCTCAGCCTTTCCACATAAGAGAGATGCCCCAGTTTCTCAATCACCTCAATAGCCCTCCCTGTACCCTCTCAGATAGTTTCTTGTCTCCCTTGCCCTGAGGAGCCCAGAACTTGATACAACACTCCAGATGTGGACTCACTTGGGCTGGGTAGAGGGGAAGGATCACCTGTTGGCCACACTTGCCATACACTCCAGGATCCCATCAGCCTCCTTGGCCACAAGGGCACTGCTGGCTCATGGACACTTTGTTGTCCCTCAGGACCCCCAGCTGTTTCTCCCTAGAGCTGCTGTCCAGCAGGTCAGTCCCCAGACTGTGCTGATGCCCAGGGTTGTTTCCTCCCCAGGTGCAGGACCCTGCTCTTGCCTTTGTTGAACTCCATTAGTTTCCTCCCTGCTCCCTTCTCCAGCCTGGCCCAGTGTGGCTGAATGGCAGCACAGTCTTCTGGTGTATCAGCTGCTCCTCCCAGTTGTGTATCCTCAGCAAACTCCATCCCTTCATCCAGGTCACAGACAAACAAATTGAAGAAGATAGAACCCAGTACTGAACCCTGGGGAACACCACTGGCTACAGGCCTCCAACCAGATGGTGTTGCTCATTGTAGTTCTCTGACAGTTCCCAATTACCTCCCTCTCCACTCATCCAAACCCATACTTCCTGAGCTTTCCTCTCTGTGGGAGACAGTGTCAAAGCACTTGATGAAGTTAAGAGATAACATGCACTGTTCTCCTCTACCCAGCCAGTCCTGGTGTCACAGAAGCAATAGGATTGGTCAAATATTGGTGAATCCGTACTGACTATCCCAACAGGCTTCTCTTCCTCCGCATGCTTAGATATGACATCCAGGATGAGCTATTCCATTAACTTCCCAGGGACTGAGGTGAAGCTGGCTGGCTTGTGGCTCCCTACATGCTAGTAGGGTCCTCCTATTTGCCCTTCTTGAAGACTAGAGTGACATGAAATTGCAATGAGATCATGTTGCTGCAAGTGCACCCAGTTCTCTAATTCTTCCTGTGTGTACCTCATGCTGTCTGTCTGTGGTGTTCTACAGGCATTTCAGAGAGGGAATCAAGCATACAGTGGTCTGAGGAGGGATGTGAGAGGATTCACCACAGTTATAGACACCTTGAAGCATCTGGCCTTCTGATTCTCACCTTAGGAGGCAGATGCAGAATATTTGTTGCTGTTCTGGTTGCCCTGGCTTAGTCCCCAGCTGGATTTGATTTTCTCTTTGTTCTACCCATACACTACCCAGAGATATGAAAAATGTTTTTGCCTTTTTATGTTACTGAACTTTTACCTCACATGATCAGGTACAATAAAATATTGCAACCCATAAATAATCTATGTAATAAATATATAGAGCCAGTGCTAGTGAAAATCAGATGACATCTTTGTGCATTTAATTCTGCATTGAATACTGATTAGATGCTATCTCAAGTAATGCAGTGGTGCTTTTGCTTTGTAATGAGGGACACCTTATGTGCTTTATCTGCCATTCCTCACAGAGGAATTTAATAATCATTTTTTGCTTTTCCAGATTGTCAAGAAGGATCTTGAAAGCACCTTTCACCCTTACAGTGAAACCGATTCACAGAAAGAATAAGCACGGAATAAACATGACCATATCTTATGATTCTGAAAACAAATATCATGGGCATTATGGTTATTATTATTTTTATTATTGGACTCTCAATATGAAGTCTTAGCTTTTTTCCTAGACCATTAAAGCCATTACAAACCATTAAACTTTTATACTTTTCAACAGTATCTTGTACATCTCATGAACTTTTTCGGCTTTATCCATTTTTTCTCAGTACCTTCAGCATTTTAGGATATTTACAATGTCATTTTGATGAGTATCAAAATCCCTTACAGCAGGGTCAGCATATCTTTCTTTTCCAGGTTAACCTTTTCAATTCTTTTCACTTTATTTTGGTCAGGAAGAAGAAAACATGCTAAGTTACTTGCTACACATGGGCCACCTAGCTGTCTAAATTTTCTAAAATAATCCCAGAAGTCCTTTCAAAAGAGGTAATATTTGGAAACTTCCCATCTTTTGGACTGGAAACTGTTTTCAATGAGTTATTGCATGCTGCTATTACATCAACCACTTCATATTTAAGTTCTCTCTAGTTTAGAGCATCATGTTCAGTTGTATTATCATAATTCTATTTTTTATTGCAATACTTTTGTCTGCATGTTACTTCAACTAACCAAGCCCTACTTTTACTGTCTTGATGTATCATATATAGGAACAGAGACTGCTGAAGAGAGCAGGAAACAGATACAAAGGCAGCTCAGCAAGAAAATGAAAATATGATATTTTCTAGAGAAAAACAGGAACTGTGTAAAGTTTTCAACCACCCAGAAAGTAATTGAGATGATGGGTTAAAAAAAAAAGCTTGAAAAATATGCATTTTTGTGAGTATATAGAAGGTACAGCTTTATGTCTTTTTAATGTCTTTTATATTATAAAAAATCTTCCATTAAAAAATTGGTTCACATGTTTAGGTAAAAACTGATTGTCCAATAAAACTGACTTTACAGTTGAAAGGCATTTGGGACCTAGTTAGACTAATTTCAAGTCTCTGGCTAATGTACCAACTGAACCTTGAAGATTGAATGAAGTTTGATTCATACTGGGAAATTAAAGTTCTTCATCAGCATGAGGAGTACACAGAGCTTAGAAAAGTTTCTCTGGCACAACAGAATTATTGCTAAAAATGGTTCTTCCTTTCATTATCTTGGAATTCTGTGACTGAAAGGCAGAGATGCAGGGAAGTATTACATTACTTGGCAGCTGGTACAAGGGGTGAACAGGACATGTGGATGCAGCTTCAGCAGGATGTCCCACAGCATCTCCAGCTGGGGTCTGCTCTTCACTGCTGCAGCCTCACCTTGAGTCCTGAGGGCAATTTTGAGCACCACAGTACAAAAAAAAGAAATTAAGCCACAGGTATGATGAAGGATCTGGAGGGGAAGCTGTCTGAGGACCAGCTGAGGTCACTTGGTCTGTTCAGCCTGGAGAAGAGGAGACTGAGGACAGAGCTCATCTCTGTTTGCAACTTCCCTCCCAAGGGACAGTCAAGGGACAGCACAAATCTCTGCTCTCTAGTGACCAGTGACAGGGCCTGAGGGAACAGCCAGACATTGTGTCAGGGGAAGTTTAGGTTGGATATCAGGAAAAGGTTCTTCCCCTAGACGGTAGTTGGGCACTGGGACAGGCTCCCCAGGGAAGTGATCACAACGCCAAGCCTGACAGATTTTAAGAAGCATTTGGGCAATGCTAATGCCCTTGGGCATGTGGTGGGATTGTTGAGGCATCCTGCACAGGGCCAGGAGTTGGTCTTGATGATCCTTATGGATCCCTTCCAGTTCAGGATATTCTGTGAGTCTTCAGACTCACCCCAGAGATCCTATGTTCATGGAGAATAGCATGGTTTGATACCACTTACAGAACTTCCTGTCAAAATGTGTCTGTGACTCACAGTAAATAGATCGTATCTCTTTAAGGGATGTAGTAAAGGCATTACTTGCATTTGTGTTTTATAAGAAAATGAATCTATTTTGTTAATGATATATAAGGTCAGATATATCCAGGAGAGAAAGGGGACCAGCTTAAAGGAAGGAGTTGGATTGGTAGTTAGAGATACATCACTTTGTATGTAGCATGTTTACATATGTAGAAACCAGCCTTGGAAAGTCTGCACACAGACAGGAAATTTACCATTGTTTTCCTGTTTAAATTAAGCTGTCTTTTAAATTTGCTATTTAATACACACAAATTACTCATACAGTAGCTGAAAAAAAGTGGGATGATGAAGAACTGATTTTTTTTAATGACATTTTCATCGATGCCTTCTTTTTTGACTGATTTCTGGTAGAGTTGGAAGTCTGAATTATCTAGAGTGTATTCTCTCATTTCTTGAATATAGCTCCTGCTCCGTTCTTCATTCCATCTAGGGACATCAAAGAAGTTGGGGGGGGGCAGGGGGCGTGCAAAGAAGTTGGGGGGAGGGTGTGTGCAAAAATGTTTCCAGTGTTTATAAAATAGTCCTTTTGCTCCTCTAAAAAATACGCCAACGTGTACAACAACTAACTACAATAAAATTTTGGGTGGTGCATAGGAGTGGAAAATTGTGTCACATTAACACAAGAACTGAAGAAGAAAATATACTTGCATCTAATGTTAGCAAGCTCTAGCTATTTATTATTTCAGTGTTGTTTTAGGAAATTATAAAATGAAACATTTGAATTTATAAAGTAAGCTTACCTGTAAATTATTCATGATTAAAAAATAAAAGTTTTCACATGTTTTGCAGTTATATCTCTATTTGTAAAATACTGGATGGTTCAAGTTTCAGCTGCATAAGTTGAAAAAGTTTTTTATCTTTCTGAACATTACTATACAAATTCTTACTATAAAGTATGGGACATTTAAAATTATGAGGACTAGAGGCTTATTGTCATCGTTTTGTTGTTAGTTTTTACTGAGGAGTACTGCTTGGTGTTCAAGACATTCAGGCTGTATTAACTGACAGTTTAAACTGACAGCAACTAAAAATTTCATGAATTAATGAAACTTAAAAATTGGTATTTTCTAACTATATATTAAAGAAAGTGCTATCCATGGCAAATACAAATAGTTCTGATTTAAATAAGCAAACTCTCCTCAAGTGCAATTTCTTTTAAAGTTACTTTAGAAATAAATTCTCCTGAGAGTCATGAAATAGTAATTGCTACATATGTTTTTATCCTGTCATAACATTCTGAAATGAAAATGCATTTTACTGTCTAGCTTGATGAAGTCTTTTGATGTCTTTATTCTCTGGTGAAGGGCTATGTTCTTATATTTTATTCACATTGATTGTTATCTCCTAGTAAAAATCTTAATTTCAAATGAAACATCTTATTGAATAAATTACTAAGCAACATAAGAAGAAAGATATTACAGTGTTGCTGACAGTAAAATTTGTTAAAAAGATGTGTTACCTTTCTTGCCAAAATCTAGTTTTGTTTTAAATAATTTCAGCATTATTTTATATGTAGGCATGCAAGGTATTTATTAGAATCGTAGTATCATGGAATGATTTAGTTTGAAAATGACCCTTAAGATCACTAAGTCGAACTGTAAATTAATGCTGCCAAGTCCACCATTAAACCATATCCCCAAGTGTCACATCTACATGTGTTTTAAAAGCAGGGATGGTGACTCCACCATCTTAATCTAAAAGAAATTATTTATTTGAAATGAAAATTATCCCTAAAATAAAATTACCTTCAGAGTTAAATACAACTCTTGGTATATGGAGAAGCCATATTCTTCCAATAATGAAGGCCATTTAACATTTTTTATTATTTGACTCTGTTTTTCAGTTCTTACATTTAGCCAAGTCATAATTCTTATCTGCACTTTTCATGTCTTTAGTTTAATATTGAATTTGATGTTGACTGTAGCTTGAATTTTTTTTTAAAGCTTAATTATGAAAAAAGGAAGAAAACACTAACTCTTTCCAGGACTCAGATTAGAGGGACATATGCTGGTTTGTCTCTGTTAACATTTTTCTGTCTGTTTTACTGAGAATTTTTAATCTCTGCATTTTGAAGAGGGGACTTGTGATTTAGTTAGAAAGTGATCAGGTTTTTTTACTAGCTTTGCTCTGCCAAATTTAGTCCTTCCGAGGGCAATAGTTTCAGTGTCTGGACAGGGCCTATGTTAGGAAATTAGTGGAAATTAGGATGGATAGTAGCAGACACACTGAAAGAGGCAGAAGAGTAATGAGAATTGGGATGGGAAATATTAATACTACAAAAAAGATCTTGTCGGAGTTGATCCTGGAAGGAATAACCAGAAGGATGTGATAAGAAGGAAAAAGAGTGAGAGAAGTTCAGCCTAAAGGGAGGTACAGTCATTTCCAGCTATCAAAACCCCCAAAATATCCTCCCATTCCCCAAAAAACCCCCAGTAAACCAAAAAATATAATGAAACAAGCAAAACCAAAACAAAACCAAAAGTCACCATATTATACCAACCAAATAAAAAATATAAAATAACTCCCCAAAATGCCCAAACTAATTAAATTCCATTGAAACAGAAATGAAGACCATAAATGCTATATGCCTGCACCAAACCCCTGTGGAACAGTCAAGATACATCTTATTTGGCAGAATTTGTCAGCTCAGAAATGTGCCACCTACAATGAATACCATTAGGTCTAGCTGACAGGTGGCTTGTACTGTGTAGCTAATCCCTGATGCTAGTTGTTAATTATTATAAATTACTTCTTTTTTCTTCATACAGTTAAAAAAATTAAATCCTTACAAAGACTAATTGCAAGACTGTCAATTTAAGATTGTTTTAATGCATATTACTAGTTTCTGAATGTTTGTCTTAGTACAGTAACTCCAGAATTATAGATTATGTCAAGTTGCAAGAGACCCATAAGAATCATTGATTCTAACTCCCTGCTCTTCACAGGACCACCTAAAGATTAACCATATGACTAAAGGCATTGTCCAAACACTCCTCAAACTCTGGCAGTCTTGCTGCCATGACCGCTTCCACAGGGAGCCTGTTTCAGTGACCAACCACCCTCTGGGTGAATGACCTTTTCCTATTGTCCAACCTGAACTTCCCCTGATGAAGTTTCAATCCATTTCCCCATATTCTATCACTGGTCATGTCAGAAAGGAGATCAGCACCTCCCCAGCCACTGCCGCCCCAGAGGGAGTTGTAAACTGTGAAAAAGTCATTTCTCAGCCTTCTCTTCTCCAAACTCAACAAGGCAAGAGGTCTCAGCCTTTACTCACTAGTCTTGTCCTCAAAAAAAATCACTATATCCTGAAAAAGGGAGTGTTGTCATGTCTAGCAACACACTGCAGAGAAATTTAGCATTTTATCTTTACATGGAATATTAGCCCAGCATTCATACTGCTGAAGTCAAGAGTAACTGTCAAAATCATGCTTGATTTGAACACACTGCCTAAAGGAATAAATAAACTCTCATATGAGTATTTGGTGCAATATTACCTAAATGGTCAAACTAAATACTCAGAAAATTTGGTTTCCCTTATTACACGTAGTTTGCTACGGTAATTTGTAACTGATGCTCACATTAAACATTTGAGAAGCACTCTTCTGGACTGGAGTAGTTAGTCATAAACGTGTTTTGTTGTACTCTCAAATTAAGTATTTTTTTAAGTCTTCTTTCCTCAAACTCAACCCAAGAACAAACCTGCTGATTCTAGATGAGACTTCATCTAGCCCAGTGTCCTGCCTCCAGCTGCACACACTTACAAAAGTCTGAAAATGGATAAAGT
Organism: Cyanoderma ruficeps; assembly: GCA_008694505.1. Classification (NCBI taxonomy): domain Eukaryota; kingdom Metazoa; phylum Chordata; class Aves; order Passeriformes; family Timaliidae; genus Cyanoderma; species Cyanoderma ruficeps. The sequence goes on along the minus strand of VZDJ01006092.1, from coordinate 11,761,463 downwards.
ATCTGATCTACAGTTTCTGCTATGATGCATTTTAGCACATTCCCGAAGAGTGATGTCAGATACTCTGTGGAAAAAAATAAAATGTATATTTTTAAAAACACATATTATCTTTTTTCATGGTCTTTTTTTCTTCTACTAGAAGAGGGAGTGAACAGTGGACTATTTTACTGCTTCCTGATTTTGTAGCAATTAGTCATTTCCATCTAAATCTTCTCCTTCCAACCTGAGAAGATATGGATATTCATATTTTTGTCATGTGAAAACCAATGAAAATTCAGTTTTTCTCTGAATATATGGCTGTTCTCAGACAACACTTTCAAAATGAAGTGCTGTACTTTGTAGTGTTATATGTTATTTTATATATTCACCTTCAAGCCTCACCTCTGAAGAAAATTTCAAAGTGTTGACTGAATCTGAAAGCCATGTGAGCAGACAGAAAGAAATGTAAGAGCTCTCTGTCTACAAGAATGTGCCTTTATGAGCGTGAGGATCAATGTGCCATGTTCAAAGCTAAGCAGTTCTGGTCAATGCTCATGGAGTATCAAAGCATTTTATTGGTAATGTTGATGGAAGGGGCACAGAGATCAGAGACTGAGAGACAGGAACACAACAGTAGGGCTCTGGTACATTTAACTGGAAAATCCTTGTTTATTTTAAAGGATTCAAATTTTGGACCAGATATATAGAAATAAAGAATATAACTGGTCTTTGTACTTAGCTTCAAACCATATAGACCATATTAATAAAGGCTGTGATTTCATCTGTAAACAAGGAACAATAATAATAGCTTTTTTCTTCTCTATTTTAGTAATCTTCAGTTTAATATCTTTCATTGATATATTTCCACATTAAATCATAATTATCTGTACAAAGAATAGAAAGTATTTATTCAAAACATTTTTTCTGGTTTTCCTCTGGCCCTCAAAATGTAGCAGAACTCTTAACATTATAAATTTGTTTCCTGTTTACACCAAAACATCGCTTTGGATCATCATATTTTACTGTCTTATCAGATTTTAGCTTTTTCCTTTTGTTCACTTTGATTTCCTGAAATCTGCTTCATAGCTTAGAAAAATAAAAGGCATATGTGAGCCTAAAATTCAAGTTATGACACTTTTTGGTTGTTCTGACACTAAAATTATATTTTATAATTGTCTTTCCAAGATATACAGACGTATGTGTTTATCTACCAGCACAATGTTTCAGTTTCAGGGATGAATTACTCATACCAAAGCATGTTTTTTGTGTACTTTTATCTGTGAAAAGTATGAAATAATTAATAGATATTTGTTCTGTATCAAGTTGATCTTATAGTCAATATTTTAACTTTCAGGAAGCTTTCTCTACACAAATGACAGGCTTAAAATTTTTTATCTGTTTTGTACAACCAGTGTTAAAACTCAACTTCTGTTGTAATTAGTTCAAAGCTTTTCCACTCCTCCTTCGGTTTTGGGGGTAAGAAGGAAGTAGTTTTTCAAATAATGCCCAATTTTTTCTTGGGAACTTAAATCTGTCCTCATGTTGAAGACAGGTTCTGTTAACTTCCAAGTAAAATAGTCTTACTGGAGCTGTAGTTCACTTTACTTTGTTTTCTTGAATGGAGAAAAAGAATATTCCTTTTATCTGTCTTTTAATGGAGCTATCTTTGGAGTACTCTATTCCATTTCCAAAGAAGTGATATTGCTTGGCAGCTCTGAGACACAATGAAAAAAAACCCAACTTCTGTGTCTATTGTTCTCTCTCACTTAGGACATTATATTTGTAATGAAAATCACTTGCAGTAATCCAATACAAAATATCTCAAGGCAAATCTCACTTTTCTTTGATGTGAATGTCAGATAAAATCCCTGTAAATGAGAACATTGGGAAAATGTCTTGTTAGCAATAATACATTTGCAGCTTAAAGTTCTTAAGGTTCTACATTGTTAGTGGCTCTGCTGATTTCAGGCTTTAATGAAGATAGTGAATTGGATTAGTGAAAGATACAGTAGTTAATGTAAAGTCAGGAGTAAAATCCATGCTAGTGGAAACTATACAAGTGTTTATTTGCTGCAAAGATATCTTGGCTTAGGAGAGTTTAAGCAGCTGTCCTGGATTGTCAGAATGTTTGTTAACTTGCATTTTCTTTGGAACCCTAGCATATAATGCTTGTATTTATTATCATAATCAATTTAAAATTAATCTTGTAATTCATTATCTAATAATTAGCTATGAATTGACCACTACTTCTATACTGAGGGTGGTAACTTTTGTGCTCCACAAGAACTACTGAACCAATTGCATGAGAAGAAAACAGTACACTACTTGTAATTAAAGAAGAGGTCTTCAATCCCCACGTACAGAAATATTTTTTTCTGGAAGTAGGAAAAAACCAGAAATATATCACACAGAACGTTACTTTAGGGAATTCTGAAACTGAAAGCATTCCTAGTTTCTTTGTCTACAAGGCAAATAAACAGTAAGTTTATCTTTAGAATTAGTCAATTGATAGAAATAATTTAAAATCCTATATAAAAATCAAGATTATGTCCCACCTTTCATACTTCTGAAAGGTAGGTGTACAGAATGTCAAACTGAAACTCTCCTAATCAGTTTAAAACCCATTCTATTCTATTTGAATATTCTGCTCACTGGGTGTTTCATTGTATATGATAAATTAGACATACTTTCATAGAACACAGGAATTTATTACTTGTTGCTTGTACTCGTTGTTGAATTAAATGGAGAAAATCAGTGTATGTTTAAACATGCCTAGTCTAAACTTGGTAAAGCAGTAGTGACAGCGCTATTTTTGTCTATGGTGACTTTTTCAGAGGCAATTTGATATTGAACAAACAGTTACTAATGGTACTCTGATGGATCACCTACAGAAAATGATGAATGCAATATTTTTCATGAAAATGCAGATGGATCAGGAAACAAGGTGTTTCTGCTAAATGTCTAAAAGGCTATAGAGCCTTTTATCTGAGGAACATTTCATATGAAGATTATTATATGATTTACAAACAAAGAAGAAGATACTTAATTTTCTTTTCAAGCTAAAGCTTCAAAATTTGGTCTGCTCTTTTTTTTTTTTTTTAACAATTCCAGATAAAGAATATATATGATGCTTTAAAGATAGCTATAAGGGATATTTTATAAACTTTTATATAATACTTACAGTATGGCTTATAAAACATTTAGCGGATGTGAAAAAAAAAGGTATCATCCTGCTTCTTGTGTAGAACTAGAACACTTCACCAGAGTAAAGTAACTTTGGAGGATAGTGAGCAGAGCCTTCTTTAAATAAACTGAGCAGCTGGAAATACCAAATAGAGAAAATAAGTTTATGTGGAATAACTGCCTGTAAGCATATATAGTACATGCCGCACTGATCAAATATTTTGTCAAGATCTCTTTCCTTGTGAAAATCCAAAATGGAATCGATTTTAAGAAATATGACTTTTCTGGAAAGCCTCCCCCTCTGAATTGGAGGCTTTCACTGATTGATTAGGTAAACAGAAGATCTCCTGGGACTGATTAGATGCTGGATGTCCAACGAACCAGTCTGATACTGATAGTACTGATAATGGGATACAATGGGAAAATATTGGGTGGCATTTCAGATTTGCAAGATTAGAACAGTTGCCATCTGTCCTGAGTCAGTAGGTGTCATTCTAACCAACAACAGCCCAAAGACATCATTTATAACATTTATAAACCATGAAACAAGCAGATTCTATAATCTGAAAAAGCAGTGCTAGGTTTCAAGACAAAACCTGTTGTCTTGGGTTTTTGTCACTGAATAGTAAGATAATTTTTTTTTTTCTGTGACTGTTGCAGAAAAACCCTTTTTTTGAGAACCCACACTCACTGTATTTTTGCCATAAACAATGTGTACATCAACACAAGGAGTTTTACAGATGCACAAAATGTAGCTGCATTGCTTAGAGGTGACTACCTCAAATACAGGGGAAAAGGAAACATTAAGAAAGTAAGGTCATACTGCCTTTGGCCCAACAATACAGAAATAGACAAGGCTTACATATGATCAGTTTTTTTTCCTCAGATACTTTGTCTATGAAACTCGCACTACTACAAAAATCATTGAACTCAAAGAAAGAAAGAAGCAATGCTTTTATTATCAATACACAAAGTAGTAGCAGTAAAAATGAAATGAAAAAGTATTTGCAGGATGTCATTTGTCTGGAAGGAATGAAATACAGTGATTTCCTCAACACAGTGATTCCTCAAAATGCAGAGCAAGGTGTTATACAGGCAAGTCTTCATTCATAAGAAACCAAATATTTTCAGCTGGAATAAAAATATGTCAAACAAAGAATTTTTCTATAGATATTTACTTCCCTTACTAGCAAAACAGTAGGGAATCCTCTTCTGCAAGGATGTTAAAACCAAAAAAGTAGGCTCTAGTTCCATTTTCTGCAAGTGGAAACAGTCTAATCAATTCCTAGTCAATGACAGAGGTACTCTTTGTAGGTGCCTTTTCTAGCATCTGTAGCAGATGGGACTAAAACCATGGACTATGTTTTCTTTGCCATCTGTACCTCAGTGCAAGCCTGAGCATTTATTTTCTCAAATGAGGTACCTGCCTTAGCCCACACATTTGTATTAATTGTCTCCACACTTCCCTTGAGCAGCATATCCTGTTGACACCCTGCCCCCCCTATTACACACAGCTTTATTCCTGACCCATGAGAGCTCAGGCTTCACCCTGCACTGCTGACCTCACCCACAGTCTGTTTTTGAGTTAAAGGTGAGATCAGCACCCTAAATTTTGGGCAGGAAGCAATCTATCCTTTTTCATCAGGTGCTTGCAGAAATCATATATGCTCAAGAAAGTCACTCTCCCCTGTCTGTCACACATGCACTATGATTTTTTCTCTGGGTTGCCCTTTTCTGAGTGTGAACATAATTCATGTTTAAACCAGGCCCATATAAATGACATGAGACATGTCATTTATACACTGCTTTAGAGTGAGTTTTCACTTCAAGCAGTTTGCTCTATTTAAGGCATAGGTAGAACAGTACCATAAGCAGAACAAATTGACTTGCCCTAGGAAAATAATTAGGAAATATTGTCAGACAAATGGGAAGTACTGAACTTTATTATATTATTTTATTGCTTTCTCTGGTTGCTCAGGAGACAGAGTTGGTAATTTTTGTGAGAGAAATATAAAGTGGAATATTTTTACTTATTTTCTGATGTTGCTTTTTCTTTACCTGTTGGAGGTGGGGTGGTCTTGCCATCTGTCAGACACCAGAGTCCTCTGAATGTCTGGAATGGGGTATGGTTACTAGCTACAATTGCTACTGAAACCAGCTCACCTATTTCAGAGAAGGTCCTTTTCGTTCTTTAGCCAGATTGAATCAATCCTGTAGTTATGGATTTGGTGAGTTTTCTTTCAGAGGTGTGGAAGTGCAAATACAAGCAGCTGCTTTTTAAAACTTTACTGTATAAGCAGCAAACCTTAGGCCAAAATAGGCAGTAATCTTATAGACATACCTAATTTAAAATTTTTCCTACAACTGTAGGTTTATAATCAGTTGTAGTCCCATCTAAATCAAACAGGTGAAGAAATATTATAAAAATTAGAGTCTTTTTGATAACTGTGGGTACACCTCATGTATTTATCACCAGGGTTTAAAGAATATATTTTTCAAAAGGTGTATAAAAATCCATTCCTTGTGCTTGTGATTTTCTTTCTTCATTCCTCTAACAGTTAAAGATAAAAAAGAGGAGACAAAGAAGAAAAGAGGCATACAGCAGTCTTATATTACTAATGTGGGCTCTGCTTTTTTCTTGGCCTCAGTGCCGGAACATGGAAGGTGCAGTACCTCAGATCTATTTTTAGGAGAGAGAACTTAGACAAAGCTTCTTTTACACATGGTTGCTTTGAATCTCTTTTGAAAGTCTGGTGCAGCTGTGAGGTTAGTTCTATGGCAGGAGACTTTCTGATGCAACCATTGATTTCTTAATTGCCTTAAAGCTGCAAAGAAAATGTGATTTTTGTGTGCATCCCTTACCAGAATTGGAAAAGACATACTTAAGTTCTTTGACAGAAAAAACAGACTGACCCTTTTGCAGTTAACCCTTTTTGTTATTGTCCTGGTTTAGGGCAAATTTGGGAGGAAACCTCCGAATGGGGATTCCTCTGGAGAGCAAACCTAAATGGCCCCTCCCCCCGGTTGGTCCGGGAAAAGAACTTCTTCGGAGAAAAGTGGAAAAAAACTATTTATTTAACAAACAAACTGCCCACAAGAATAAGGAAGTAATAATATGAAACAATAAAACCTCTCGCTGGTCCAAAGAGAGAGATGGCAAAACTGAGAGAAGTCCTTGCCGTGAGCCAGCTCAGCTCTCTCAGTCTCTTATTAGTCCCAGTTCCTTTGGTGCTGGAAAATGCCGAGGTCCAGGCCCGGTGGGCCACAGGTGGAGCTCCTGGTGCTCCTCTGGGTTTTTTCAGTCCAGAGCAGGTTTAACCAGTCCCAAGAAAAAAAGGGAAAAAAAACCAAAAAACAAACAGTCCAGGAAGCTTTTTTGCCTCAGCTAGCTAGACTAACTAAAAAGGAAAAAAAAAAACTCTCTCTCGTCGCTGTCCGTACATCTGACGAACACCCAAGGATGAAGAAGAACTGAGGAGGAGTGAAAACTATTATTTCAAAACAAACTGCACGCTTTTTCTTCCCTGCTTACTCTCAGAACCAGTCTTAAGGGTACAGAACACACAGCACACACAGAACAGACGACTGGGGATACAGGCACCGTAGTCACCCTAGGACAGTTATTTATTCAGTCATGGGGGCTCTGGCTTAAAAGACAGTCTCCAATCTCCTCATTCCACGCCAAACACTCCTGAACTTAAGAATTACTTGCTGCCTAATTATGTTATTATTTATTTATCAATGGGCCTTATATGTTTTCCATGGGGCAGCTTTAAAAGCCGTTTGTCACTTATAGAATCATAGAATGTGTAGGTTGGAAGAGACCTTCAAGATCATTGAGTCCAACCCAGCCCTAACAACTCAACTAGATCATGGTGTCAAGTGCCACATCCAGTCTCTTTTTAAACACATCCAGGGATGGTGACTCCACCACCTCCCCGGGCAGACTATTCCAGTATTTAATCACTCTTTCAGTGAAAAACTTCTTCCTAACATCCAACCTAAGACTGTGTCCTCTCATTCTGTCAGTTGCTGCCTGGAGAAAGAGACCAACTTCCAGCTGTCTACAACCACCCTTCAGGAAGTTATAGAGAGTGATAAGGTCACCTCTGAGTCTCCTTTTCTCCAGGCTAAACAACCCCAGATCACTCAGGCGTTCTTCATATGGCTTGTTTTATGATTACTGTCTCCCTCAACAGGTGGGAAAGTTCAAACAGTTTGAATGCAAGATATTCAGAGCTCATTAGAATAAGTGCCATGTAAATATTTTAGGTCAGAAGCTACTCTGTCACCCTGAATTTTCTGCCTTCCATCTTCGTGCTGTAGATTCTCACGCAGCTTCATGCAAACAATGTGTATTTTTAGAATGTTTACGTATTTCTCCTCTGAGAGAAGAGATGATTGATGGTGATATCCACCATCCAGGTTAGAGAGGTGGCGACCTGAGTAGCCCATCTCCTGACCTTTGTACAAATGTATATAAATGGAGTCAGATTTTTGAATTAAAGAGTTTGTTCCCTTGAACTGCTGCTGGTATGGCCTTATCTTTCTGTCCCTGAAGTTGGGACACTCCCAGCCTCGCAATCACATTACTGCTGTTATAGGTATTAGATATTGATTAAAAATTTGTTAATATCTACATTATGCTTTTTCATGATGTTCCTGAGTGTTTGGAATATATGATATTGCAATGTTCAAATTGCAATACAAAACAGTTTCAAAGCTGATATAAAGGATTTGACTTGTTGTCACACATTTCTTCTTTAATCTAAACCTTCAGCTTTCAGCGAGAAAAAGTCACCTGCAGGTTCTGCATCATGTTATAATTTATATTTTGTCATATTTTGCTCTATATTTTAATTTCTGACTGGAACAAAAGAAAAATTAGTAAAAAAAACCCCAAAACATGCAACAGGTATCTCTGCCTTAATGTATTTTAATCTGAGGTTCAAGACAGGGGATTATCTTTTTGTACATTTGAATCTATGAGGGTTTTGGTATTTTTCAGTGTTGTATGTAGAAATTATGGGAAGAATATATCTACAAAAGATGATGGAGTTCTAAAATAACTCTTGTTTGAATTTTTGTGTTATTTATGAAATCTTACTCATGGCACCAAATGGAACCTGAACCTCACTTTTTATATAATAAAGAATACTAGCTTCCAATTTTTTTTAAGGGGAAGGGAGGAGGAGGGGAGTGGGAGGCAATGATGCATACAAGGTCAATAATACAAAGTTTAAAATTTATCTGGGGAAAAAAAAACCCTCCAAAACCAAGTCCTGGTTTCTTCCAATCTGTATTTACGGAAGTGTTTGAAAACGCAGTGTCTTCAAACCACTTAAGGAATCACCACATAAAAGACAAGATTTCACATGAATCCTTTTGGAACATCTTTAGGAAGAGTTTCAGTTATTCAGAACATAATTTTTGCATGTGTTTCCACCCAAATTTTCTCAAATTCATAGTGTTTATGTCACTCATAAACTATGCACCAGCTAATTTCTATATGGGTTAAAGAGGAAAGGCTGTGACAGTCTTGGTATTTCTCTAGTCCTTTTCTTTAGAAAATTTTAAATTCTAAACATTTTGATGGACCAGTAGCTAGGTAAAGGATCCATCTTATAACTGGAAGTAAAGTATGCCATGCTCTTCAAAAAATTTATACCAAACTATTCAATATTTTAATTACATTACTTTAATAGATAATACAAATATTTAACTGCTCCTAAGTCCATCCATAGATTTAAAAGAGCTAACAAGAAATACACAATTAATGTAGTTAATAAAGAAGTTTTAATGAAAGACACATGTTTTCTGAGGCATTTTCTGAGGAGAAAAACAAGCCAGATGAATTCAATTAAGTATTTCTTGATTTATTCAGTTTCCTTGGAAAACCAGAATTTTTAAGAATTATTTGATTTTAAGTGATTCCATCTGAAAAACTTTTATCCCCTGAAAGTCAGGTTCATTTTCATTTTATATAATATAGCCAGAAATTTAGGTAATGAAATATTAGTTGCATTTGCAAGTCTTATCTGTCTTTCTGCATTATTAATCTGTCTTTCATTCTTGTATACTTATGAGAAAAAGAAAAGGCAGGTAATTAATATACTTTGGACATTATCCAAGAAGAAATTAAATATTTCTAAGCAATACAATTGCTTTAACATCAGATACTGTTTCTTCTGCAAAACAAAATGCAAAGAACAAACACCTAGCCTCAACTAGGTGTCAAGTAAAGCCCCTTGTAGTCTTCGAGGAAGGAAAACTTTCTCTTTAACATGCATCAAGAGATGTAGTACACATGCAATTTTTTTTATGATTCAGGGATTAAGAATTCCTTTTACTCATTTCACTCACAGCCAACAGGACAAGTTCTTTTAGCCGCTACAGTTTCTGAACTTGGAGTTCTAACACAGGACAGGACACTCGCTGCACCTTAGCAGCTACAGCACAGTTCAAGGGTTTGTTTATATAGTGAGAGTCTCAGCTACACCATTTATTGCCAGGTTTGTGATTTTGACAAAACTGAACAAGAAGATAACATTTGTTGGAGCTGTGGGTGCCAGAGGGAAATCAAATGAAAGTTAATAAGTGATGCACACTGCTGAAAAATATGATTACAGTTTGAAGATCCGCTGTTGTTCCTGCTGCTGCAATCAAATCTCAACCTAAAGGCAGAAAAAGCTGCAAAGGGCAGCACTTTGGGAAAACAACTTCAGTATTTGGCAGATGGATACATGTAAGTCATTTAGTGCCATCTATTTGCAAGACAGCATCAAAACATTTTTGACCATAAGAATTGTATTGCACTGGAAGTGTGTCAATAAAAATGATTATGTTGACCAGACAAGATTGAATCAACCATGTGCTGCAGTGTATGGCAAAAAATGCATGTATGGGGCATGTGGGCACTCACAGAGGAAAGAAATCTTACACACTGTGTGTGTAACTGAGGAGTTCGATTATCAGGGGATTTTTTTTGTTTGCTTTTCTGCAAATGTTTCCTCTTCGTGTCATTAAATATATGTGCAAGTGTTGAAACAGGTGACATAAACTGGGAGTTTGGTGAATAAGGTTTATTTACATCCTTTCCTTCTGATACATAAATAGATTCCTGTTTATCTTTGGAGATTATGAGAGATTAAGTCTCATTTATTGCATTAATATTACAGTGCATGTGTCAGTCTTGCCTACAAGGTACCCATTTTGTCCTCTGATTTTCAAAAGCCTATTGGTAACAAACTCAGGGTACACTGGGAACTAGTGACAGCAATGGCATTGATAGAAAACAAGTACTTTTAAGTAGGAGATGGTATTGTTTTAGGAATATTTAGTGAAAATGTTTTGTCAATTAAACAAAATGTTTTATCTATCATGCTATTCTAATCTGTAATGAATTTGTGTAGCAACTCTTCAAATGTACTGACATATTTTGCACTGAAAATATATTATTGATATGACCCATGATAAGTGGCTTCACTTTCTTTTCATCAATAGGTTTTTAAAAGATATGTCTAAAATATCTTCATAATTCCGAATAGTAAATGATCACTTTAGAAATATAACTTTATGTTTGCTTACAGTAATGGAAGTGTTATAAGGAGAAAGCACTGTCTTCACTAATGTCTCATGAAGAATTTCTATATGTAATTGACAATGAATCAATATTTTGATGTTACTGACACATTATCTTACATGTATTGTTAGGTACTTTCATTTGCAGGGCATAACAGTAAGATAAATGACAATATTACACAGGACACCTTACAATACTTTATCTGACATCCCTCACAGAGGAATTCAGTAATTTTTCTTTTGGTTTTTAGATTATCAAGAAGGATTTTGAAAGTGAAAACCTTTCATCATCCTTACAGGGAAAACAATTCACAGGAAGGAGCAACATTGAACAAACATGTAAACATCTGATTCTGAGGCCAAATGTCAGTTTTTTTGCCTTCTGAATAATAAGATTTTGAGCTCCAACAGGAGGTCTTACCTTTGTTTTCTAGACAGTTTTAAAATATTAGAACACTTTTTTCTTTTCAATAGCATCTTTTACACCATAAACTTTATGAATCTTTTCTGTTTACCCACTTTGTCTCAGTGCCTTCAGCTTTGGAGGAGATTGGCAATACAGTTTTCCCTCAGAGCAAGAGCAGGGACAACAGCAGCCAGTTTAGCACAACGTGGTAAACTACTTGGGCCCTGTGGTTAAATTCTGTCTTAAAATAGATGGTTTTGGAGCAAATAAAGAGAAGCAGGCAGTAAGCAGCAGATTCTGCAGAGGGAGGATAGTGTTTTTCACTGTACACTCTTTCCTGTGCAGCAAGGCACCACTGCCCAGCTGCAAAATCATACCCTGTACACAGACCCCCTTTTTAGATCTTTCCAAGGAAAGACCATGCATGCCCCAGCAGAACTCCTCCTGGCAGAGATACTGGGGTGTTCCTTGATAAACTCTCTATTTTGCTGTGTGTGTGGGTCCCCACCCCTGGTAGACCAGGACTGAGAATTGTTACCTCAGTCACCGACCACGATCATCCACAGGTCACTGGAGCCATGGGTGTCAGCCGTTGAAGAGACGGGATTCCACATAGGTGCTAGCAAGAAGTGGTTTATTGTTTATACAGCAAAGCTGTGAAATTGTGAAGTCATTAAGTCATCTATTATCTCTGGAGCTGGGTTTATAAACTCTTACAGCTTTAGATAAAATTTTTGACTGCCAAGCAATAATCACATTGAATTTCCCATGGTTTCTGACCAACAAGAGCCCCAATGTCTGGACCATCCATCATGTCCAAAGTACCCTCTGCTCCACTGCCCAGGTGCCTCCCCATAGTGGGAGCTGATCTCTACCTATCTCTTTTTCTATTGTCCTCTTACTATCTCCTTTCTTAATGTCTTATCTCTTCTTTCAAATCCCAGGAGAGTTATACACCTCTCTTCCCAAAAATCCTGGGGTCGTTAAAATAAAAACTATTGCTGTTGTAATATTGGTTATTTATTGTTATTTTGCTTCAACGCGCTCCAAGAGATCCTGTAGCAAAGACCCTACTGATGTTCCTCGGAGGCTGGTCACAACAGATGGGCTGGGATTCCAAAGTGTGGGATTATTTGATTAAAGGTTTTCTCTTTTATGATATCTGTGAGGATTTGCCCTTAAGGACATCAGTTTCTCTGGGCCTTTAGGGATATCTGTAACCAAACATACTAAATTTTTTTTTTGCGGCTTTGAAATTCTAAATACAGCACAAGTTTCATTTACTATCTTGTATCACAGGGTGTCAAAACACATTCCTTTCTGTGGGTTTGTTCAGCTAGCAGGACATCAGGAGTGTCATCACAGATGCTCAGCATAGATGATTATCAGCTGACCTTGAGTGAGCTCATTCGTATCTCAGACACCCAGAATGTCTGAGAAAGAAGGAAGGCTATCTTGCATTCCAGACATTTCACCAAGAAATTGTAGACAAACTATTGTGAAGTTATTAATTTCTGCTGTACAGTTCTGAACCTGCACTGATGAATTTTGCAGCACTCTTTCCTCTCCTTTAGCAGGAATCTCCATCTACTCTCAATCTGCACACACAGACCACACGAGCCCCAGCAGGTGATGTGGCTTGGCTTAATAGCGCTATTTGAGAGTAAATAGAATTTTCTATGCATCAGATTATTTCTTTGAACCTCTGTTCTTATGGCCTAGCCTAGGTTAATATAATTTGATGCCTTCCTACTATTTTGAGTATTACAAAATTCAATGGGAGCAATTTGATTGGTTACAGGAAAGATATTTCCAATGTTGCCACTGCTCATAGAACAATTCTTAGGTCTTAACCTTCATTCAAGGTAAGGCGGGTGCACTCTGTGAAATTGTATTTGCAGGAAAAAAAAAGTGTCTGCAATGCTGCAACTGGATGGCCATGAACAAATCACTTTGAAAAAAAAATTCTCTGCTACTGATGAAGCATCATTTTTTAGCATTATTCCTTACTCATGCAACTGAAGTTAATCCTGACATCCCCCAAATGTGAAAAATTGTGGAGACTTATTGTTAACAAAAGATAAAATCTAATAAATTTTAAGGTACACTCAAATACTACTCCATGTCACCTTTCCAGCACAGTACTTTACAGAAAAATAAACACACTCTAAATGGGGTTTGTGAGAAGAGTAATGGTCAATTCACAAAGTGTGATTGTATCCTGATTCTTAGATTCTCTCACATAATCAGATATCATATAAATGCTGAATAAAAAATATGAAATTCATCAGTTTATAAACCAGACACTCTGTGATATAAGTATTGTCAGCTCCATCTGTCATCCCTTGGGAGCTGGAGAGGTGGAATTTGTTGTGCAGCCCCATCTCTAATGAGCAAAATCAAAATCAGCTGTGGGAAGAGATTTGCTGGCTGGACTCAGGAGGTGTGCCTTGAGTGCAGGGCTTGAACTCCTCAGGGCAGTGGTCCGCCAGCCAAAAATAACCTCCCTGGAGCCCAGAAAAAGTCTGCAACAGGAAGGTGAGTCCCTATTAAATGTTCTCCTTGCTTTCTGTATGTGAGGAGTTCTGACAGTAAGTTCTGCATTTTCTTCACAAACTGCCTGGGAAGGTATATAAAGCACGTTGATGTCTCAGTGATTTAATGCATTTGAAAGTACCTCATCACTTGCTATAATCAGTAATTCAGATAACTTGGTTGGAAGTTAAAATGTGCGTGATAGTGTTCTAGCCTGAAGTATATACTAGGGTTTATTTTCTTTCTTTGTCATAGTAGTTTTTCTTCCCTCACACAGTGATAAGCAATGATAAAATCCAATTATTAAGTTGGGAGCACTATTGTAAGAAATGATAAGAGTAACTTGTTCCTAAATGTTTTGTCCTTTTCCTAGTAAATTGAATTTTGACAGTGAAAAATTGACATTTTATGAAATTGAGTTTTGGCCAGATCTGATATGCTCACTGAATGAGATGGGAGAACTGTGTTTAATGCATTAACTGTTAGATAGCTTCTTCTCATTTAATATTTGTCAACACGTATGTATTTAATTAGCAGGAAGAGGTGAGGAACTAGATTTTTGGAGGGAACAACACATAATAAGGCTGCAATCTAAAGCTATATTGAAAGGTATATTTAACATTTTGAATGTAAAGAAAATCCAAACATTATATGTATAGTTTAAAGGATACACTACCTATAATAAAATATAATTAAGATATGCATATTGTATTTGTGTTCAAATATTGTGTAGGCAACTGTTAATTGTATAGTTCCCCAGTCTTTTAAATTGAAGATAAATAAGCTTGTTATGTAGCCTTTGGAGATAAATACTTTTATGAGACATTAAAATTAATTATTCCACCTTGGCTCATATTTGTTGTATAGTCACTGCCCATACCATACAGTGAGACAATACAAAATACAGATTAAACAAATGGTGAGTAAATCTCAAATTTTTTGGCTACTATTCAAATTTCTGGGTCTGAAAATCTGCACACAAAAAAACTGTAAGAATTGTCTATGGCATTTCAGTGTCTTGCATCCAGTCACAGCTGGATCGTGGCAGAACCAAGACACAAAACTCTTACAGCATAAACAAAAGGAAAAAAAAAAAGGCATTTTCCAATTTACTGCAACAAAACATTTTACAAGCCATTTCAAAGAGAAGAAGGAGGGATGTAGCTTTGTTTGACCAGAATCATTCAATCAACTCTGATAAAGATAAATTTGGGTTCTAATATCTGGTGGTACATTGCCAGTGTTATGTACCTGTACCTACAGAAAAAGCAACAACACATCAGTGGTACTGTTTTATGTGTTACTTACAATCTAGATGCAGAAGAATGTCCAATAGTGGAGAAGCAGTAATGGATTTTGCAATAGTCAAAATCTTAGGAAGTCACTCCATAAGTTTGCTACATCCTGATAATTTTATTTCACAAAGTCTATAGACTACATAATACATATGTTTCAAAGCTTAGACGCCTGTTGCAAATTTACAGCCATGAGGTAGTTTGCCAAACTACCCAAGAGAGACCAGAGCACATCTGCTCAAACAAGCTGGAAGCATTACAAAACCACAATCTTGACGCAGGCTTTAAAGAAAGAACAACACTGGTTGAAAAATGCTAAAAAACAAAAAAAAAACAACAAAAAAAACCCCAGCTATGTAATTTGCAATTTATTGATGAAAGAACACATCTGCTGATTTAATATTCATGACATTTGCCAAGTAAATTATGCTCCTTTACAGAAGCTTATTTCCAAATATGACAAGTCTATAGAGTCCCTCATGTTTTGGTTTTTGTAGTAGAATAAAAATTCCAGTACTACATGGCACACCCCAATGAATTTGTTGAACAAGATAGTACTGTAGGAGAAAAAAGCAGCAAGACAAGCTTAATGGACTAGAAAATATCAGCTGAAGACAACAGGATTCAGTGTTGGCTGAATTCCCACTGGATCAGGCTCTGTGTGAAGGGACAGCCACACTGGGGAATAGGATCTCTTGTCTAATCTAGTCTCTTGTATTAGGACCTCTATTATCTGCTCTAATGAAAGATGTGTCTGCACGGTGTTTTGCAGGCAGATGTGAATTTGCTCTGCCAGTTTGCTAACTTGCCTGGAAGCTCTGTGTGTCAGACAATGAACCTTAGCTAATGTACACTGTTTCTCATAGGGGCTTATTAGCTCAGCTTTGATGTTATCTAGTGTATCTACTTTGTTTCTGGTTTGGAGGTGGCTGACTTCCAACTGGCTTCAAGTGTGGGCAGTTGCCACCGTGTTCAACTGCATCTGTGCTTGAAATGCAGCGCAGACGTACTTTTAGAATTCCAGAAAAAGAGATAACATTACCATGAAAAATAGAATTTGATGCCTTACTAACAAACTGGAAAAAAGCTCATGATAAGTTTAATTTGGGTGATGAACACAACATGTGGTTTGTATTACCAAAGAAGAAAATCTTTATATGTGGATAGATTCTCAAGGAGAAAAAACCTGGAGGTTATGGCAATATTCATTTAATTTTGGAAGTCAGATGACAGACACAACAAGACATCATAAAACTGTGTTTCTTGAGTGGAAAAAAGACTTTTATTTTACTGAGGTCTTGCAGGCTGGGTCTCTGGTCTTCTGCATGAAATTGCAGTCCCAAAGATGGAATGATATTAACAAAAATATTTAATCTCATACAGCATCCTGGATGAAAGAGCATAGATTTTTCTCCACAAGATCAATTTCTAAGGCAAATGTAGACGGTACAAATAAAGACTTACACCTACACTTTGAAAATTTTCCTATTGTCAAAGCCCAGGAGGATATGGAAATTTGCTGTACCTTACTCCTGGGGCAGCTCAAATCTCTGGGGAAGAACCCACAAGACAAAGCATTGATATACCAACTTACCAACCAACCCAGCTGGTCTAATTTTTTACCATACTTAGCTGGTAATGTATAATAGAACAGTACAATGTTTTTGCTTAGCATGAAGTAAAAAGAAAAAAAAAATTCAGCAAAATAAAAGGTAAGTTAATGGCACTGCTTTGCAAAGCACAGAAGAAATACAGTTCATTGTTCCTACTGCTTGTAAATTCTTCAATGCCTCTTTGTGAGGATTTCAAGTAAAAGTAAACTCTTTTGTTCCCAGAGGAATGCATCCTGTCTCCTTGTTTGCAGAACTAATAACCGCTCATGCTTCTAGAAGATAAAATAGAGTCAACCCTCCAGTTTACATGCTGTCTTTGGCCTACCTCACACACACACACATATATATATTTAATTTCCATTTTTCCTTCAAAAAAATTCTAATCTCATTTTGGAACAGTATGAACAGATGGAATGATGCAGTACAGAAAAGCAGTGGAAAACTCAGACAAAATAATCCAAGAAAGTAATTTAAAAAAGTATCTCAATCCACTATAATGCTTGAAAAGTATCACAACCCTGAGTTAGTTCACTGGAGAATAGAGATGTTGATGGCACCTAAACTAAAAAAACCATGAAATATGGTCAACACAAAGGGGGGAAAATAGATATAGAAAAATAACCTATTTCAGAAACATCATAAGAATTTTATCCTTTTTCTTCTTTTTTTCTAGTCTTGATGCTCTATTCTTGAAAAATAACATGATTCAATCAGTTACCATGAGAAAATGTTGATTATTGCTCATTTTACATTACACAGCAGCCTCCAATCAGAGTGTAAGATGTGCATATAAGTAGGAAGGATGAGGGGGAATGCTGGTGGGCAAATAGTCAAAAACAGAGGGAAAAAAAGACAATGTTGTATGTGTTCCTGTGGTAGTGGCAAGAAAAAATGAACTGCAAGTTTCTGCTTCATTTTATATTAGAGCAAAAGATCATGATGAATGAACAGCTGGACATAAGCTGGCAAAGTGCAATTGCAGCCCAGAAACCCCTGTGTGCTGGGCTGCATCCAAAGGCCGTGGGCAGCAGGGCAGGGAGGGGATTCTGCCCCTCTGCCCCGCTCTGCTGAGACCCCACCTGCAGGGCTGCATCCAGCTCTGGGCTCCCAGCACAGCAAGGACAGGGACCTGCTGGAGCCAGGCCACAGGAGGCACCAAGGTGATCAGAGGGATGGAGCACCTGCCCTGTGAAGACACAGTGGGAGAGTTGGGGCTGTTCAGCATGGAGAAGAGAACACTCAAGGCAAACTTTAGAGCCCCTTCCATTACCTGAAGGAGCTACAAGAAAGTCAGAGAATGACTTTTCACCAGGGCTTGTGCAAGGCCAGGTGATCAGATTGACAGGGCAAGGAGCTTTAAACTAAGAGGGTCGATTTAGATTGGACATTAGGAAGAAATTCTTTACAAAGAGGATGGTGACACACTGGAGAAGGTTGCCCAGAGTGGTGGTGAATGCCCCATTCCTGCAAAAATTCAAGGTCAGGTTGGATCAGGCTCTGAGGAACCTGATCTCATTGAAGACATTCCTGATCATTGCAGTGTTGGAACTAGACCATCTTTAAGGTCTCTTCCAAGACAAACCATTCTATGATTAAATTAACAAGCACAATACATTGAAAGGAGAAATATTTTTTCCATCTTTGAAGTGAGTGGAGATTGTAACCCTCAGGTTATCCAAATTTCTGTAAAAGAGGATAAAAAACCAGATTATCTTACTTATAGTTCACTAAGTAGTAAGGAAACAAGGTATATTCCAGGATCATCTATTTCTGAGGACAATTGTTTGAGGAATATTCCCTGAAACCTGTACTGAAGGTTACACATACGGTTCTAGTTTATTGTAAAGTGTCTTCTATTACATCAGACTCTGGGTATATCAAATATTTTTCTGCTTTTACATTTCCTCTAGGAAGCTGTTGCAGGGGGGCCCTAAGATAAAGAGAGGCTGAGCCAGTGCAACATAGGTCCGACCAATATGGTTGCCACTATGTTCTCCTTTATTTCATCTAAAATGGCTGCTTATATACATTTCTAGATAGTTTACAAATTCAGTCGCTTTTCCATTGGCACACAGCATACAAAGAAATGCAAACACACATTGTTTAACTTCTTTTTAAGGTGGCTAAATGTGCCCACTAATAATTGCTCTCAATGACCTCTAGGAAACACACTATCTAACATTACTACCTTAACATCTAATTTCTTCTGCGCCACAAGTAATTTTACCTGTGCAACAGCTTCAAGGCCTTCAAGGCCAAGCCTCAGCCAGGCAGGCTTCAGCTGGGTAGTTCACTGTCTTATTCAATATCTCATTCTAAGTACAGAATGAGACTCTTTCTCTCAAAAAATCCACTACAGGAAGCAACTTCTGGGAATGAATGAAAATTTGGGTGTTTGTCTTGCAGATTTAAGGACTATCTTTGTACTATATGTCTGTGACAGGTTTATTATTCCTTCTTCAATCTAATCAGAGTGCTATAATTTAACTATCAAAAACTGAAGACTATTGTTTTTGAACTAATGTTTCTGATACCTTGTCATGGAACTTTTCTGATTTTAAGAAGCTACTCTTTAGTGAGTTTATCAATCTATTGTCACCTGTCTCTTCCTGCTTTTCTCTTGTTGTTCTACAAGTTTGACTTCTTAGGTTTTCAATTTTTGAAGAAGTGTTCCAAAAGCTAATTATAGACAATATTTCAATAAATGCCTTTAATATAGAAGTCACTTTTGAATCATTCTACCAATTCTCTCTGCTTCAAAATATTTTGCTTTCCTTCCTTATTTTTTTTTCCTTTTTAAAATTTTTTTTCCTTTTTTTTTTCTCTTCCTTGAAGGAAGCAAATAGTTTTAAAGGGTAGTATGCTTTTTCTAAAGCAAAAAAATTAAGTAGTTAGCTAGGAGTCCTATTCATAAATTCTGTCTATTTTGTAAGTTGCCACCTATTTTTTTCCTCATTCCTCAGATGTGTCTCAGTTTTCATGTTACTTAATTGTGAATACTGTTTCTGTACTTACGTGATGCTGCTGCTCATTTGGCTATTCATTTTCTGTGGTGATGACTGCATAGAACATTAATTCTGTTCAGTGTATGAGACTTATTTCTTACTCCTAGTGCCAGTTAATGAGTAAATTAGACACTTCTAGTTACTCTTTAATGCTCTTAGGATATCTGATGTGTGGCACAAGCTCTAAACAAATGACCCATTTCTTATTGTTAGATGTTTAAAATACACATGTACGGTTCTTCTATATCATATGTAATTTTCTCTTCGACAAAAGACAGATGTAAAATGTATTCTGACAATGAAATATTAAATCAGTAATCAACTAAATCAAATCAATCTCTTACAAGTGAGACAGCAATAAAGTATTTTTTGCATATTACCTCCAATTGGAAGAACTTTATGTACCATATTTCACTCAGAATGTGTTCTTTTACACTTTGGCACTCTTAAGTACAGCTACAAAAGTTAATAGAATACAAAAACCAAAAGTAGCTGAATGAGGAAGAAAAGCTTTCAATTGAGAATTGAATATTAAATTGAATTTACTGTTGAGAGGGAGGAGATGTTGAGGACACTTCATCTCTCTTCTCCTCTTCAGTAGTAATACTGGTACTGGGTTTCTTGGCAGCATTACGGCTCCTTCTGGGCTGCAGAGAACCCTCAAACGTCTCTAAGGAGGAAAAGGAAAGCACTAAAACATCTCCAAAAATGAGACATTGGCCCAAACCACCCCAGCATGCAAGGTCATTGTGGAGAATGGGAAGAGATGCTTCTATGTTCCTTTATGTAGTAGATCGAAGTCTGGAGTACTATACTGAGACTATATATGACACAAGAATGAATAGAAGAAAGATAGGAAAATAACATGAGAAAAGTAGTTTTAATTAGCACAGTCTGTTTCCCAGATTGTTGCAGTTTTCTAAATCTTAAAATAATAGAATGGTTTCGATTGGAAGGAGCCTTAAAAATCATCTTGTTCCAAGCATCCTGCCATGGGCAAGGACACTTTCCACTTGACCAGGTTGCTGGTCCTCAACCATCAACCATCAACCTGGCCTTGAACACTTCCAGAGATGGGGCATCCACAGCTTCTCTGGGAAACCTGTTCTGGGGCCTCGCCATCCTCTTTGTAAAGATTTTTTTCCTAATATCCAATCTAACTCTACTCTCTGTCCGTTTGAAGCCATTACCCCTTGTTCTGTCAGTATGAGCCATTGTAAATAGTCTCTCTCCGTCTTCCTTGTGGGCTCTCTTCAGGTACTGGAAGGCTGCAGTGATAAAGGATTTGCTGCAGCTATAATTTTGTACCTTTAGTGCTGACACCGATGCATTTGTAGCCATTTTTGATACAGGAGCTGGTGCAATAACTGGGAGCTGTCCTACTTCCTGGCCCTTAATTCCACACTGCTGATTCAAGCAGGCTAAAGGTATCTTCATTAATGTGGTGAACGTGTTCTGCTCTTCAGAGCAAAGTTAGTAGTAGACTGAAATATGACCTGGAGAGGGAAAAGTACAATCAGGAATCACCACAATTTCAAGCTAATCAAGGTTACAGCCTTTGTATAAAAGAGCTAATGAGTTGAAAATAACCTTAATGTGAGTGAGCCAAATTTTTTTAAGCCAGAGTTTATGCCTCTTATCCAGTGATGTTTTCATGTACAGAAATAGAACAGAAAGAACCAGCCAAAAAAATTATATGAGTCCTTTATCTTCTACTGCAGGTAGGCAATGACATCTGAATATTAACATGAAATAGAGTTCACCCCAATGCGGCTTTCTGGGTGTATTTCTGAAGAATAGAACACCTTCTGCACTACACCATGGAGAACACAGGATACAGTTTACATCATCAAGGGCTTCTGAGCATCTTCAGTTTTTTTATCAGTGCTCATCTTTACACAGAAATCTGCAGTAAACCAGGAAAAGATAGGGAGTGACAATGGATTAATTTATTTATTTGGCATAGTTTTAGTTCATTACAAAATTGTTTCTAAATTTGGTTTTTGAACATTTAAACAAGCCCTGTTAAGGACGTAAGATAGCAATAAGCTTAAGAATCTTAGTAGTCTTCATGTAATACTTAAATAGCGTAAGGATACTATGGTATGAATTTACCTGATATATTTTTGCTCCCTAAAGATATCTGTTGAGTTTGCCTTGTTCAACTTTCACTTTGTGAAGAGCAATTGCTTGGAACCCATCTTTTAATGTCTAAATCTTTCTGTTATTATGTCCATCTTCTCTATATTAAGAGCTAGTGATTTCTCAGAAGTAATTGTCCAGTTTCATCTAAAAAGTGTGATGACTTTGACATTTGATGGCTACCAGCTGCTCACCCAGCTGTTTTCCTTCTCTTTCTCTTTTTCCTCAATAGGGCAGGGGAAGAAAATAAAGTGAAAAACTTGGGAGTCAACATAAAGACAAGGAGGTCCCTTCCCTGTTATTACCATAACAGACAAAATAGATTTGACTTGGGGAAATTAATTTGTTTTTGGTAATTAAAAATAGAGTACGATAGTGACAAACAAATACAAAACTGAAGTACCTGCCTCATCCCTCTTCTCCCCTTTTTTCCCAGACTCAACTTCACTCCTTCATTCCTGACTGCTTTACCTCCTCACTTGGCCCTTAGTTGTGCAGGATGGCGGTTTTGGGGGATGTGATCAATCCATGTCAGTTCCACTCTGCTGCTCCTTTCTCTTCACACCTCTCCCCAGGGGATGCAGGGGTCCTTCCACAGGCTGCAATCATTCAGGATAAACCTCCTCCACTGTGCTTTCTTCCCAGGGTCTACAGTTCTTCAAGAGCTGCTCCAGTGTGGGCTCTCCTCCAGGGAAGCTTCCTTCAAGGAATAACCACCAGCTCCAGTGTGAGGTCCTCAAATGATATCTGTTGTGGCTTGGGCTCTGCCAATGGCTGCAATTATTTTCAGTAATCTTTTGTGGTTTACTTTTGTGTACATGAAAAATAATATTAATTTAAATATATATAAACCTTTCCTTTCCTCACTTCACTAGTCCTATCACTGAAAAATGCTTGTGGATCTTCTCAAGGCACTGTCCAAGTACAACGATCTTGGGATAGTGGACAAGTGTAGTGAGAGGATTAAAATATGCTCTGGCTGGAGGATTGCCAATTCTAAATTTGTGTGAGTCAGAATATCAGATTACGAATTTTCTGTAACATAGGGTTTCTTTTGAAATTACCACTTTACAGACCTAGGATGGAGTAGATAAAAGTCCAGACTTTTCATCCAAATTTAAGATTAATAAAAAAAATTCATCAGCATCTTGGAATAGTGACAATGCATTACTTTTTTGCTTAATTTTGAAAGAATTTACTACAATTCATAAAAATGATATTCAAGTATAATTAATATTTTTTATTACTCTGTGCTAATCTAAATATTGTACTGCACAATCATTCTAGTATAATTTAAATAACCCAAACACATTTATTCAAATTCTTTTATTTTTCATGTCTCCCTTCTGTGCCTTGAATTTGTCTGTAGCCCACTTTGGGGGTGCACTGAGCTCTGCTGTCTGTGACCTGAGGAAACATCAGGAGCTGTCAGGGGAGTTTTAGGTTGGATATTAGAAAAAGATTTTTTTCAGATGGTGGCTGAGCACTGGAACAGGCTCCCCAGGGCAGTGGGTATAGCGTCAGCCTGACAGAGTTTAAGAAGTGTTTGGACAACTCTCCCAAGGACATTCTGGAATTCTTGGAGTGTCCTGTGCAGGGCCAGGAATTGGACTTTGGTGATTCTTGTGGGTCTCTTCCTCGGGACATTCTATAGTTCTAAGAACTTCCAGAACATTTATTTATAGAAATATTTATTTATTTCTCATGAAGGTTTCTGTAATCTTGAAGAAAAAATGTCATTCTCTGAATATTGCTTTATGCCTTCTTGCACATCTACCACATTAAGCACAATACATTCCTTCAAAAGACTGCATTTACTTACTCAGATTGTTCCATCCACATGCTTAATTTATAGGATGGATACAGATTGAGAAATATATTCCAACTTTTAGTCAGAATAATTCAATAGCTAGCAGATATAACAACAGATATCTGTTGGGGACATGTCTCAGTAGGGACATGTCTGTATATTTGTAAATTCATGTGTCAAGGTATTTGAATGCTGATTTGGAACATTATGGAGGGACTTCACTCCATTAAAGAAAGAAAAAAACACAACCCCCCCCCACATCTGAACAAATTATGCAAGTACTACATGCTTCACACTAGTTTAAAGAGAAATCACATCCATTTCCTTTGGGAAGATTACAGTGAGATTTCAACACACTTTAAAAAATGAACATACAAGTAGAAATACATATAGTGGATTTCACTTATAGTAAATCTGTATAGCAAAATTTAACTCCAAGTCAGGCATAGAGAAACAACTGTTTCACTACAGTGCAGAACCAAGTATAGAACTGAAATAAGAGACTACAGTAAAATAATTTTTCAAATCTTTGGCTAGAACTGCATATTATTTTGGTAAAATTTCATAAAAGATCTCTTACCTTTTTTTATATTTCGCCTGAAGAGAATAAATAGCGAAATTTTGACACAAGTAGAATGTAAGCTCAAGTTTTACCTTATACTTTGAAATATTACTGAAATGACATAACTTTTCCATTTAAATATTTTAATTTATAAATTGCAATTATCCTGCATAAACAAGTGCATTTAAGATATGTTGATTGATTTTGTATCTGACACTTATTCTCTGAGCCACTGGAGATAGTTTTGGTCTTGTTGTGCATTAGAGAAAAATCTCTTTATGGTACTACAGACACACATTTGCATGATGCAAGGAATCCTTCCTCAATATAATGTAGCTAGATCTCATGCTTGTGTCCTCCAGCACAATCTTGAAATACAAAAATATCTTGAAATACAAAAGCTTCAGGGAAGTGTGGTCCATTAGAAGGTTTAGCAAAAGTTTCTGTTGCAGTCTGACCATCTCCCATTGATAGTCTTGGAAAGTCATAATCATAGAAATGTTGGTTGAATAAGCTTTGCCCAATTCCATCTCTACCTCTCCCAGCTGCATTAGTGGTCACTTCCCTTTGTTTTATGAGATGTCACTTTGAAGAAACATGTGATTACATCAACTCTATGACTCCCTTCAGGAAGAAATAGGCTGCCCTTAAATCAGTCTTGAATCTCTTCTTTGCAAACCCAACACACTCAACCTCCATGCACCAGGAATGTGCTCTAGGCCTCTTACTATATTTTTCATTTATTTTAAACAATGTCAAGAATTTCAGTGACCTTTTTAATGCCAGATTTCACTAGAAACATAATAGGCAATCCCCACAGAAAAGCTATCTGATCTGTGTTAGTGCATTTATTCACAGAGTGCCATAAAAAAGCCACAGAGCACAGTCTCAGAATATAGTCCAGGAAGGTGTTCTCAGCTCTGACATGAAAATTATTCCAACATTAGGAAAAAGCACTTCTTAATAATCAATTTGTGAAAAGTTGTAAAGTGTATAGAACTACATGTTAAACTATAAAGAAATTTCTTTTCAACACTTGTTTTTAACCAGCTAGATGAGCTTACTGACACTGATATTAACTAAAGTGGGTATACAAAATATTTATTGTTGCAAAATAGAATGGAAAAAGCATGAATTTTTCAAATGATGAAAGGTTAAAAAATAATGATATTTTAAAGATTTATCTATAATTATGTCTTCTATATATCTGAAAATTATTAGTTTTTACTTATTTTTCAGTTTGAATTAAATAGTTGCGAAGATTTTATTCATACTGTGCTAAAGAAAGAAAAGAAACTAATTGTATAGACACTTCAACAGGAGTATAGATTGCAAATTGTTTTCAGAGGTGTATGAGAGAGTCTTAATTGTTTTTAGGGGTAATCAGGAATAATCAAATTAGGAGAGAAATTGTAAGGCAACTCAGAGGTAGCTGAAATTCGTATGGCTCAAGCACTCAAACATAAGTGATATGGAATCCTTTTCAGTAAATGGGATCAAAGTTTTATCAAATTTTAAATCTTTTCTGTAAACTAGAGCTAACTAAACCCTTTTGAAGAAATAGTTTTTCATTCACTTTCTCTTTCTGATCAAAATTTTTCCAATGAATGCAATTACTGTACAAAATGGCTTGAAACAAACTTACTTACAAATAGAGTTTACCCTTTTATTCATTTAGTACTTCATTTCTTCTGTATTTGATGTGGCAAAATAATGTGGTCCTGTTTATGCTTGTCAATTTCCTGAAACGTTTGAAATGAGAATAAGTATTTATGAATAGAAAATATCTCAATTTGCATATCAATGTAGTTCTTTGTACAGAATAGAGCTATTCTCCATGTGCTTGGGTAAAAAAAAAATCACTGTATGCATCAGTATCTTGCGTCTACTTGCCAACCAGTGAGGCATATAAATGACTCAAGTACAGGAAACTGCATTACCCTATGATTAACAACTGGCTTAGATACAGGATAAGAAGCCATGAGACTTCCTCTCCCCCCAGTTTCCCTTTTGCTATAATTTCTATATTTGAGATGGAGCAGTGCAAATAAGACCAGAAACCACCTGCTAATG
This sequence comes from Cyanoderma ruficeps, assembly GCA_008694505.1. Lineage (NCBI taxonomy): Eukaryota > Metazoa > Chordata > Aves > Passeriformes > Timaliidae > Cyanoderma > Cyanoderma ruficeps. Next base: position 11,735,279 of record VZDJ01006092.1, on the reverse strand, counting down.
TCAGATGAGAGATGGCTATTTCCAAGCCTTTTTGCAGTTCCCCCTTTTCCCTGCTTAGGCATGTAGGATCTCCCTTCTTGGGGCTTTGGTTGGAGTGACAGCTCCAGTTGTCTGTGGCAAATGGAAACCTTGGAAGCAGGGCTGTGGTTCAGAAAAGAAAGGATAAAAAGCAGTCTGTGAATTGATTGTTGCTTTAGGTTCAGTAGAATTGAACCAGAATGAACAGCTTCCAGCATATACAGGAACTGAATTTTCACAAATGTGAAATAGATGTTTTGGTTATACCTTGCAAGTAGGATACCTAAAGACTGAGTGAAAAAAATGAGCTGCAGCTGGTCCACACTTGGGAAATGTTTTTCTTTCTGTGCTTTGGATAGTGATGGATATGATGCCTCACTGGAGACAGAAAAGCTGGGTCATTTGTGAACTGGAGGATTCCTGAGGGACAAGAAATTCTCATGTGATTATCCTTGCCTCATTCTAGTCTGTATCTAGAATGAGATAAGAATAATCTTGACAGAAAATATTACCTATTATTTTTTTTTTTTTGGTAAAATATGGATTTTAATGTCGTATGTGCAAATATTCATAGGCATTTCCTAAGAGGAAAGAAAACCATAACTCCTATCTGTGGAATTACTGTTTTAGTAGATAACAAGGAATTGATTTGGCAATGAATCTGCCACGCTGTATTTCAAAGAACTCGGATTTACAGAGTTGCTCATGTCCCTATACAATTATTTACAAGGTAGGAGGGACGGGTAGATTTAAAAAAAGCCTTTATAACCATAGGTGTATATACCAGCCATTGTAATTAAGAAATATGAAGGAGATGATAATAAGCTTCCTACACAAAGATCAGTAAAGTGATTCTACATTTTCAAATTATTTGCTCTTCAAAAACGACAAAATATTACCAATGGGAAAATAATATTAGCTGAAATAACATTTCCACTCACACCTAAAATTCAATTTCAAGTCTAATAGGCTAAAATGGGAGACACTACTTTAAACATACAGTGTGAATAAAAGCTGGCTAAGAATAACTTTAAGAGCTTTTCAATTTGCACTACAAACTGTGGTGGTAAAGTTCATATGAGATGTTTTATTTCTAGCAACCTTTACTCTTAATAAACCAGCCTAGAAATAAGAGAGCCTCCATACAGTAATTATGGATGTTTAGGATCTTGAGATGATTATTCCATAATTACTAACTTTAGGAATCATGTAGTAGGTTGACGTTCAGGAGTATGGTTTTTTTTAACTATTGTATTAAAAAAAAATTGGGTCTATAATATCACTGCTGGCAAAAAGGAACAAAGTAACAGTTTACATATGTGCATGTACACACGCATGCACACTATGATATATGTGTAACATATACACTAGTGATCAACCCTGTTTTCCTTTCAAAATACAGCATTTAAGGAACTACAAGACAAAGCCACTATTTATTCAAACAGTCCTTTCCATTGGCCAGAGACTGTAAAAAATGATTTAGAAAATAAAGAAAAACAGAAGCCATATAATATAGGTTGGTTTTTGGGAAGACACTTCTGGATGCACTTGGATTATGCATCCATTACTTTTATCTGAAATTCAAGGACCTTCATAGTCTAAATCACAAACCAGTTCTCCAGTTAGGTGCAGCTTATTTTTCTTTTTACCCTTTCAAAATTGAAAGTCAGACTCAGTTGTAGAACTTAGTTTTTATCATATAAGAAAAGCATCTTTTGATATGATTGTTTCTAGGCTGTTTGGGATCTTTTGCCCACCTATTTTTTAAGATCTGGCTCAGGAACTTCCGAGGTATTCAGATCTCTGTGTCTCATTTCTTGAACTTTGTAATGCCCTCTTTCTGGAGGATGCTTTCTCTTACCTTTTCTTTATTCACCTTTAGTAGCTGCCTGGATGTTTTCTTCATTAGCAAGATTAATTCATGCCAGTGAAAGTTTAATTTCTGTTATGTTTAAGGATCTGTTCCCTCCCCAGCCAGACCTCATGGGCAGTGCAGAAATTTGGGCCCTCTATTTCACTGGACAATTTCTTCTCACATTTGTCAACCGAAGTGTTGTGGTGGGAACTGACTGGAATCCAGCCTTACTTCTTTAGATTTGAGGGAGGCAGAACACTGACAGAAACAATTAAACTCCTGTGAGTCAGATGGACTGTGCAGGAATTAGTTTAAACCTGTGGGTGAGGTACCCTAGATGGATTAAACTAAATACTTAAAGAAATAAGAATGCATGCAGAGTCACTCACCATGTCTTAGCTGACAAGTGGATTTTCAATAACCACATTGATATTTTGGTTTGGAGTACATCAGCTTGAGCTAAGTAAATATTTGGATATATACAAATGGTTCTACTGCTCTAAAAACGTTTTTAGTTTGTAAAAAAGTGTGTGTTTTTTTGTTTTCTGTTTTCTGTTTTGTTTCTGTAAATTGCAGTTATGAGCAAAGGTATGTCTGAAAAAGCATTCTGGCATCAAGGGAAAGAACTTCCAAATATCTAACTTTTATATCAGAATGGGTGGACTCATCCATACATTTACATTATTTATACAATAAGAAGAAAGCTTTCCAGACATATCTAGAATGCTGGGGAGGAAAAACATACCAAAAATATGTAATCCTCATTGTAGAAAAAAACAATAGAAGGACAATGATATGCTAAGAATCACTGCAAAAGGCAGAAAAAACCCAGTCTGTACTACAAAAGTAAGGAGAATTCTAAAAATCTATTCAATTGTAAATGAAAAAATCATAAAAAGAATGTTACAATATGCTACAAATACTGTAACAGGTATTTAACAGGTATTAGTAACAATTACTGCATGTGATTATTGGTGATGTAATTTTTCTACTAGAAAGAACAGATTAACTAGTACAGTGACATCCAGCTATAATATTATACTTTATAATGCTATAAATATGAAAAAGCAGAGTTTGAGAATAATAAAAATACTACTTTGTAAGTACATAAAATCAACCCACACAGAGATTTGCAAGATATTAAGTTTCATATAGTAAATTCACAAAGGAAGGTAACACAAGTTTGTAGACTCCACAGGGCGAAATGCTGATATGTTGCAGAGGTGCCTGCACGGTGGAATGTGGTTAACATCAAAACCACATAGGGTAACTTTAATATATCCATTTGCTTGGATTTCTTTCTCTCTTCAGAGATATCACTTTGTAGAAATAAAATATTTATCATCTTTAATTGAGTGTTTTTAGATAGGGCAAAGGGAGAAGAGGAACAAATATTGAAACTTTTGAGCAACACTGTTCCTCCCATAACTAGTTACTATTAATTTAAAAAAAAAAAATTTAGTTTTCAGGGATACACAAAATGCTAGAAAATATATTCTATTCAAATAAGCATAGCAAAAAGATAATTCAAGAACTACCAGTGCTGGTCCCATCATGCTATCTGAAATGTTTATAAAAGTAGAGCTATTCCGAATACTTCTTTAATTTATAGAAATAATAAATTAGTATCTCTGAAATTCTTTGGGAGAAATAGAGTAATTTGTTTTCTATGCTTTATAAAATATGCATTGTATTCTTCTGTTTGTTGCCTACTGTAAAACTGATCATGACATACAAATATCAAAGATGGAAAATATTTTTTTCTTTCTAGATACACCATAAATCTGGTTCTGTACCATAGGTTTGATACTTCTTATTTCAGAAGTATACCACTGTATTTCATATAATTTTTTTTTTAATTTAAACCTGTCTTGTTCAGCACTTGCCCCTCCTACTTTTCAAACGTGTTTCTTCACCTCTAGGTGTCTGGTAAATGAAAAAGATCTCTTTTATCACTATATAATATTAAAAAGCCTGACTTTTAACCTTGTAGGATAAGGTTCTGAATGGATGACTTCAATGCCTATAAATTAATGCAAGTAAAAATGTAAAAACTCAAGCTCTGTGATTCAGAAGAAAGCACTTTCTGCAGCAAACATGGTCTGGGACACACATTATAAAATAAATACTATCATAGAATTATTTGCATTGGAAGGAACCCAACCTCCCTTCCATGGACAGGGGCACATTCCACTAGACCAGGCTGCTCAGAACTGACCTTGAGCACCTACAGGGGATGGGCCATTCAAATCTTCTCTTGGAAACCTTTTCCAATGCCCCACCACCCTCACCGGGAATAATTTCTTCCTAATAGCCAAGCTAAACCAGTACTTGTAATTTGAAGCCATTTCCCCTTGTCTTACACACCCTTGTAAAAAGTCACTCTCCATCTCTTTTTTAGGTCCCCTTTAGGTAATAGAAAGGGATGTAAGATCTCCCTTAGAGCCTTCTTTTCTCCAGACCGAACAACTCCAACTCTCAGCTTGCCTTCATGGAGAGCTGCTCTGATGATTTTTATGGCCTCCTCTTGACTCACTCCAACACGTGTTTTGTTGGGGATCCCAGAGCTGAACGCAGCATTCCAGGTGAGATCTCACGAGAGCTGAGTAGAGGGGCAGAACCCCATCCCTTGACCTCCTGCTCATAGCCCTTTGGAGGCAGCCCAGGACAGGATTGGCTTTCTGGGCTGAGCACATACTGCCAGCTCATGTTCAGCTTCTTGTCTGCCAACACACCCAAGTATTTCTCCTCAGGGCTGATCCCAGTCCATTTTGTACTCAGCCTCTATGTGTGCTTGGAATTGTCCTCACCCAGGTGCAGAACCTTTCACTTGGCCTTGTTGAACTTCCTGAGGTTCACAGAGACTCACTTCCCCAACCTATTCAGGTTCCCCTGGATTCATCTCTTCCCTCCAGCGCGTTGAAACCACCACACAGTTTGGTGTCATCAGAAAACCTACTGAGGGTTCCTCGATCCCTCTGTTCTTGTTCCCAAAAAAATCTACATGAACATATGAATTTTCCATAGAAATAAGAGACGTATCCAGAGAATAGTGGGGGTTATGTCACAAGTACCATTTGTCAATAATTGAAACACGTTTGTGTCAGGTTCGATATGTGTAGTGACTTCTGTGGAATGGATGAATTGCCACCATGAGACAGCAGCAAGTCAGATGCGGAACTTCATGCTACTGTTGTCACGGATTTATAATAATGCAAGAAAGTGCAGTTATTCTGGAAATAATTTTTCTGTGAGTAAATATTTGCAAAGTTTAAGTGAAATCCAAAAGATATAGAGTATACCATGAAATTTCATTTTCAAATATATTGCCTTATGTATTCATAAGACAATGAATGTATACATCTAAAATTTTGAATCTGTCTTAAAAATTTAATTATTCAAACCCATGTACTGTACAGCAGAAACAATGAACCCTTTAATAGATTTTATTCATTTTTTTAAGTAATAGGGCCTGCTAAGAATAGCAGAAAAGAAGGAGAAATTATCTTATGAAAGGTAGCTGTGGTGTGTCTATAATGTAAGAGTAGAGCTGGCCAGCAGTTACAAATGCTTCCCAAGTCAACACCACCATTCACCAAGACTTGATATGCTTCAGAATATTGTTCCTCTAGGAGTCAAAGGTAGATTCAAAATGCTTGGAAGTACATTAGGAATCTTTGTTTTCATAAGCAGTTTTCTATTTTGAGCCTAGTAAAATGAAGATATGGAAGACATAGTTCATGTGTCAGACTGAAGGATTAACACAATGGAAGAAAATGGGTTACATCTCATAAAAGACAAGAGGCACAACAAATAATGGGTATACATTTGCTTTTGACACATTCAGAGTTGAAATCCATGACAGAATTTATACAGCAGCTTCACAGTTGGAGTCTTCTTTTCCCTCTCTCTCACAGATGGTGTAGAGAGACAGTCACATATAACAAGCTACATTCTCCTTTCTACTGCACCTGATGCCTCAGCAGGTACAGTCATGGTGTGCTTCACTCAAAGGCACTTAGTACTTGTGGGCTGCCAGGTAGCTTAGGTTCTTCAGGTTGATTAGTCCGGAAAAGATAGTCTTACAAATCTGTTAAATTAACAACAATTTAAGCTGTCTCCTTACTGATTTAGGAAAACCTCCTTGCCCATATTTTGATTGACATATTTTTGACATAGTTTTGGTAGTTAATGTGGTAAACATTTTGTTCCAGAGGTCCATAATTTTTATCAGCCATTTCAAAATATGTGTTTTCTAGGCATCAAGGAAGAAAAAACTTGTGTTCAGAAGTCTGAAGTCTGCACAAAAAAAGGTGTCATTTTAGCCCTCTGGATCTGCTTCAGATAGCTCAGGACATCAGTCTTCACTTATGCCTTTGGACCTTTATGACACCTTTGGACCTCCTTAGATTTGTCATTGTAAATGGTAAGTGAAACTATCCATTTTGCCCATCCTGGTGCTGTCTACCTTGGCATTTTTGCAATCCATTTTTTTCCCTCCCAGAGAAAATCTTTTTTTTCATAAAAAAATGCTTTTTCCCCCCCCCCCGTGTAGTCCTGATAAACAGCTTGGTTCATTTGCCAGCTCTGAGGAGAGCTTAGACTTGACTTTTTATGATGTCACTTCATGACTGATGCTGTCAGCAAATGCAGAGTGTTGATATCCCTGCCATACATCTTTGCTTTTGGGAACTGAGGCATAGGTGCTTTGAAGCAGCACAGGTAAAAAATGACACAGGATTGGAGAAAACCCTTAACTACTTTAAACTGCAGATTTCAGTTGCTACACGAAGTGATGATTAGGGATATCAGGAGGCAGGGCTACACAATCTGGTCTTTGCCAAGTTCTCTTTCCACAGGGGGAAAAACTCAACCAAAAGAGTAAACAAACAAAACATCCTCCAAACAAAACCAGATGCACACACCTTCTTACAAACAAATCTTCATGAGTGTTTTTCTCCTTTCTAAAAAGTTTTTCAAGTCTATATGGAGTTATGAGGAATATATTTAGCTGTAATATAAATTTCATAGCTGCCCCTTCATTGTTGCTATTTTCCAATTTGGAGAACACATTAAAGCTGACAGCTTCAGTTCTCTCTCTCTGCATCTAACATAAACTTGAACCTTACACTACAGGAAGATCTGTCAGGTTTATTGTGTTTTGCTTTCTCTTACTTGTGCCTAGGTTAAGCATAAAATGAGAATTGCCCATGCAACATACAAAAGGAGAATTAAGGTAATTTAATACAAGGAAAAAATGCCAAGGAACTCATAACGGGTTCTTTGCATGGTATAAGAAATAGATTAGTTGAAGCATTTGCTTCTCATGTACTTCCTAGAATTTTCAAAAACTAATTTGTCAGCAGAGTAGATCAATACACACTAGCAAATGAATTTACTAATCCCTCTTATGATACTGAAATGGATATTGGTGTTACATTTGGTACTACATTTTAAAAAACATGTTCATCTTTTACTGAAGTGTGAGGAGCTTTAGCTTTTGTTATCCTAAGTGATATGTATATTCTGAATTATAATACGTGGCATTAAGTTGTTCTCAGTTATTATCCAGAGTCATACCATAAATCTTCATAGTATTGATTAGTCTCACAGAGCTGAATTTACTTTCAGTGGAAACGTGAGATGTGAAAAAAGTTGGGAGAAGTCTTCAAGATAACACTGTAATTACCACATGTATTACCAGATGCTGGATATTTTTCAAATGTATTACAAAGAGCCATATTAAAAAGGGGGACCTTGTGGGCAAGAAAGAACTTTATTGTCTTACGTATAGCACAAACACAATCATAATTGCTAAAAATGAAACTATATACCTCCAGCATAGTAGGCAAACACACAAATATAAATCTTTTTTGAAATATCGATCTTCAATGTAAAGTAAGAGATTTGCTTTTTTATCCAATGTATTTTTTATTTGTTTCTTTGGTTCAGTCTCTTTCTGCACAAATTAGCATTCTTTCTGTGCAAATTACAGCATTCCAGAAATATATATTCCAGAAGAACACTAACCTCTACAATCTCACCAATTATATTGATTTTAATGTGTCCTGCTGTTACTTTCTTTGCCTCACAGGTTTTATATGTATTGTTATCTGTAATTACCCAGAGCACGCCTGGTCTTTTAATTCTCAAGGTAAGAGGGAAATTAAATGTAGAATTCCCCATGTAGGTCCATAGAGACATCTGGAATTCAACTCCCTGCTTGGACAGGTATATTAGGCTACCCTGATCTTCTGAGCAGATTTTCTGTGAGAGAAGGAGAGGTGCTGGTTTTTTTAGCTTTCAATTTGTCACTGAGAACACAAGTAGTGAAAACGGCTAGTGAGAGAATAGTGCTGTTCCTTTAGGCCAATTAGTGGATTCTAGTGGGAAGTAAAATGTAGTATTTTCTGCTTAAATGTAAAAAACTTCACTCACAGGACAACTGAAAGACAGAAGATGGTTTCTCTTGCAAGCATGAGACAGTGTACTGTACAAGGCAACGCAGAAAATCCCAGCCGAGATTTATATCACAAATACCTTTCTACAATGTGAACACCTCCTGTTCATTGAACATTAGACCATTATCACTCATGTAAGAAACATTCAGGTTGAATTCATCCTTTTAAACTGAAACATTGGACACAGCAGAATATAAGCACACACTTGTGCATTGTTGGCACTCACAAGACACGGTCAATGTATTAGTCTTGGAACACTAATGCATGTAACAACTTTGCATAAAACAAAAAAAAATGCTTTTTAAACACTTTTATAAGTGGTTTTAAAGCAGGAAAAAGATTTTGGACACTTCATCAATTCCCAGATGCTATTTCTGTGGTCTAATCATTCTGGTGACTGCCAAGTTCTTGATGGTTGTCTAAGAATTCTGTATTTTAACGAATACTCTTGAGGTCTGATCCCAAGCTGGTCTGAACGGCAGCTCTCTAATGATACAAATATTTTTTTTCTAAAAAGCATCTGGGATGACACATGACTTCTCATGAACACAAGAGTTTATAATTTTAGGAAATAAATTATTAGTTGGGCTTGAAATATACATTAGGAAATATTTTGCTTAGCCACCTGTCTTGATGTTTCTTTGAACCTAATAAAACATAATTTTACATTTCAGTAATAAGAAAATAAACATGATATTAATCCAAATAAATAAAAATTAAAAAGCTGCAACTGAACCACAAGCATATACTTCAGTTTTATATATTTGTTCACCAGTAGAAATCTAAGTGCTTTGTTAGCAATATGATATGATGCAAATGGAAAGAGAAAATCTATGGGAGAAAATCTGTGCAATAAAATCCAAAACTCCTAATACTTTGCTAGTAAAAACAGATAATATGTGATAATACTAATGATTCCAATTTGATTTTCAGGACTCATCCCAATGGACAGTCTACAAAAACTGAATGTGTCTCCTCTGTAAAATTACTTATTAGAAGAAAAACTGGGGTAAAAAAAAAAAAATCCAGAGTATTTCTTCTTTCAGATGGAGGAATTGGGAAATATAAACTGTCGCGAAGTACTAGAAAAAAAGAACTTTTGTCTCCTGACAGAGACTTAATATTCTAAACTTTGTAACATTTAACAATCTGACCCATTAAAACTGTGCCAGTCTTAAGGATTGATTTCTAGAATAAAACATGGTATCCTTTAACAAAGCAACAATCCCCCCACAGCTATTCTGTGAAACAGGAGAAATTTTGAGCAAAAGTGACTGTTCTAATGAACTATAAGAGCCATTTTGGTCATAATGCCAATTTGTTAGGAGATGATTACCAGACTCTGTCAGTTTGTAGCTAAAAGGAGTATATTTTTAGCTAAATGGATTAAAGTTTTTATAAAATTATTTGAAATGGAATGGTGATTGGTCGTAAGAATTCATTGGCTAAATCTACTTCTCTCTCTATTGAGATAACAGTGCCTTAGCTATACCATTTTTACTAATTTATGTATGATGATCTTTGTGAAGGACTTGAGTTTTCTCACTGTATTTGTACTATGTCATGGTAGTAAGAGGGAGAAAATGAGATTATAACCTTTGAGTTAGCTGATTTATCCCCAGCCTTCTTAGAAACGAGGTCTGAAATTTATTCCTTTATAATTGGCTTAACTGCAACATTTCCCAAAAAAGATGTTCTTACCAAGACTATTTCTTGTCATATCTTCATTCTTCCATCAATAATCAGCTTTCCCCTGTACCACACTCCTACCCATGCTATAACCAGTTTTCAGTGCTTTGAATAAATTAAATTTCCACTCAATCATTATCTTTCTAAACAAATCAGTTTAAAGTTTAGCTGGTTTGTTATGTGAGCTTCCCAGTTAACACACTCCAGAAAACTCATTAGATTAATTCTATACATGTTCCTAAAGGGTATTTCAAGTATTCATATAGCTTTAGCTTTTACCCTGACTTTTTCTTTGCCTGAAAATTCCTTCAGAGTTTTAATTCTGTCACATTTCTCATCCTGCTTTATATTTAGTGTTTTTGTTTTAAAAGGATAGTGTCTTCAGTCATAAAACAAGTCTAAACATTTGAAAGATATCTTTTTTCTCTGCTCACTGGTTTTAATTTTGGACTTCATGGAATATTTTGTTAAAAAAAAAACAAAACAACAAAAACTAGTGAAGAAAAAGGTGCTACACTAATAAGTAATCAGGTCAAATGAAAATATTGTCCATAGCTGATACAAGTGTATATTTCAGGTTACAAAATAAAGCAAAGTTAGGGTTTCCTTTCCTTGATGGCTCATTATTTATCCTCCCTTATTATTATGGCACCAAGGCATGCTTAAGAGTCACAGCCAACTATCTAGTACTAGGTTAGTTTGTCTATGGGTGACAGCCAAATGTGCACAAGAGATTAAACAACCCTTTATCTCCCATCTTTTGCATTCTTTATAACTAAAATAGCAGATACCAAAGTGTACTTCAGAAGATAATATTTCATTATTCTTGCCACAAGTTCATTCAGCTGGATGTTTTTTTCCTTTTAAAGTGCTTCTACATGAAAACAGGTATTTACACAGTATTTTGGAATCATCTCTTTTCTTAATAGTCATTCCATTGCAGTGCTTACTGAAGAGAAGGCATGAAAAGGCATGAAAACTTCAATATTATTTCAGGAAGAATTTTTTCATGGAAAGAAGTGCCAGACATTGGAATGGACTGCCTAAGGAGGTAGTGGAATCATCATCCCCAAAAGACTTCAAGAAAGTACTTCATGTGGCACTCAATGCTCTGGTCTGTTTGACAAGGTGGTGCTTGGTTAAATGTTGGACTTGATGATCCTGGAGGTAATTTCCAACCTAAACAATTCTGTGATTGTGTAGTTATTGGATATTTTAGAGGAAAAATATATGTTGGACACCTTAGCCTTTTCAAGTCAGGTATGTGTGATTATGCATTTAACTAAGACTACTTGGAAACCTTAAGGCTGGAAACTGAAGGCACATTTAATAACATGAAATGCTGTGCAAAACCACTAGTTTTGGAACATTACCTTTATAGCAGCTTCACTGCTCATTCCCATCCCTTCATCTTGCTCTTTCTTCACACAATCTGTCACACACTGCCAATGGCATGTGAGAAATGATCTGGAGAAAATGAAAAGACTTTTTTGTTGTTGTTCCTTTCTTTCTTGTAACGCTACCATTTTTCTCTAAACAGATTCATAGCCCAGCTATACAAATAGCTCTGTTGTGCTGGTGCAGTGGGATGTGCAGTGCCTAAACAACAATGAACCTTTGAGAAGAATGGAAGTACTTTAAATCAGTCTTGCCCAGGAACAGAAATCACTGCCCAGGGAAAACTCAGAAAAGGAAGTCTCTGGATTTAGGCGGCTGAATCCATTTTAAGCCCTCCATTTCCTGTATCCAACATGAGCATCATGCTTACCCAACAACATGTCATATAGAGCTGTGATGAACACAGCTACCTGTGATAGTCCAGCTACAGAAAAATTAAAAAGAGGAACCCAAAAAAAGCCCACACATAACAAGAACCCCAGTATTGACATTCAGTTGTTACTGCTTTTCATTCTCGCAGAAGACTATGAAAGCTGATGAGAATCTTAGAGCATTTCTATTACGGGTTGTTCCAAATACATATGTTTATTTGTTGGAGTTGCTTTGCTGAGAAGCTAGACAATGAACTTCCATGTGCATGGTGCACATGAAAGTGTTGATTAACAGTCATAATTGATAGTTGTTTGGCAATCTTTCCCAACCTTTATGATTCTATGATTCTAAATCTCTGAAAGAACCTCAATATAATTAGAAGAAATATTAAATATTAAATATTAAATATTAAATAAAGTATTTAATATAGTAAATTTAAAAATATGAATTATGAAATCTGACACCAATGAACTTATTGAAAGAAAGTAAAGCATTTGTTATCTGCAGTTCAAAATTCAAATTTCTAAAGAGGTTAGGATAGGCCAAAACCACCCCCGAAGTCTTTACATGTCACTTTAAAAAAATGTATTTATTTATTTGAGTTTGATGGTCTCTACATCATTGTACAGATATGAGGAAAAGGTCAAGAGAATTTAGACATGCTGTCACTGTGGCACTTTCCATTTGCTTAGAATTCAAGTCAGTTTTTCCTCAGTGTCAAAGACAAAAAGACTTGGAAATTGATGGAAGTGGGAAAGTATTTTCTAGCCTCAGGTATTTGTTTACTAATCATATGGTGTTGTTCAGTGAAGTGATTAACTTCTAATGGGTGCTTAGCTGTGTGGACCAAAGACAAAGGGAAAAGGGAAAAAGGAAAAAAAAAGAGAAGAGTTTGTGTTATACTTATCCCAGTGGCTCCACACGTAACACTCATAGACCCACACGTAACACTCATAGACAGATCTTCTTTTGTTATAAACTGTGATAACTACACTGAAATCAAACAAGTAATGTCCAATTACATCATTAGAACATCCTATCCTAATTTTTATTATGTCTTAATTTGGGGGACTTCTTAAGTAAATAATATTAAGGATATCTGCGCATGGTATCTACAGTGACTTTTGGCTAAACTAGATAATGAGGAAATTTTATTTTCCTGGGATTGTGAGTAAACACAATTAATTGTTATGAGTGTCTTTTATACCAGTGTTATGATTTATTGCTTTGGAGAACATTTAAATTGATTTGATTAGCTTCTGATCTTCTGGAGACTCAAAAACCCATAACCAGTTTTAACTTCCACATTCCATGTGTCACCCCCATAGCACCATCCCAGGGCTGTCCACTTGATGAGACCATCCAGCAACGAGGCTTATGTGTATCCTGCATGATGGCGAGTTGAGCAGACCAGGTTTGGCACCAAGAAACTGTTTTTATGTTGACAGACAGTTCATTCTACTCATGGACTAACCCTAGGCATAACCAGGGAGGTCTTCCAGCATTCAACTCTCTGAAAATTATTTTAACTGTATTTTAACCAATCAGTTTTTCCATTTTTTTTTTCCTGTGCAGGGTATATACCCTTTGTCCTTTCTACCATAGTTATGGCTCATTATTGTACAATTAAAGTATTATCTCCCTACCTTTTAAGATACTCCCTATCCTGTCAATCTCTGAATTTTTTTCTGTCTTTGTTTATGCAAAGAAGCACTACAGACATCAGGCTGCTTAAATTATTGTAGCATACTTTTTGAGAGCTCTGACATCAGGCTAAGTGCGCTATCTACTTAATGAGCAAACCAAACAGCTCTGGGTGCACTAAAAGTTCATGCTAATCACATCCACATGTAACACTGTGCACACTTATTTTCACCAATATAAAAGCACTCTGCATGTTGTGATGCATTTTGGGTTTTACCAAGTTTCTGCATGCTTCTGTCTTTGTTTTACAATGGTTTGTTTCATGTACACTCATGTTTAACCTTTCATAGTTTCCCCTGGGTCATAGCTATGTTTCATTCATCAGTTTAGGAACTCCTGAGTCCTGTCCAGCACTCTGCAGCCCCGGCCTGATGTCTGGAAAATTTCAGGAAGGCTGTTGAGTGATTTGGCAGGGTCTCAGTTCTCCCATCCCCTTTTTATATATTGAATTGTTCTACTGATGTTTCTTTTGTTCTGAGTCACTCCCCCACTTTTCTGGATTGGTTCCAGGCCTGTACCTTTCCCCTGCCCCCACCCCAGTACGTAAGGTGGGACACAGAGGGGAAACTGGCTTTTCATGGGTTCCCTCTCTGGGTGAAATAAACCCTAGTTGAACCTCACAAGAGTCCTCTCTTCATTCCTCGCCATTGACACGCTTCTGCCCAAGGCAAAAACTCAGAGGATCGGAAAGGTATCTCAGCATACTAAACTGTAACCTTTAATGCGAGCTTGGCGCCAGAGCTAGCCGGAAAACGGGATGTGAGTTCCCTGGAGCAGCACTGAACCCCCGCATATGCGCTTAAAGCACTGCAACACAATGCATAGCCATGATCTTGTTAAAAAAAAGTCCTTTGATTCTCATTGACTGCTTCTCAAGGAGGGGAAAGGTGTATTCCTTGTTATGTATAATTACTTTGTGTACAGTATTTACATAGGAAGCATCGTGGACGATGTGTTCAGATCAGCAAAACTTTTTAAACACTTTGTTTTGAACTGTAAATTTTGCTAGATTTGATTTAAGCACAGAGGGTGATTTGGGAAACTTGAAGGAAAATCTAATGAATCAATTTTGAAAAATCGTGACCTTTTCATCAGTGGAATATATACATATGATGTTGTATTAATACTTTATTTATCCAGTTCCTTTTGAATGGGAGGTTCTGTCTTTGTCCTAAACTATTTGCTCTCATTGTCACAACTGAAGCATATTTTCTATTGTCAGAAAATATTTTTGCGTTCCATGAAAGAAGTTAATATATTTGAAAGCATCAATTCAATTTTTTTGAGGAAGAATTTGAATTTCCAGTGGAAATCAGTATTTTCCATTAAGTTTTTGTTGTTAGTCAGTCAACCATACAGTACTAAACAACTTTGGTTAGAAGTTTTTCATGACTTGAAACTGATAAGACATATTAACACATAAGTGAAGGACAAGACCACATTTAGCAGACAACAGAAAAATATTAGTTTTGCTTTTGGGGAGGTACGTTTATCTTCCTCCTTTCAATCACAGAATACTTCCTTTCAAGAGCTGAATTTCTCTTTTATTTTTGGTGTTTTGGTTGGTTTATTTTTGTGATTGAATCAATGTCATCTGCAGAACATAGAGCTTTACATCTCCTGCTTTTTTGAAGGCGTAATAGTGCTGTGGATGGAATGCACCACTTCACCTGTAACAGACAGATAGCACTATGCTTACTAAAAAAACCCAGTGATTCAATGACTTTTGGTGCTAAATCTGGTGGTGGTTTAACAAGATCTGATAGCAAGGAACTCTTGATTACTTACTGCAAACAGGAGAGGGTCAGAAAACTGTCAGGGGGATACTGTGGATGAGCTTCTAAACTCCTCAGAGGAGAATTTTGGTGTAGCAGGATCCACATTTAATCCTGGACTTGGTAAACAGTTTATGTCTGAAGGACTGCATTTTACATCACTTGTCTAAGATTTCAAATCTTATCATGCCATTAAATGCTCACTGAGTGTCTGATTAGATACTAAATCTCTAAACCTTCAACAACGTCTGAGCAGCAACTTTTGAGGTGTCCCTACTCCAGGATAGATCCTGCTGTGTATCTCATGCAGGATAGCTGAGTGTGTCCTGGGCTCTCCACTGTTTATGGAGTGAGGAAACGAGCTCATGGTCATACCTGCATCCTGACTACAGCTCTCAGTGTCTTCCAAACATGACTTGAGTCAGACCTTCACCAGTACTGGGGTTGGTGTGCATGTGGCTCAAATTAGCCCTTGGCTATTGTGGTGTTGTGAAGCCAATTTGAGCTGGATGCAGCCATCACAACCAGATACATCCACTAGCGATTTTTTTCTTTAAGTTTTGGTATCAGTGAGTATAATTTATGTTTTTAATAGATGTTTGTCTTCCTTCTTGGACATTAGATAGTTGTAATGTCAACACTGGCTTCATCATGAGAGCAACTGATTATATTTTGGGGATAAAAAATGAACAGTCATTATTCAGTAAATGTTCATTATTAATGAGATGCATTGAATGGACTTCTTAATGGTAATAAAGGAGCTTAGTAACATATCAGTGTAGTGGTACTTCTTTCATAGCTAGAGGAAACAGATCATTTGAAAACCCTATGAGAACTAAAGCTTCTATGTGGAACAGGTCAGTCTGTTCATGCAGAGAATGGATGACCGAATAAACAATTTTGCTTGAATTAACAGTTTTGACTTACAACAATACAATATTATCAGAAGTTAGCAAATACAACCAAAATTTCTTTCTTTTCAACAGAATAAAACATCTAAACCCAGCCTTGCAATAGAGTTTCTTCTCCTTTTTTCTTTTATTTTGTTAAGTCATTGTATTTCATATATGTGTTTTGTTGGTAGCTGTATGCAATTATCCGACAGTGTCTGAAAGCTACTTTGCAGTTACTCTTTACTTAGTAATATTTATATACTTTGCATATGGTTGGCACAGGTTCATTTTTTTACATCTAAATGCAGGAAATGGTCTGAAACCCATTAAAATAATTTTGAGAATTTAATTATATAGATATAGATATAGATATA
>VZDJ01006092.1:11638062-11715829 GCA_008694505.1 Cyanoderma ruficeps | reverse complement strand
TCCCCCTCCCCCTCCCTCTTCCCCTCACTGTTTAGTTGCAATAATCTAAAAACAAGTTTGTAATAGAAAGTGTCAAATAATCCTAACCACTTTTAAAAGCATTATTATTTAACAGCCTACATTACTCTATTATTTTGAGAGAACACAGCTCTTTTTAGAAGCAGAATTGGTTTGCAACAGCAAAAAACAAAGAATGAACACTTAAATACTGTTAGTAATCTTGCATTATTCATCTCCCTTATTGCATATCCGGTATCATTCTAGCATTATTCAAAACTCTTCAACAGTGCCCAGATGACAAATAGGCAGGAGATATAAAAATAACTTTTGACCACCTCAACATCTCAGTTTATCAGGCAACAACATCTAGTTTCAGGAAGGACAAAGAATTTGTCCATTCTCCTTCAAATGTTTTCACAGTAGAAAAGCAAGCAACTGAGCAGTCAGAAGAATGAAATACCTACTATCTGTGGAAAAAAGATGGAAACCATAATTTTCAAAGAATTGTATCACATGTTTTTCGGCATACCACCAAAGAAGATTAACTTACATGGAAAATCACTGGAGAGGGAATTCTGTTGAAATGTTCTTTAAGACAAAAACTCTCACTGATATGGGATGATCTGCACATCCCATTTATTAGAGAGACTTAAAAACATTGCAACCTATCTTTTTTAAATTAATCACTTAATTCCTTGGAATATGCCCGAAATGTAATTTTGCTGAGTCACTGAAAGTTTCGTTAAATTTCCTAATGATAACGGTTTTTAACCAGGTCAGTTGCATATTTAATTAATGAGGCATCATATTGGTTAACAGTAATTATTTCAAATGAATACTGATAATTCCGTTTTTCCATAGCTAAACATATTTTTTATAACCTTGAATATGCACAGCTATTACTTTTTGCTGACAATTTCAATACTAATGGATCCTGTATATTAACAACGGATTTACTTCTAAGTGCTGAAGTACAGCACTTAATGCACTATGCACAAATACTTGCAAAGTAATTTGTTGAAAGCCAAGTGACATCTATTCCAGAGCCTTATATGTCTTCTTGCAGTGTCGTATCATATGTATCTATATAGACATATATATATAAATTCAAAACTTAGGCAGTAACATTTTTATTACAAGTATGAATTCTCTTGTAATTCTCTCAAGTAGAATTAAAAGTAAGCTTTGCAAGTTTTTTGATAACTTCAGAAAACTAAGTATATCATAATCTTTTCTGCACTGAAAAACAAAGATATGACATCTACAAAGAGCAGGAACTATTATATTTTCTTTTAAAAAAATAGAATTGTTGTTAAAATGAATAGGAATTTTTGAAAAATGAAGAGAGTAGACAAATGTGGTTTGGCCCTGGCTGGTTGTCAGGTTCCCACCTCTGTCACTCTGTCCCTCCTCTTCCCAACTGCACAGTGGAGAGAAAATGTAACAAAAGGGACATGAGTTGAGATGAGGACAGGGAGAGGTCAGTCATCAATATACCATCATGGGCAAAACAGATTTCACTTGGGATATTAATAGACTTTATTTCCAATCAAAATCAGAGCAGGGTAATGAGAATTAAGACAAATCTTAAAACCTCCTTCCTCCTCTACCTCTCCCTCCTTCCCAAGTGCTACCTCCTGCCCACCAGTAGCAGAGAGAGATGAGGAAGAGTGGGTATGGTCAGCTCATCGCAGGATGTTTTTGCCTCTGCTTCCCCCTAAGGGAGCAGACTCCTTCCCTGGCTCCAGTATGGTGGTCCCTCCCATGGCAGAGTCCTCTGGAAACTTCTCCAATGTGACTGCATCCCATGGGCTACAGTTCATCACAAACTGCTTCAGCATAGGTCACCCCCACAGGGTCAGTCCTTCAGGAACAGGCTGCTCCAACATGGATCCCCTACAGTGTGACAAATCCTACCATGAAACCTGCTCCAAGGTGAGCTTTCTCTCCATGGGTCCACAAGTTACTGCCAGGAGCCTGTTCCAGCACGGGCTTCCTTTTCTCAGCACCCATGTGCTCTGGTGGGTGTCTCTTGTGTCATATCTGCAGGAGCACTGCTGCATCTCCACGGGCTGCACCATGGGCTGCAGGGGAATCTCAGCTCTGGAGCAACTCCTGCCCCTCTGTCTCCACTAATCTTGGTGTCTTCGGGGCTGTTCCTCTTACATGTTCTCAACTTCCCTCTTCTGACAATTACTTGTGTGTAATAGTATTCTTTTTCTCCTTCTTAAATATGTTTTCTCAGAGGTGTCACCACCTTCACTGATTGGCTCAGTCTTGGTCAGTGGCTTCTCTGTCTTGAAGCCAGCTGGAACTAGCTTTGTCAGACATGGGGGAAACTTCTGACAGCTTCTCACTGAAGCCACCCCTGAAGCCCCCCAGCTACCAAAACCTGGCTGTGAGAACCCAATACAAAAAAGAAGGTGATTAAAATAGAATGCTGCTGAATATATCACTGTGCTGTTGCTACTCAACACGAAGTAGTTTGTATACCTTAGAGCTCTTTTGTAACATTCGAGGCTTGTCAACTTACTGCAAACAATTTCGCATTTAATTTACAGAAACATGAACAGATACACTAACAGATTCTGCAATCAAGTTTTGCAATGCTGGGTTCTGCTCATGAATCCTGAGTATTGTAAATCTGCCAAATACAGCAATGAATTATTTTGCTATTTTTTTTTCCTGATTATACTGGGCTTATTATTGAGTTATGTTCCTGGTGTGCCATTGTTTCAGTGGTTTGGAGTTCTCCTCTGAAAAAAACACACCAATGGCATGGCAACTGAAATAATTCATTACAGAAACTTTGCTTTTTTTAATGGGATGGGGTGTTCGCCACACTTTCGGAGTACTCTCCCACAAGTCAAGCAATTACTGAAAGATCACATCACACTCTAAAATACATTTTAGACCAACAGAAGGGGGGAGTGGAAGCGACACCACAGATGAGGTTGAGCAAAGCTTTATGTTTTTAAATTTTTGAACAGCTCTTTTGCAAAACCTGATCCACCAATTTTTAGGCATTTTTCAAAGAACACACAGATGAAATTGAAAAAAAAAATCATCCTGTTCTTATTAGAAACCCTGAGACAGGACAAATTGAAGGTCCATTTCAATTAATAACATGAGGCAAAGTGTATGTTTGTGTCTCCACAGGTGCATGACCTAAGTGGGTTCCAGCAAAGAGCATGAAACCATACCACCTGCAAGAACACACTGACAATTCCAAGAGCAGAGAAACAAGCATGCAGACGTGAGCTGAACAGAGAGACCATGGTTCATGCCTGACGTTCTTGTTCCACTTGTAAAACCTGCAAACCATGAATTTTAAGTCAATGTGAAAAGTGTGGGAATTGTTGGTTTTGTAGAGCTCTCTTGGCAAAAGTGTGGCATCCACTGTGTTACGTCATAGAGTCAGTAAAAGTGTATGACCCCATTGAACTTGTAAAGGTAAAATTACCCCTTCTTGTTATAGTTGGCCAGTCTCTGAATAAATTTGGGAAAATACAAAAGCAGAGTTTGGAAACTGAAATATATTGAAAACCTTTTGCCAAAAAAGGTATGGAGCTAAATCGAGTGTTACACTAGTGCTTGCTAGTTTTGCTTGTGACTTGCAGTGCAGATCTGTCTGTGAAACAACCCAGAAGAACTGTCTGGATTGCCTTACCAGGGCAGCAGGCTCAGACGCCATATGTCTGTCCAATTTGAACCCAGAAATGCCTTTATCATCCTATCTAGTCAGTGTGCCAGTAAAAGATTGCCCGATACCTATATATTATGATCCTTTGACCAAAAGGCAACTCAGTAGTAAACTAGGTGAGGTTGTCAACAGGAGCAATCTCATAAGTGGTTGGGACATTTGGATCAAAGTACTTCCTAAAGCACTTTTTGAACCCCAAGAATTGGAGGTTCTTGGTTATTTCTGCCTTACGTTCTCCACTAGTAATTGGCGAGAAAGTGATCCTCCAAAGTACAATGCTACTTCCCACTATCTTGCATACAGGAACTTGAGTTTTTGAGGTAATTATTCAGACAGTTGGGGTGGGCTTTCCAGGATTGATTACTATCTGTGACATTTTCCAAAAGGATATTGGTTCATTTGTGGAGATAGGGCTTAGCAAGGCATTTCATCACGCCTTGAAGGTGATCGATGCATTATTGGAGAGCTGACTGTGATAGTACCTAGTGCTAGAGCAGTCACTAAGAAAAAAAAAACATAGAGGAAAAAGATTTGCCTATCAATATGAAGAGAATTGTAATAGTGATTTTAGGCCCTGGAACACTGCAAAAAGAGTTTTAGCAGGATTGTTTTTACCCCAACAAGCTTCACCAATAGCATTAAAACAATTAGATGAGATAGGGTGTTTTCTGAGTAAACAAACCAATGCCACATACATTGCAATCAGTGATATGCTGAGAGATGTCAGCAGCATTAGACGTGCCATCCAAAATAGAGCAGCAATTGATTTTCTTTTACTGGCACATAGACATGGTAGTGAAAAATTTGAAAGATTGTGTTGCATGAACTTGTCTTACCATTCTGAATCCATCCACAAAAGTATACAAAAGCTGAAAGATTTAATGGCTCAAATCACAAGAGACAATGGATCTTGGTTAGATGATTTGTTTGAAGGATGGAACTTTGCACCTTGGTTAAGGAAGCTTTGCAAAATAGGTTTATATGTATTGATTGTTATAGAAGCAATATTAAGCCATCTTCACAGGCAAGAGACAGTCTGGATACCTAGTGGTAGCAGATAGGATTCTCCATCTGAAAAAGAACTGGAGAATATCCTCATCAATGGCTTCCCTTCTCTAACATGCCTGTGAAGAAAGCCTTCCCTCTGGTCAGTGTGTTCTTCAGATGAACTGCAGTTCTAAATGTCTTTCCTGATTTCTTCCTCTGCAATGCTATTTCCTCTCTTGCAAGAGATATTTAGTGCTGCTTCTTGTCTTCATGACCATGATCTTGCTTGTTGTATATTTTGGCTTACTTATCATCAGACTCGATAGAACTCCTGAGTTCACTATTTTGAGACTTCTGGAAATATTAATGATCTTTGCACAGTTGTTTTATTTCTCCCTAATCTTGAGTGAACACAACCTAGTGTCCCTCTGGTTTCTGACTTCAGAGTGTCCTTATATTCTAACACATATTTGTATTCAGCTGAGACCCAATGAACTAGAACCCCAGCATGAGAACAGGCCAGCTGACGTATGCAGGAAACACTCCATGCATAGTAACAACTTTTCTTGTGCCAGTCATCTCCAAGAAGTTGCCTGTGCAGCCTAAAAAAATCAAAACCTGTTTTTTATTTAGTTGGTATTGTTTAGTTTTTTGGGTTTTTTTAATGGACACAGAAACCTGTATGTTCCAAGAAGTTTACCAGGCTTTGGAATTTTTGCAAGATTCCAAGAACCACAGGGTGGCAAAACCATGAGTACAAACTACTATTAAAAAAAAAAAAATCAATGCTAGATTTATTTCCATTGATTGACTGATGGTTTTAGACCTTGTTTGCATATACTTGACTCCTGTCATTCCTATTTAGATTACTCTTGACTCTTATCAACTATGTGATGTCGTGTACTTGTGCCTTGAACAAAAAGTACACAGTATTCTCTGAGGTTACTAAACATTGCTATCAAATTAATAATTGATAGTGACAGTCCAGAAAAAGCAGTTATCTATTGTTTGTTGATAAAGAAAAATGTTAACAGATACATTTTATATCATCAGACACTGGAAGCCACCCGTACAAGAAAGAATATATTTGCTTTAAAGTCATTTAAATAGGCAAATAATTAGAAGTGAGAAAAAATATATTTGATAATCATTAATATCTAACAGATGCAGTCCATGTTAGAAAAGCTGATCTTTGTATTTCTGTACATGTTGATCTTTTTTCAAAAGTGATACTCCTTTGAGTTAATATTCCTATTTACCATGGCCTCTTTGTAATGCCAAGGCAAATCATGCAAAATGTCCGAGAAAAGTTGTACATTCTGGTATGGTAAGATTGCAAACATAAAAATACAACAAATTCTGGACTTCTTTTTTCTTTTTGTGGTGTGTTGTGTCTTAAGGTGGAACAAAGTTTACAATATTTCAGTATTTGTGATATTTTTTGTAGTTATGCAATACTTTATGTGTGTCCCACCAAAAAATGAATGTTAAAAGCCATTTATAGTAATTCTGTAAGTATCATCCCTTAGACAAAAACTGCCCTTGGATTGCTTCTTCTTGCACATTAAAATCACTCATTGAACGTGCTCATTATACTTTCTCAACTACAGATTGGAAATTTTGTATTCAAGTCACAGTCTTGCTTACTTATATTGTTTAGTTTCTTCAATTGTGAAGGCCCTTTGATTCCACATTCTCTTTTGATGAACTTTAATGTAAGTAACCTCTGACCGGCATACTTGTTATGTGAAACCATTAAAGATAATTATCTCTTCCTTTGAGGTTAAAAAGATGCTTGGGGTTAATTCTTTTTCCAGCTAATATTCATGGAAATTAATATTATTGATGGAATGAATATACAGCACACAACAGCACATGTGTGTTTATTTATATACATGCCATATATGCATGCATATAGAATAGAATCTGTATAATTAGACATTAAGTGCTCATAAATTAATATATAATCCATTCACCATCTCAAGCTCATGTCCTCCAACACAGATATACACAGAATAATGGATGGCAGAGATTATCAAGATTTTTAAAGTGAAGTTACTTATGCACTCACTATATAGAATCATAGACTCATTTAGGTTAGAAAGAACCTTTAAATCATGAGGTGCAACTGTAAACACTACCAAGTTTACCATTAAACCATGTCCCCAAGTGCCATATATATACATCTTTTAAATAATTCCAGGGATGGTGACTCAACCACCTCCCTGGTCACCCTGTTCTAGTGTTTGATAAGCCTTTCAGTAAAGAATTTTTTCTTAATAAAAAAATTGCTTCCCCATTGCAACTTGAGGCCATTTCCTTTCAATTTATCACTTGTTACTTGGGAAAAGTGACTGTCCCCCACCAAATTTATAAACTACGTGAGCTTTAACATTTTGAAAGGGTGTTTCCAAAAGTAATACAAAAGATGGAAAAATGTACTCTATCATTAGCTAAGTCATTTAGTATATCAATTTATTGAAATCTCAAATTACTGTATCTTATTTCCAAACAAAATATTTTTGTTAGGAATAATTTTTCAAAGATGATAAAATTATTATTATCTTTAATAAATAATTATCTTTAATAAATGATTCCAAAAACTTATTCTTGGTACAGTCAGGTTTTTTCTTATCTGAAACACAGTGTTTATTGTTTGGGCACTAAATTGATCAGAGAACCAAACTGTCTGAAGAGTGAAAAAGAGGCACTTAAATAACTTTTTAAACTGGAGATAGTCATATTAGCTGGATTTAACTAGGGAAATTAACAGACTCCCTTTGGGAGGTATGGGGGAAAGAACTGGAAATTTTTTTTGAGTCACAGTTATGCAGTATTTCTGAAGAAGAAATTATGTGTCATGATGACAAGACAGATTGATGGCATCCCTATGAGTTATTTCTCATTAAAGTCTAGTCCATGTAAGACTCATTAAAGCTGCAATTAAAAAGCTGTTCCAGGCAGAAGAGGGTTGCGTGTTTCTGAACAAGTACAAATCCTGTCCCATTTACAAATGTGATTCAAGGCTAATTACTGGTGATTTCATCAAAGTTTTGATCACATCAGTGGCAAATCTACTTGGTTTTGAGGAAAAGCAGGCTGAGCTTGTTTGGAAAAAGATCTGCCATGGAAAGCATGCCAAAGCCATGGAGACCTTGTGGTAGACAGACCATTATCTACTATGAATATTTATGAAATAAACCATCATGACACTTTCTCTAAGTAATTATTGACTTATTCACTCAGAATTTAGGATAAAGTGCTTTATAAATTGAAAAGAACATGCTTTTACTTGTGCTGATCTAATGATTTTAAAAGTCATTTTGTGAGGATGTAGGCGATCATTCATAATAAAAAAAATCTAGAGAAAATCAGCCTAATGAATTTAATGACCTGTGAATAAATTGAAAAAAAAAAAAGGATAAGATTATTCATACCTAAATTTGTTTCTTAAATATGGGTGTTTGTTTCACTTTATGCATTAGAGGTGTTACTTCTTTTGAGTCTTTTTTTTCCAAGGAAGATTTTGTCATGTTGTTGTTCTAATATCTCAAGGACAGAGGATTTTTAAACTTTTATGTTTGTGTGTCATCATCTTGTTTAGGCTTTAGGGCTAATGTAGCTCCCAACTCTTAATGGAAAGGGAACTAAATGAGCATTGCCGTCCCTGCTGAGGAAGTTAGCAAAAGTTAAAGTTATCTGAAATTTTAAATAGCTATGAAAAGTGATTGCAAGTTAAAAGCCTGCTGTTTTCTCTTAAAACACTGTAATAATGTGTAAATTAAGCTGTATAAGAAAGGGATAACTCTTCAGAAACAGCTTGCATTCTCTGTACATGGAGATGAATTGCTAAGCCATATTGGAGAATTTTACATCTCAGAGAGAGACTAAAGACGTTAATTGTTTTATAATGTCCGCTTATTAAAGGATGGGTTTGTCTATAATTCCTTATCTGGATGGAAGAGTACATATAATTTTTAAATAGTGCACATAAAAGTAAATCCACTGATATACAGAGCTGCTTTCTAAGCTTTCCTACAAGTACACAGGGTATTTCACTAGTAGGCATCAAGGTCGTAAAGTGTCCTGGTTTGGGCTGGGATATAGTTAGTCTTCCTTTTGACAGGTGGCACAGGGCTGTGTTTTGGATACAGTATGAGAATGATGTTCATCATACGTTGATATTTTGGGTGTTGCTAAGTCATGCTTACCCAAGTCATCGACTTTTCACTGTCACATCCTCTGCCAGTGAGCAGATGCACAAGAAGCTGAAACGTAGCACACCCTGACCTGAACAGGTGACCTGAACAGGCCAAATGGATATTTCACACCACAGAACATAATTCTCAGGATATAAACTCAGGGGAATTGTTTGAGAGCCGCTGATTCCCACTGGGGCATGGGGTGGGCATTGGTCAGTGGGTGGTGAGCAACTGCATTGGGCATCACTTTCATTTCCTTCCACTTTTTCTCTCTCTCTCTCAATGATGATGATTATGTTACAATCTGCCCCCAAGGTGAGGTAGCTGAGGTTCTTGTTAATAGATCCCTTGGGATGATTTAAAGTAAAATGAGACTGAATGACCATGGCAGGTTTATTTTAGAATGATCTGCTAGCAGTGGAAAGGAGGTATTTAGCCACTTTTGTTATTATCTATAGAAATATAACAATATAAAATGATAAAGATATCACTTAAAAATATACAAGGAAAAGAAAAAAAAAAAGAGAAAGAAAGGATAAAATAGGTAGTGGAGAGGAAAGCTATCACCACTGTGTATCTAGTGGTGATACTTGGTTTGCAATTTCTCTGTCCATTGGTTGAAATGATGGTCACAGTCCATACTATAAAGTTCAATGGGTTAATGTACATTCAGGTTCATTTGGGAATGCTCAGGTACCTCCCCTGGCAGGGAGAGAATGTGCAATGTCTGCTGTAACACTGGATCATGTCCAGCCCTCTAGTGGACCCCAGAATTGAGTCTGGGGGTGCTTTGGTGCTTGTTGGGGGTTGCAGATGCCTGCGGTCCCATTACTTTGACTGGTGACATGTATACAAACAGTTACTTCCTTTCACTCAGTTTGACACAGGAAATTTTTGTCTAGATACATTAATCAGGAAATGTTAAATAAATCTAACATCTACCAGGCCTAGAACTAGGGCTTTCCTGACATTCCCTTTTGTGCTTATCTCAAGATCCTGATGTGGTGGTTTATCTTATGGAAAGTTCCTTCTGTGGCCTTGACAAGCCACAGAGAAAGGCAGCTGAGCTCTTTAAAGCCTTTTAGATTATATTTTGATTAATTTAGATTATTGATTTTTTTAAAAATCTCAACCTGTGGGCTTTACCTTTGTTTTTACAGTTCTCCACCCTGTCCTAACTGTGGGGGCCAGGGCAGTGAGCAGTTGGTTCAACCATGACAACTTTTAATTTCCATCCATTGGTTTGAAAGACCTGAGAGGATCCTGATATTAGCTGAAAAAGGGGTTTGGCTTTATTAGTTGCTTAAAAGGATAGTCGGGATGATTGGGATTTTCCAGTCTTCCTTGACTAATTGACCAATAAAGCAACTCTGTAAAACTGTTCACAAAAACAGTAATATAAAAATATTTTTTTATTATTTATATAGAGGGAACTTTTTTTGAGTCACAGTTTATATTAACATTACCAATATTTTGCTGTGGTAATATTCATGCATATTTGGTCTAAGATAATTCAGGGTTCTGTGTAGATATGTAAATTGGAGCAAAACTAATTCTACAGCAAAGATATTGATTTAGCTGTTTCCCTTGCACTTAGGTGTGTTTTGTTGCTACTGTGTTTCATTTATCCTACTCCCATATGATAAGAACTCTTGAGACTCATTTTGTACAGCAGGTAAGTAAGGGCATAGGTGCACCCAGTTTCAGTGAGTTCTGTTTAAGAAAAAATTAAATATATATGTATTATATATAAAAGATTAATTTTTACTTCTGTTGTGATTTAAATGTTGTATGCAGATTTACTGTTGTAAATTTACTGTAAAATGTTGTAAAACAGACTGTAATGTCTGTTTTAACAGTTGATGTACCACAAATATCCATACTTGAATTTTGAATTTCATCTCAAATACTAAGCTATTATGATTATGTTGCTGATTAAAGCTCCCATTAAGTCAAAGTATAAAAGATCATGTTTTAGATATTAATATGGTCTGATTGTCTTGGAGTGCACATGGGGTTCTGACAACAGTGCCATATTGCTAAACCAGACATGAGGGGACTCCACAGAAGAAGTAATGCTGAATTACATGGAAAAGCACAGAAATGTGATTGGTAATATTTTAGTTGATTATGCTGTGCTTGAAAGAAAAGATTGTTTTTAGAGTATATTCAAGGATCTGGAAATCTAAACTGTCTTGGCAAGTTTTATTTCCAAGATGCTCTCTCAAATTTTTTAAGAGAAACAAAAACTTATGTATTATGTTTACATAACTGTGGGAAATAAGGCTCCAGAAAACTTGTGTAAAAAATTGTAACATGTTGAATCCAATGGCTGAACTCTCAACAGCTTCCTTACTACCATGTTGTTAAACTGTAAGTTTGACAACCAAAGAGAAGAAGGTATTAGGACTGTCTTTTCAAGTTTCCTTTAATTTCAGAATTAAACAAGTAGCAAATAACTTTCATGTGAACATATATTTTAAAGGAACTGCTGTGATATTGTTGTGCAAATCTTATGATAACATTATTTATGCATAAATTTTGTCTACTATTTAGTTATCCTTTTCAATCAAGTTCATACCTACTGTTAGATTTTGAACAAGCAGGTCATTGATGTGATTTATGTAGAAGAGATTTTGTTGGTCAGAATTATACTTCTGTTCTTTTCCTGTCAGGGAGAAAAAAATCCCCAAAACAAAACCACTTAATAACGTTTAGAAGAAGAGTGCAATAAAAAGGAATAAATATAAGATAGAGACGTGATACTCGAAGAAATAATTTTGTGGTATTATAGTTTTGAAACCTGACATATCACTTGTAATTCCTAACCACCTACCTCATAAACAGATAAATGAATATAACTAAATCTTGATAAATATTTGAGAGAGGAGATAGAAGAAAAGAACTTAGTAAAATATAAAGGAGACAGAGGAAAAATGCCTCTCATCTCTCCCTAAACAAAAAGTACAAAAACCTAGGACTAAATAAAATGAAGAAAAAAGAATGAAAATGTGATTGAAACAACAGTTAAGAAATTTGAGTGAATTGACATCGGACAGAGTCATTTAAAAAAATTCAAATGTTGCTTTAATAGTTTCATTGCAGAATGTGTATCTCTGAGATATTCTTTCATTTTTGTTTCATTCATTTTTTCTCATTACAGGCTGGCTTTCAAGCATGTTGTTTACCATAATTTTATTTTCTACTTCTCATAATTTTTCCTTCCCTTTTTCCTGTCTTGAATTTTTACAGAACTGCTATATTATTCCCCATACTGGAAATCTGTATGCATAAAGCAATCTCTACAGCTAAGGCAGCTGCACAGGAATCTTTTCAAGAGGCTGATGTAAAGCTTTTAGATTACACAGGTGGGTTTTTCATCAGATGCTCAAATTTAAAATCAATGATAGGAATTAGAAGCTGAAAGGCATGCCTTTAATTCCTACCTTGCAGCCTCACTTCCTTTTTCTATCCTTAATTGTAACAGAAAATAATCATAAAATCATAAGATGTCCTGAATTGCAAGGGACCCACAAGGATGACTGAAATCCAATTCTTGGCCCTACAGACAACACCCCAAGAATCCCACCCTGTGCCTGAGAGTTTTGTCCAAGAACTTCTTAAGCTCTTGTTGGCCTTGGTGCTGTGGTCACTTTCCTGGGGAGCCTGGTCCAGTGCTCAACCACCCTCTGTAGTAAGAATTTTTTCCTGATATCCCACATAAACCTCACCGGAAACAACTTCAGGCCATTCCCACAGTTTCTAGCACTGGTCATAGAGGTCTCAAGAGAGATTGTTGCATGCCCTTTCTCTGCCCCTCCTGAGAAAGCTGCAAACAGCAATGAGCTCTGTCCTCAGTCTCCTCTTCTTTAGTCTGAACAGACCAAGAGACCTCAGCTGCTCCTCATACAGCTTCCCCTCAAGGCTCTTCACCATCCTTGTTGCCTTCTCTTGGACACTGCCTAACAGCCTTATATATATATATATATATATTTTTTTTTTNTTTTTTGTATTGTGGCAGCCAAAGCTGCCCCAGGATTTGAGTTCAGGCTACCCCAGTGCAGAGCAGAGCAGAGCAGGATGATCTCCTCCCTTGCTGGGCTGGTGATGCTGTCCCTGATGCCCCCTCAGGACACGGCTGGCCCTTCTGGCTGCCAGGGCACTCCTGACTCAGATCCAACTGGCCATGGACCAGGACCCCCAGGTCCATTTGCACAGCAGTTTTTAAGTGTGTCATTCCATGAGGGGAAATACATCAGATGCTTTCAATATGATGTATGTTTCCACATGGTACATGTGTCAGCCAAGGCAGGAACAGGACAGGGCTGCCGGGGTAACTCTTCTCAAGCTTAAATGAAGCATCATTCTCATTACAGGATTCTGCATAGCTAAAGGATGGCAGCAGGTCACAGTCTGCCCACAGCAGCCACAAATTTCTTCGTCACAAAGTATCTGAAAACTTTTTCAGCCAATAACATATTGTTAAAGCTTACAGACAATTGTTCTAACCAATCAATTACAGCACAGGTACACCTGCTTTGAACAATGTTCATTTGTATGTTTTTCTATTAACAATACACAATACCCTTATTAAGCTTAAGACCTTCTGCTATCTTTTCAGGCATATATTTTCTGCAGTGTTAATATTTATTCAAGCCAAACCTATAAACTCAGCCTTTGTTTCCCATGTCCTTGTTTGCTATACTACTGTATCTTTTCTAGTTTACAACCTTTCAGTTATAGCAGAGTTCTCAGCTTTTTCTGTTTGAGACTTGCTTTCTCAGCTCCTAAAAATCCTTTTTACTTTTAGTGTTTCCCACATACTCAGTGTCATTAAAGTAAAGCAATTATTGGTATAAATAGACTTAAACTAGGTAGAAATATAAGGATTATTAAGGATACTATAAAATTGAATCTGATAAGGTCCACCTATCCACATACCTTAACCTCAGTCCCTTACTCTTCTTTGGACATTCATAGCAATTTTGTTAGATATCTATTTGTAGTGGTTTCACGTTAGCCGAATTCTGTTTTGCCAAATTTAATGTAGTGGTTTGAGTATCTACTCTCTTACCTCTAGGAGATAGGATTTGGGAGAAAAAGACAAAACAGGCCCAACTTAAAAGTAATCAGATAGATTTTATTAATACATGCACTAAAAGAAGCAAAGGAAAGGGAAGAAAAAAAATTGAAACCTTTAAAACCCTTCTCCCCACAAGTGTTCACTTCTCTACAAACAACAGAGAGACAAAACCTGTGATTTTCAGTCAGTTTCAGCATTTGAATATAGTCTTTCATCAATTCTTTAGGAGAGGAGTCTTAGTTTACCATGGAACTTTCCGCACTGACAACCTAGAACAGTTTTCTTGTGGTTCAGAAATTTCACAGAAACAGCTGCCCAGGGAAACCTGCTTCCATGTGTCTCCTCCCATTAGCAGTTTCCCAAGCTGCTTATTGGTCACTGGGAACTCAGGCATCTGGGGCGTCACCCTTTAAAAATTAGCAACTTCAAAGGCAAAAAAGTCTTCATCTCATGGAACAGAGATGTCGACTCATTTCTTTCACTGGCACAGGAGGCTTCTCATCTCTCTCTCTCTTCAGGCATCTCATAAGACCACAAGATTCACAGATTCTAATGCAATATTACTCAGTCCATCACAAACACCTTTGCTCAAAAATCGACAAATCATCTCCCCAAATGCATAATTTTTCCACGATTTAAAGGATATTTTATCTATAGAGTTCATTTCCATAGATCAATAAGAAATCCAGCCAGCAGGCAACTCCTCCATCCTTCCTCTAATTAGTCTTTCACTCACTCTCTCCATCTGACTGTTATGCTGGGTCTTCTCTACGTTCACTCTGTCTCTTTTCTGTCTCTCTGGGAAGAGCTAAGTCTTAAAAGTCTCAATCTATGTCAGGAAAGAGTTAAATTCTTGCAGATGAGTCAGGTGATCTCTGCTGGGCAAGCAGCCGCCAGGATTTTCAAAAGCTGTGGGGATGGGGGAAGAAAACTCAGGCTGACAGATCTCAGAGCAGCCCAGCTGATGGATGCCTCCTACCCTCGCCCCTCGGTCTCATCCGGGGTGGCCCAGCTTGGAGCAGCTACCAGAGGCTGCTGACTGCCCTTCCTCTGCCGGGGAAAGGGCCCAGGCCCACAGCCAGGCCTCAGGCCAGCTTCTCCCACAGAGGGGGGTGGCAGGGTGTTTTACTGCTAAAAACTGATCGGGGCCAGGACAGGGCATATGCCCATCCCATCCCCTGGCTCGCAAGAGGAGACCTGGGACTGCCTTCTTACCTCCTGCGAGGTCAAAAGGAAAAGGATGTTTCCTGGTTTCCTTGTGTCTTTTTAAGGCTGTGTGACCCAGAGGTGTATACTTGCGTGCAATTGGCTATTCTGGTTGTCAATTCAAAGGAAATCACCAATTGGTCCCCACCATCCGTGCTAAACCAACACACTATTCCTATTAGCTTTAATTGAAATCTAAAAAGCGAGTTATCAAAGAAATTACTAATGTTTCAGTGAGCTTTTTTTTTTTTAACTGTGATTTTCTTCTTATACAGCAAAAAAAGAAACTGGTATGATGGCAGTGCAACACCTCATTTCTCTTTAGCCAAGCTGATCATGTTAAAATTCAGTTCTGTTCATGAATAATTTTTTTTCTCATTTCATTGAGCAGTTATTTGTATTGATGAAAACAAATACAGTTTGATCCCTCTCTCAAACTGAAGACAAGTACCAATATTTTCATCGTTTCTTGCTTTTAAAGACTTTCCTTCATTAACAGCCCAGTATGTTTTCTTTAGTAAGTTACTATTGATAAGAGTACCTATAAAACGGACCAACATTAGTCTGATAAGATGCAAAAAAAGATGAAAAACAAAACTTAAAAAATAAGATTAACGAAGTTTGGGGGAAAAAAAGAAAACTTCTAAAAATACTTGGAGGGTTTTTTTTGGTTATCTTTAAGGTATATAACAGATTCTTATACATATTTAATAGCAAAAATATAACAAGTGGAATTAAAAGAGAAGTGTTCATGAGACGAAATGGAAACTGAGGTGCATGGCTAAACATTTCTAGAGAAACTCACTCAAATGAGTACATGTGTCTATGCTAGGTAAGAATTAAACAACATCCTGAGCCACTCCACTGGAAAATATGGACATGTAATGCTTGCCTTAACCAAGGTCTCTTGTTAATCTGCCCCTCCTTTACCTTCTTCCCATTCTCCAATGAGAACACCAACAGTTTCATCACTTCTTCACTTTCCACATGGATACTTGTGTAAGACTGTGGTTAACGTTTCATGGCTTCAGAACCATATTATCACAGTGATTTAACAGATTTTCAAACAGCAATTGATTGTCATGCAGACATTTGGTCCAGCTTGTGCTCCACAGTCCAGTTTGTCACGAGACATTAAATTAAATAAATACAAATCAAGAAAATAAAGATAACTTTTTTACCACCTTGTTTTATTTTGTGGTGGTTTTGGGTGTGTATTTAGAGATGCAACACATAAGATATTTGAAGAATGTTTAAGAAGCATTAAAAGGCAAAAAATGCCATTGAAATAGATTGGTCAAAAGTTCTGAGATATTTAAATCTCAAAATATTTAGAAGTAAAAGTTTAGTTAAGATAAGTAGGATGAAAAAAAAATCAGATTTAGCCCAAATCTTAATGCAATCAGTCTATATATTTGTTTTCAGGTAGTTTGTTATAACTGTGCAAGTAGATAAGACTGATAAAATCAGTAGCTAAAATGTGTTTGTTTGTGTTTGGAATGATAATTCTGAATAACATAATTCTCTGAAAGAATACAGAATACTCTGTCAAAATTTAACTTGTCAGAAATAGGTTTTAATAGGGAACATGGGCCTTTTTCATCAGATGAGAACTGTCTGTGCATCTAATTGCCATCAAGCAAAAACATATAAGATTTCCAACACAGGAACAAATATTTAGATTCTTGTTTTTCAAGCAGAGTGTGTCTGAAACCAGGTGAATGTCTACGAATCCACAGGTTGTTGCAGAGGTTTCCCCTGAGAGCACTTAGAGATTGTTGTTGCTAACTGCAAGACAGGGGCAGGGATGCAGAAATCTTTTGGACTGGTGCTGGTTCATTTGGTGCCAGGTATGCGTTTGCTATTAACTGGGTACAGTTATTCTAATTTTTTAAACTGACAAGAAGCTTTTAGAAATTTTACATCTGAATAACTGTGGCACACATTGTCTTGACTGGTAACAGGGCAACTGGCATCAATTGGGACATTACTGTTCTCCATCCTTGGCTTATTGTTAGCAGAGCCATACTTCAGGTGGACTCATGACTCAGCTTTTGTGACCAAAACTCAACTAGTTTATACCTTTCTGTATAACAGTAAAGCTTAGCCTGTGTGGAACATTACTGGACCTTCTGTCATTTATGTGCCACTCAGAGACAAAACGAATTTAGATGGAGTTTCTTCTACACCTGTTTTCCCTGAAAAACCTTCTAAAGCCTGAAATGCCAACTACTAACATGAAATGTGGGATATGGAGCTATATTTATTAATGTTGTTAAGGCTTATGTTTACCAGAAGGCCCTGTTGGAAAGGCACAACTGCAGGATGGATGGTTGGGGGTGAGAGATAGTTATGACTCGTGGACATCAAGCTGCAGCTGAGCCAGCTAATGGGTGCTCTTCTTCTGTCAAGTTTGAGTTTTGTCTGATTGAAACTAAAGGTATAAAAAGGGGGCGGTTTCTACAATAAAGTGATTTCCTTTGCATGCACAAGGGGGTCCGTGTCTTTGTTCCTCCATTGCTACAAATGGCAGCCCAAATCAGGACTTATTAAGGTGGTACAGGAGAGGTACCACTCTGGTAGCAACTCCCACTGGGTCAAGGCATCGGTCAGGAAGAGTCTGGGAAGAGTCCAGAAAAAGGATTTGGGAAGAGTTTGGGAAGGAACTTGGGAATCAAAAGTGTGCATGCCTCATCTACCAAGTGAGTAACCAATGGGAGCAATAATGGGAGGTGGAATATTGCTGGAACAAAGGAGGAGCTTGGGCCAGGTATGGCAGCTCCTGCGTCAGCAATGTATTAATATGGCTGATGTGAAACTGAGCACCCTGCTGGACTGGGTGTCTACTCATGTTAAAGATTTTCTCTTTAATGGACCCCTGTGGTTAGAAGCCTGGCAAGTGGTGAGGCAGAGATTATTTGATACCACCACGGATGGCTATGCTAAAGCCTGCAGGCATCTCGCCATGTGGAAGGCAATCATGGCGGCTATTAAAGAAAACTGTGCAAAAGCGGGCTATTTTGCCTCTTCAGAAGATGATTCCTCTCAGCTCTCAGCCCCACCAAAACCCATATCCAACCCAAGATTAACTCGTGCCCTGTGGAATTGCCTTACCCAGATGGAAATCCCTGTGGGGCTGCTGCCCTTGGTATGAATTTCTCTCACTGTGAACAAGAGGTGGACTCACTTCCTGCCCAAAATGGCAGCATTGTAATAAAAGCCGCAATGAAGAAGGATGACCTGGTGGTCATTGCTGCCTGCCCAGTTGTATACAGAGAACTGGACTATGGTTGCGGCCTGGGGCCCCTGCATGGCCTCAGGCACGA
The DNA here is from genome assembly GCA_008694505.1 of Cyanoderma ruficeps. Taxonomy (NCBI): domain Eukaryota; kingdom Metazoa; phylum Chordata; class Aves; order Passeriformes; family Timaliidae; genus Cyanoderma; species Cyanoderma ruficeps. Next base: position 11,697,322 of record VZDJ01006092.1, on the reverse strand, counting down.
CCAGGCCAGCAACCCTCAGCCCCACTCTGCGCCCGCAGCCAAGCGCCAAAAATGCCGGCCCAGTGCTGCCTCAGGGTGTGCTCAGCGTAGGTGATGAAGTCCAGGGACAGCATGACAGTGGCCAGGTCAAAACAGGCCATGCAGCAGGCTGCTGGCCACGTAGGTGTCCAGCACAGTGATGAAGGTGCCCAAGTGCTGGGCAGTCTGGAACATGTGGGTGTGCAGCCAGTGGGACGTGGGCAGGTTCCAGTTTGTCACCACATTGGCCAGGGAGCCTGTACAGCTGGTCAAGTGCCAAAGCGCACTTGAACGAGGCCACCTGTTGCAACAATTGGCGGCAGGGTGGTGGCAAGTCAGGCTGCCCCGGCAAAGACAGCCCTGATGGCGCAGCAGTGCCCATCTCCCTGCTGCTCCTTATTGTGGAATCTGTATTTGTCGCCTTCATCATCCTGGGGTCACTGGTGGCATCTTGATGCTGCTTCTGGCCACCAAGACCTTGTGCCTCTGCCTTGCCTCCTTGGATGACCCTACTGCCGGGGGCCTCAAATCAACTTCTCTGGTAGAATTTGCTATGATATCCCATCTGGAGGCCATGGATTCCCACGAGCAAACTAGTCTGGAGGCTGCAGAGGCAGATCTAGCCACTAGCTTTCTTCGTGCTGTTTCAGGGTCAGGCTTTGCCAGTGAGGAGAATGAGGAGTTCAAGATCTTGCAGCCCTCACAGTACTTCTGGGAAGATGGGGGAGAGCTCAACCACCCCAGCCTGAACTTGCTTCATCTTACAGCTTAACTGCTTGCTCATGGCAGTTGGTTTGATGAGGAAATAATAGCTGAATTTATTTCCTTATGGATGCAGATCATGAGTGATAGTGCACATCTGACCATGATAGTTCTCCTGTGTCATTTCTGCAAAGAACACAGGTATGACAGAGGATAACAATGATCACTAAGAAGCATTAGTCATCCTAAGCTACATCAAGTTTAAAGTGATAGCACACTGATACACCTGCAGGACAACCAATTGAGATCAACTAACGTGATGATACATACATTTTGAATCTTCAATTCTTCTACAGAGTTGAGCTACAATACAACACTTTGTGAAGTGCTAAAGATGACTCAGGTATCATGTCTTGTTGACTGTAAAGCTCATTTGGACTCTGCAATCAAAGAAGGTAAGGAATAGACAGGAAATTTCTCCTGCCACTTCTTTCTGCAGGAAATATGCTTTTAAAGACTCAGTAGCTACTTTTTCGGACTCCTAATTGATAGCTGTTTCCCAAAATTGAGATCTCATTATTTTAATATGTATTCCTCTTTTCTGTCCCTGCCAAAGAACATCTACATCAAAGATGGACACTTACCCTGACTGGAAGTGAGTGTGTTGACTAAAGGTGTGACACATGGAACTACTTATGAACACTTTAGTGAATGGCAAAGTAACTTTGAGTTTAGTGCAATTCTTTGTAACAGTTGTTGACAGAAGCCATGGATGGAGGCTGCAAAACCATAAAATCATAGGTTTGGAAGGGACCTTAAAGATTCCAATCCCCCTGCCATGGGCAGGTACTTCTTTTACAAGAACAGGTTGCCCAGACTGCTATGAAACATGGCCTGGTCTTGAACACTTCCAGGGATGTGGCATCCACAGCTTCTCAAAGAAACCTGTTCCAGTGCCTCACCACCCTCATGGTAAAGAATTTTTTCCTGTTATCCAATCTAAACTTCTTTTCTCTCTGTTTAAAGCCATTTCCCCTTGTTCTGTCACTCCAGGCCTATGTAAAGAGTCTGTCTTTCTTGTGGGCTCCCTTCAGGTAGTGGAAGGCCCAATTAGGTCACCCTGAAGACTTCTCTTTTCTAGGCTGAACAACCTTTCTTCAAAGGAAAGGTGTTGTGTCAATCTAATCATGCTAGTGGCCTCATCTGGATTCACGCCAATAGGTGCAACAGAGCACAATATCTTTCCTGGAAGACCCTCCTATGTATGCCTTGGATTAAACATGTTAACTTCTTGGCTATCCTCGTGCACAAACATCTAACTGAGATCATGAAAAAGGTTTGTGCTGCTGCCACTACCAGTAATTGTAACACAAAAAGACTGCCATCAGCATCCTGAATTTGAACCACCACTGGCTCCAAGATGCCTTGCAGCATACAGAAGATTCTCTGCCTCCTAAAGCTGCCATGAGAGGATTGTGTCCCTGAGAAATGCTGAGTCCTTTAGTGGGAAAGCATTTCCATATGGCATGCTGCTCAGAGGCATAGGATGCTTCTCTCTGGTATAGACTCCACACATTCTGGAGCACATCTACAACAAAGAAGAGTTTGAAAGTAAAAGCTATGGATAAGTTGGAAGACGGGAAAGGGTCTGTTAAAGGTTGTGTGCTGAAACCAGGTTGCAAGTAGATTACAATTATTTAGGAATTTTAAGTAAAGCTAAAGGCAAGGATGAAAAAATACATGGTCAGAATGACATAGAAATAGAGGTTTTGTAAGGATTTGAGAATTGCATGCAAAGGGAAGATGCAACATTGAACACTTTCATAATGTGAGTGACCTGATTGATCTGGGTGGTAAATGGCTTGAATGGGTATGTAGGGGGCCACATTCTGGTAGGCTTCCTGGAACGCATACAGAAAGTTTCCTCCAAAAGAAATTTAAATAAAATGCACCAAAACCACTTTGAGATCACAGAAAAAACAGAAATCAATTAAAAATCAGAAGGGGTTTCTCACACACACACATACACAAAATATCTCTGAGTTAAGTTGCTAAGATAGGTGAACTCCAAAAGAAATATGGACATGAAAGGAGAGCCTACAAAATAAATCAAACATTTGAATTTAAAGTTTGAAAATAATCAGCTAAAGTTTGAACTTATCCAGGTGACAAGCTATTAATTTAACAGGAATGAATCCTTCTGTAAAAAGAAAAAGAAAGTAGGAAAACATGAAATTTGGTAAAAATGGTATGAAATGAGAGACAGTGGCATGATCCAACATGAAGCAAAAAAGGCCCTCATGCAATACTTTCTTTTTAAATAACTAACTCTTTCAAGGTGGGAAAGGAGATAAAGTAGTATGATTTGCATAAGAAAAGTATATCTTCAAGAAAAAAATAAAGGGAAATGAAAAATACCATGGACTGTTTATTATATTTCAAGAACTATACCCTACCCCTTCTCAAGACACATCAGTCAAGCATTTATTTTCAATAACCAGTAAAATTTTTGTGATTTCTGAAACAAATATGTTCCATGAAAGCTAAAAATTAATTCTAAATAATAATTTTCTTCTTCCCTTTTGGTATATGTGGGTGAAAAACATATTTCTTTGCTAACTAGCATAGCACAAAAGATGTGAAATTAATTAGTTTCCAGACAGAGTGAATAATTAGGAAACCTTGGTGACAATTAATAACAATTGGTTGTAATGAAAAATTCTCCAGCTGTATTCCTTACTAATTAAACTTCATGAGCAGAATATTAATTTATAGCTATAATAGTGTTCATATTGCAGCTATAGAAGACCTGTTCACCCTCCTATTAAGATAATTCATCTGATATGCAATACCTATTCTCAGTTTCTATTGCCACACATATGAAGAATTCAATGTGTCTTTCAAAAAAGGTGATGTTCAAAAAATATCATCATATGAATAGTGTACATGAATTCTGCCATGCAAAGATAAAGTTTTACTTTCCACTTAGTAAGGCTGCCAGAATCCAAGTATGCTGCTTTCAGTCTGATTTTTTCATCTTTTACAGAATTTGAGGGTAGTCAGATGGTGAAGGTAAATCAAGGGATCAAATGAATTTGTGTGACATCATAATTGTCTTGAACAGGGACAGGTGCAGGCACAAGGAAAAGGACAAAAGTCTTAGATAACAGCACAATATTTAGATTAAGGAAAAGCTGGAGATATAAAAATGATTGCTCATATAGTCTCATTTTTTGTCATAAAAGGCTTAAGAACAAGAAGTACATGACATATATGTCATATATTCTTAAACATAAGTCATGTTTAAGAAAAAGCATATGACAAAATGGAGGAACTGTACTGAACAAAACCACATTGCTCTTTGTTGCACTGTATGTTGATTGATTATATCTAGATTAACAAGTTGAAGTAATCTTATTCTTCTATAATATGGTTAAGAATGGCCTTTATACAATGTGTCAAATATAACATAAAAAGATAAACTATCTGATGAAAATATTCCTGAGAGTATATTAGTCCTAAAGCAAATGCTGTAAACAGAATAGCAGAGGCAATATTATTACTGCTTAGTTGTGCCAATAGTTGGAATTCCAGTTTACTAATATTGATAAGAAATGACATCTTGTTTTTCTAATAGTACTTTAACGTAATTCAATTGAATGATGTAGCTGCTGTGGTTTGACACAGGCCAAATACCAGGCACCCACAAAAGCCCATCACTCACCCTCCCCTGCCACTGCTGGGCAGAGGAGAGAAAAAAATTAACAAAGGGTTCATGAGTAGAGATAAGGACTGGGAGTAAACATTCTAAGGGCAAAATAGGCTCAACTTAGAGGTAAAAAGTGGATTTTTTACTAACAAGATCAGAGGAGGATAATGAGAGGTAAAATAAGGCCTTAAGAACACATTTTATTCCCCCAGTCTCTCCCTCCTTCTCACCCACCCTGCAGGGAGACAGGGCATGGGGGTTTTGGTCATTTCACCATCCAGGATCATCTTCAACAGCTCAGGGAGAGAATTCCTTCCCTTGCTAGTCTGTGGGGGTCCCTCTCCATGGAGACAGTTTTCTGTGAACTTCTCCAGAATGGTTACAGTCTCACAGGCAGACATTCCTCCCAAAAGTGCTGAAGTGTGGGTCACTCTTCCACAGGGTTCAATTGTCCAAGGACAGGCTGCTCCAGCTCAGAAGTAGGGGCCCTCTCTCTCCTCTGGATCTCCCACTGGATCACAGCCTCCTCCAGGCATCCACCTGCCCCTCCCCCATGGGCTGTGGGTGGATCTCTGCATCCCCATGAATTCCCATGGGCTGCAGGGGCACAGCTGCTTCACCTTGACCTGCAGAGGAATCTCAGCTCCTGTGCCTGGAGCACTTCCTCCCCCTCCTTGTCCACTCACCTTGGTGTCTCCATGTTGTTTCCATCAAGTATTCTCACCACCTCCTCTTCTCTGGCTGGAATTAAACTGTACTTCGTTTGGATTTTCTTTTAAAATATGTCATCACAGAGGTGCTAGCAACCTCTCTAACTGGCCCAGTTTTGGCCAGCAGCATGTTCACCTTCAGAGCCATCAGGAATATGCTCTGCTGGACACGGTGGAAGCTTCCAGCAGCTTCTCACAGAAGCCACCTCTGTGACTCCCCCACTACTATAAACCAGGCCGTGCAAAACCAACACAGAACTAAATTTTTTTAATGCATTTTATCACATACAATGCCAACAGCGATATATGAATCTCCCCCAAAATAAATCAAAAACAATCAAAACAATTAAAAGATAGTTTGTGTATTTCAGGGGACTATGAAAAATACTTTAACTCTTTCTTCTTGAACACACATTTAAATGCAGATTCTCACCTGCTAAAAAAAGCTGTGTTTTAATTGATAGCAAAGTGTTTCCATTTTGTTCTAATATGATTTAGCAGAATATTCATATCAGTACATATAAAGCAGTATCAGTGCTACTGTATCAGCTGGATTATGTGAAGACCCATGTATGACACTGCAGGAACATGAGAATGACAGGAAGGTTTGGAAAATTTAGAGCATTTATTTCAGAAAGAAACTTTTTTAGGCTGAGTGTGGTAGGTATAGCCCCTGGTGCTTTCACTCTACTGTCTTCTTGCACCTGAAGTTGGAATATTCCTCTTCAGTTTATCAGTATGGGTTCAATTAACTATGGTAGTAGGTTCCTACACATATACAGAGACATACTTGGAGCCTTAAATCATTTTTACTTCCCTTTTTATATCCTCTTTTAAGCTGTCATCACTGTTACTGTAAGACATTTAAAGTGTTATGGTACATATATTTTCACAGCACTGAGAGGCTCTGATTTTGAAATAAATGCATTTGGGAAAATTAACCTCAAACCCTTCACACTCTCTCAGTAGTCAGGCTAGAGCAGTATATGCAAGGTGGGGTTTTTTTGCTACTTTTTTATTTTCCTAGTGTCATAAAAAAGTCATGGGTCAGTAGTTCCAGGAAAAAATGTGGCATCCTGTGTTCCACCAAATGCACTGTAAAGCTTGTGTCAAGAGGGAACATGGGGTCACAGCCTCCTGCCCTCTTAATGACTATAAATTTGCTAATGCCATGGAAGAGAAAAGGAGAAGGTGACTTCTTGGAGCAGATGCTGCCAGAAATAGGCTCCTTTGCAGGGAAGGCTGAGGACAACACACTTAAACCAGGATCCTGCAAAGCCTTTATTTGGATGGTCTTAAAAACTTTGCAGAATTCCTTGCTACTTTGAATATCAGCTAATCACAACTCACTGATTTTTCATTTTCCTTTTTATGATTTACTGAATGTAGATATGAGCCGTGTCCTGGGTTAATAAAAATACCAGTGTACCTGAGAACATGATTCATGATGATGAGGCAGTGTGCCAAGCTATGAACAAAGAGTGATATTTCTTTTCAATTCTTTAAATTTAATTAAAAAAATAATACCAATGATATGTTCGTAGAAGGCAGAATTAAGAAACTGGAATGAAGAGAAGTGAATTTGTGGACTGGGAAAAGCAGAACAGGTGAAATCCAGAGTGGGAAATATGGGCCAAAGTGAATAACTGTTGGCTAAGGAGATTTCATTAATGCCATTACTTGGCTATTTGTGCACAGGCAGAAGCTAATTTATAGCTATACAACAAATATATTACAGATTATTTTCTCCCTCAGATATCTCTGCAATCCCTCCACAAACAATGTTATTTTTAAGAGGTTGAAAAAGAATAGACAAGAATTATTAAAAATTAAAATATACATTTTCCACACTTTCATATGATACAGAAAACATATTATGTACTTACAGATTGTAAGGAAAGTAATTAGGGAAGTGTGTCATGAATCATGGTCTCAGGTATATTGATGTTTTATTAAGTCAGGACATGAGTCATATCTAGATTCAGTAAATCATTATAGCAAATTGAAATATCAGTGAGTTACAATTAGTTGATATTCACAAGAGTTAGGAATTCTGCAAAAGTTGTAAGATGAAAAATAAAGACTTTTCAGAGTCCTTAACTTCTCTGCAGTCCACCTATTTAGCTACCCAAGAAAATTGGGGAAAAATATAGATTAACATGTGATTAACATTACCATATCTGCAACCTGCATTTTATGGAAAACTTGTAATGGGACGTGAAATAAGGATCTAATAGTCATAACATCAAGGCACAATATATTCTCCTGTCTTCCCTTTTTGTGAACTTAGCCAGTAAACACAGTTGCAATACCTGTATTTTAATTAAAAATAACTGAAAATTAGAAGATTAAGTGTATTTCTTTTCTCCTCTGGTATATGAATGTGTTACCCAGATCTGCCTAACACAGCCAAACTTCAACTTGAACACCTTGTCACTTGATTATGAAAAACATGGAATGAAATCCTGGCTATATGAAAGTCAGTAGGACTTCAATTATCTTGCAAAGCTGTGAAATTTTATAGAGTTAGTCTATGATAGTTCAGCTGCAATGTTGATAACACAATTTTTCATTGTATGTATTCTCAAAGTGTTTGGAAAGCAGGAAACTAATATATGAATAATAAGATATTAAATAAAGTTGGACATCATGTTTATATAGGGCTGGGGTCCTGATTTAAATACTAGGAGATGTTGGCATTAAATTCCTAGTAGACAAAAGCTCAAAAAGCCAAATTTCAAATCGGTTTAGAAAGTTTTTGTAGAACTCTTCACATTTTCTACACTCATGAACGTATATGAAGAGGTAGGTATTTTTCAGAAGCATGGGTTTTAATTTAAGGATTTATAATTTTCTGGTATAGAATTCGGTAAGTCTAGCTTTTTCAGGCAATTTTCAGGATCTTCCATCTACTTCCATCTACAAAGGGGTTGAAAGTTGCAGAAGATAAATTGAGACTCCTTTCTGAGAACTGTCCTCAACAGGCAGCCCCACCTAACTTTGTCAACACTCCCAGAGTCCTTATTTTCTTCCTTCTATTCTGCCCCTCTTTTAGAAGGACAAGAAGCCTAGAAACTTTTAACAGACAAATATTATTTGACACTTATTTTAGTCTGAAATATCTAAACGTGGTAATCAAGGCAAAGAAGATAGAAGAATTATAAATAAACACTAACCTCCATGGAATATGCACTTTTTATACAAATGTTACTTAAAATAATGTTATGTGTACTTCAGTATTAGTAAAAGAAACCAAAAAGAATTACTGCTCACTACATTACTGAAGTGATTTGTCCTATGGTGTTAAATGTTACTTCGTTGTAAAACAATGCATCTACAAACAGCCAATTTAATTGAACTCAGATGTACAAAGGGATGGCACAATATAATTTTTGTCAATGACAGAGGAATTATTTACTGATTTGATTTGGTCCTTGTAAATCTATTTGTATCTTCCACACTGAATTTATAGCTATACTACTGAAGTTGGTCTTTCTTTGGAATTGCGTCAAGTGTAACTATTTATTTTATTTTATTTACTGTTGGTATTAATATTGTGCATTTTTCTGGTAGCAAAAGTGTCTTGAAAACTAACTGAAATATAATTAGGATCTCTGTTAAAATATGATTTCCATTGCTTCAAAGTTAAAACCTGAATAGCTATCCAGTGTTTTGAATGACAGTTGAATTGCTTTTGGCACTTTAGCATGTCCAGAGGCAAATTCCTATGTGGCCTCACTGGGCTTTTACTCAGTTCAAAACTCAACAAAATTCCTAACTATCACAGCTGAAAAAAAATGATGCATTTTTAATTAAATATTCTCCAGTGTTTAAATTACATAAATGTTAGACTCTGGTGTTTCAGTTGTGGTGTATTTATTAATATTTATAACTCTTTGGAAGGTTTTGAAAACCTATTCAGATTACTTTGCATCCCCACAATTTTGCACCCAACCACAGAGTATTTTATGTGATTTAAGCTACAGTACTCAGTATTTGAATAAGCATCTACATTTTCTTACAAGTGTACCACATATGCACGTGAGGATATGTACAAAAACATATACACACACACAGCAGGCACTAACTCGTCTTTAACTATTTCTTCCTGTCTGAATATTCTCCCCCTTCAAGGGAGAAAACCAACAAACTAAAAACATCCCCCGAACTAGAACACATATTTTAGACAAGATTAAAGCAAAAATATATCTTTTTTGTGTAGTACTTTAAACTACAAAGAAACTTGGGATTCCATCTGTCTCATTAAGGAAAGACATGACAGCTCCCCAGTTGTACAGCTGAGAAGAAATTAATAACCATATGCTGATATAAACCTGAAAATCTGGTCTAATACCTGTATAATTTCTCTAACAGACTGTGAGATATCAGATGTAAAAGTACCATTAGTCTAGTACTGAAATTTGTAGATATACAGCAGATTTATCTATTCATGGATGTAGACCAGAAGAGCACAAAAAGTATAAATTATAAACTACATATTTACAAAGTTATACAAATATTTATTTACTAAGTTATGCGAATAGTCTTCCAGGGTGTGCTCATCTATTTTTCCCCCCCAAAACTATCCTCCCCAACATGATGTGGGTGGTAAAGAATAGCAACCTGGCCATGCCCACACTCTCCACTCCCTCCCTGCAACCGGGACAGTCCTGACACCACCTAATATATGAAGAAAGCCAGTTTCTAATGTTTCTCGTCCTGCAAGATAGGATATAAAATTGTCATTGTGAATTGAGTTCTGAACAAGGGAAAGTCAGCAGATACTAAAGGAATTCTTATTCACCATGGAAATGGCAGACAAAATGCTACATCGTAAGTTTTGTGAGAGCAGACATACTGCTGTAGTCATGCAAATACTGCAAGCATAGAAGATACACATGAAATATTATGTTTAAGTATTTTATTCATATATTACTATTACAGGGATTTTCTCCTTCAGCCAATGAGAATTACTAAAAATAAATAAAAATAAATAAAAATTAAAAATATACTTTGAATTAATTAGATTAGGGACTGGCAATTGCAGTGTTCATCTAGACAATTTCCCTTGCATTTCTATAATAACCAACACCTGTGCTTTTCCTGAAAACCATGTTGAAAACCAACTGCTGGATAGGAACATTATAATTTGCTTCAATCCTTTAAGTTGTTTGCTTTTTTGTAAATGTTACCTATCTCTAATATCAATTTCATTCCTTGATACAGTGGACTGATTGTTTTGGTGACTAAAATGTAATGCAAAGTGTTGAGCTTGAATATCAGCTTTTGCTCAGAGCAAATCTTACTTTCCCTAATGGCAACTGCTGAAATTGTACATCAGACATCTTATTCATCGTACGAACAGGATGGACAATGTCAGGTTCATGTGATGTTCATCATCACAGCATATTACCTTTTCTATCATGGGGGAGGACCATTATGAACAGAATAAAGTCTTTTCTGAACTGAATAAAGAACGTGCAGCTTTGGGAGAGCACGGAGGACTCTAAGAAGCTAAAAGACAGCTGACCTCACCTACTGAGATTCATGGGTGTAAAAGATGGGACTGAGGTCAGGGCTTCAATTCTCATTATCAAGATTTCAGTCACCTCCATTTATTTTTCACTCGTAATCTAGCTGTGACCTGCTGAAGACCCCAAGTTGTTCTGATGTCCTAATAATTTTATCTGCCACACCAAGTAGTGCTCGTGAAGTGAAAAAAGTCATGTTACCTCTGTATGCCTTGATGTTCTTTGCTGGCTGAAGGTATGAAATATTGAGATTGCACAATTATAGGTCATCTCAGTAAAGGTTTCTTGCCTCCTAGCAGCCAATTCTTCTTTTCTGCACTAGCTTTCGACTAATGTGGGGAAAGTTGAAAATATTGAGAAGTCTCTCTTATCTTGAATGTGATCTGCAGGTCAATGCTCGTGCAGTTTCTTGATTGAGCTTTTGCGAATGTGAATAATGTTAGTGCAGTCTAAAAATAATGGCAATGATAAAGTTATGTACCAATATTAGTTAAATACATCATAGATGAAGGGTTTTATTATCAGAACTGCTTTAAATATTTAAAATATTTAAAAGAGTTTGATGCATGTCACTGCATTGCAAGTTTTCTTGAAGCTTTCTTTTCCTTTATCCAATAGATACATCTTTCTGCCAAACATTTGCTCTATTTTTGGAGTAGTGAATATTTGGTTTCAAATGACAGACATACAATTATATAAGACTTTTATTCATATGGTTCTAAACATACTTTGTTATCCAGGTAGAAGTGCATGTCCTGTAATCCTACAAAAAGATTACAGAGAGGTGAGGGTAAATAATTACATTGACCTTCTGAAGAATCCAAATTATTTAATTAGTCCAAAGAGACAGATCAAACAAAAAAGTAAAAGCAAAAGAACTGCTGATACTGCTGATAGTGCTTATATTGCAATAGTCCAGTAAGAATGAAAATATAGATTTTATCTCAATCTTCATTCTGCTCTCTTTTCAGTTCTGTCCATGGCCTCTTATTATCTGCGAACAGGCTGATGCAGGAGGTTGTGATGGTGTGACTTAAACTCACTCCAAAGTACTGTTGAAACACCCTTCAGACACATAGCCAGAATAAAAAAATATTCTTTTACTGAAAAGGATTTTGTTGAGGGCTATGAAGATGATGAAGGGATGGAACCTCTATCTTATGAGGAGAGGAGGAAGGAGCTGGGGCTGTTCAGCCTCGAGAAGAGACGACTGAGAGGGGATCTCATCAGTGTCTGTCAGCGCCTGCAGGGAGGGGTCAGAGCACGGACCAGGCTCTGCTCAGTGGTGCCCAGCAATGGGACAAGGGTAAGGGACAGGAATGGATGCAGAGGAAGTTGCTTCTGACCATGAGGAAGAACTACTTCACTGTGCAGTGACAGAGCACTGGAACAGATTGTCCAGAGAGAGTGCAGAGAGTCTGCTTTACTGGAGGCATTCCAAAACCATCTGGACACAGTCCTGGTCGTTTTGCTCTGGGATGACCCTGTTTGAACAGACATGTTGGAGCAGGTGACCCACTGTGGTGCCTTCCAAATCTGACCCATTCTGAGATTCAGTGATAAGACTCTTCTTCTGTGGTGTGTCTGCAATCTTCGAATAGTGTGACAATCACAGTTTTGAGATAAAATGTTGGCCAAAATCATCTTCTTATAATGAGCCACCTGAAGAAGACCAAAAAGCTTTTAACTTCAAAGAAAACAAGTTTTTGTAGAATATTTGCTATAGTATTTATAGAGATAAAAGACAGAAAGGGCAAAACTGGGTCAATTGATTCTGACTAGATTAGAAAACAAATTAAAAAGAGGTTTATACAAGCTTCTCATCCTCTTCATTTCTTGTCAAAAAACTGTTTTCCAAACTTAGTTTCACTAACCTCAGTGCCTCTGAGAGATGGTCTTTTCCATTTCCTCTAGTTCATGTGAAGCTTTTGTTTCTGTAGTTCCAGATTCTTCATTGTGGATCTCCTTCTCTATTCCTTTCAAAATTCATTCTATCCTCAGAGGAGCTAGTTTTTCAGCTCACTCCTGCAAATCTCTTTCACCTGCTACATCTTTCATTCTCTTCAAAATGCTATTTTCATTGAGCAGGATCAAATTATTGTGAAAGGCAGTAAAAATCTCCCTTTCTCTTCTGCAAATTTCACCTAATCCTTCACCTGTCTGTTGGTAGAAGAACTACCATGCACACATTTCTCATGTGTGAGAAAACACAACTAGAAATGGCATGGATCACCACAATGGTCATGTATGAGTGAGGAAGGGAGAGGAACACATTTTTACAAGAACGTGTCACAAGGATCTCCGTGCCTAACTACCTAGTATTCACCAGTGCATCCCTCTGTGACTGCACACCTGGCAGGTAGTGCAACTATTGAGTAGTTTTGGCTGAGCATGGGTTCTGTAGTAGTAAATTTTAGTGTAGATGCAACTGAGTTTTTCATATCTCTTTGGATTTAGGAGGAAGATCACAGAGAGTCATTAGGGTTGGAAGAGATCTTAAAGATTGTCTAGTCCAGCCCCTGATGATAAATTCAGGCAGAAAATACAGGGCTATATTTCTGTATCTGAGATGCTTCACTTTTAAATACTTGCAGATGGGAAGAGCAGAACAGAGACTGATAAATGCAAATAATATTATTCATGTAATCCATCACTTTTTCTCTTTTGCATTTCCTACAGATGTTTGCTTCTGAAAAGTTGTGCTTAGTGAAACATCTGAGGAACATTTGACACCTCCAATTTTTTTTTTGTTTTCTTTTTCTCTTTTGTTATTCAAAAGTTTCATGTGGGAACTAAGGAGAAAACAGGAGAAAACAAAATGTTTTTTGACATTTTTCATGAAAGAATGGCTTGTTGCAGAAAAAAAGGGGTGAATAGAGATAAAGTGACTGCAGTGAGAAATCAATTATAACTCATTTTATAATGGAGAGGCAATAATACTGCCTTAAGTGCACCTTTTAAAATCATATATATTTTAAAAAATGAAATATCTGACAATATAAATTTTGGGTCTTTTGTCGAGAGCTAATTTTGTAGATATAATGGAAGCAATATTAAGAATTTACCATATTCATTACTGCTGAAATTGTTTCACATATAGTTATCACAGAAGAAATTGTTATGTTGATCATATTATGATTTAGAACTCCCATGTTGTCTATATGGAATGTTATCTATAGATCTGTGTTTTGAAAATATATCTTATAGCGTCTTGTCTGAAAAATGAAAACGAATCATTAATTTTTTTCATGCTGTGCAACTCAAGAGTCAGGCAGTAAATGTTCTTTAAGAAAGAAAAATAAAGAAATCTGTAATATACAACAGAGTATAGAAAATATTGCATATTGGTTTTATGTCAAGACTGTACAACCTGAATTCTTCACAGTGACAAATACTTTATTATGTAAAAAAGCCTAATTTTTCATACTGCTGGTCTGCAGCATGTGACCAGTTTCATATTTCAGTGTTTTGATTACATTTAATTTTAATAACATTTAATTCATACTGATGAAAGTGAAAATAAATTTAGATTTGCATAAACTCTGTTTAAAGTGAGGGCAGTCAATGGTAGCTTTACACGAGAGATGCCTACATAAACTTACTGAAAAAAATAAATGCAAATAAACTGTATATACCAATAATGAGAAAAATACTTCTTGTGTACGTCATCTTAAATTAAAAATACCAAAACAACATACCATAGAAAAAACTCTAAAACTAGAAGAAAATAAACTTTCTTCAGTTTGGGAGATCTTGATAAAAGTCACTAACTACAAAGGTTGCAAATAAAATGACTTTGTTTAATATATTGAATTGAGATTAAGATACAATGCAAGGAAACTATGCACTTTGGATTTTTCTTTCTCTCCTGAGAGAAATTCAAAAAAGGCTTATTTCTTCTAGCATTCTTCTATATATGCACTGACTGTATCAGTCACAATGTCTGTGACTATGTTGTGCAATGTTTTTCATTCTTCCCTTGATCAACTTTCTAAAAATTGCACTTCTTTGTCTCTGTAAAATGGCACGCAGAGATAGAGAGAGAAGGATGTACACCTATTCTTTAAATTTAGTTTCAAATAAACATAACAAATTAGTAGTATGGTCTATAAACAGTGAAATTGCAATGACATTAGATTTCAAATCAAATCACAATTCACAGCACATAGGTGATTTCTGTGTCATTCCGTACAGTTCTGGAAGGTGTTGATCATTGTTAACATTCATTACAGTGTCTATGGTGTTTGAAGTATTCTCACAATTCTCTAGGAAATGATCTTTGCAGCACCAAATTATTATGCTGTTAATAATGAAATAACTGCTGTTTGTAATGTGCTGTGCATTTCCAGATGAAGTTCATTTTTGTGAAAGAGTTATATTGAAGATATTGTGCAAGATATTTATTTATTTAAACAGAAATATGCAAACTGGATTTGTTTCAATTTCATTTCTTAGAGTGTCTTCAAAAAGTAATGATAAGGAAACTCATGAGATTTACAAGAACATTTTATGTATTAATTCTTTTCCTTCTTGATTTTTGATGGACATTTATGTCATTAGATTCTCTTTTGTGTGGGCTGCTATGAAAACATCAAAGACATTTCAATTGAAAAGAAAAATTCCTACATAAATTAGGAGGAGCAATATACAGCTAGGATTTTGCTAATGGTTTTAGAGAGAAAATTTTCCTTCTGATATTGCAGTGCAAGACAATAGCCATCCTAATCAGAGGCAAGTGTCAATTTGGACTGACACTTTGCGTTCATTAGGAAAAGTAATATATCATCAGGAGATATTTGAAAATATGAATTTAACAAAAGTAAGGAAAATCAGCAGTATATACTTGTGGTTGTTTCCCACCTCATCCCCTTTCACACTGTACACATTAATGCAATGGTCAAATGTTGTGTCATTTAATGCTTCAACACTTCTGGTGTTTTAAATTAGGAACACCTTCTGCTGCCCTGTGGTTTTCTTGGCATTTCCTGTTTATCTAACAGTCACTCAAGAATGAAATTATTCTCCTCAAAGCATATTTCCAACTTACTAGTAAAATATTCAAATAATTCCTAAGTTTGGCTATTCAAGAAAGACAAATTTGAGAATGATTCTTTATTGCTTCTTGAACAGGTCTGTTACCTGGAGAATGAGATTTTACTCTTCTTGTGATCTGGAAATTACAGAACTGCATGTATGTTTTTATGCTGTTTCTTTTCCCCTTTAGGTCGGAAACGTAAGTATCTCCCAGCTTCTGTAGAAGTTCCAAATCGCAGTAAAATAGATCTCATGAAATAAGAAACTATTTTAAAGTTTCTAATGTTATTAGTACCTATTTTGCTCAAGTTGATAAATTAAGAGTAAATAACATTATATCACTAATTTTTAAACCTGATCCTTTTATGAGGCTATGGAAGTCTTTTCCTCCAGGTTCACTAGTCAAGCAATACTGAAGCAAGCACAGTTCAATATTTATTACATAATCCATTTTAAAAGTTGTCTTAAAGAGAATATTTTCAAACCTCAATTAATTTTTATGCTTTCATACCAGCTCACAGTATAGTATAGTATTCTTCCAGTGCACTGAAGATACATAGTATGAACATAGTTTTATGTTCAATGCCAAGTAGTTCTAACAATGCCAAGTAGTTCTAACTTCCTTGCAAAAAAAGATCAGGCAAATTATCATACCCACCAACACTGTCATGGCTCTTTCCCAGATTTAAAGTAGCAACTACTCCCACCCTCAACTTCAAATATAAGGATTAAATTAAATGACTGTAAGTGTGATCTCAGGTGAAATGTTCTGGAGTTGCATTCCATTATTATATTTAAATAGATTGTAAAAATATAATAAATTATTAATTGCATTTGGGTTTGTATATGAGTCTATAGCATCACTATAATATCTCAAATGAGAGCAATGGAAGCTTAGCCAGGTAATAAAGAAAATTGCTCTTTCTAAGTCCTAAAATAACCATAAATCACTTCTCAGAAGTTTATTTCAAATAATTTAACTGACTTAATTAACCCCAAAGTAAACACATTAATTAGGTCCTAGTGAAGGAAAATTGGGACATTCTGGGATAATGAAAAAGTGGCAAAGAGTGCCTGAATTATCTTTAATTTCATTTTTCAAGGGAATCATCATGAATAAGTACTGCATTTATAATTTTTTAAAAATACTTTAAAGTAGCTGTCCCTCCCAATAGAAATATCCATCTGGGTAAATAACTTTGCCTCTCTTCCTCCCCACCAGCCTCTCAAAATCCAGACAAAAAACCCGACATAATTGACCAGTAATAATATAGAAGACATGCCATAAAATATCAATTAATGGAATAGGCTCCGTTCTTCAAAAATTCTTCCCACCCTACTACGTGACATTAATCAATACATTTTAGGAACTCCTGAGAATACGGACAGAACTACTGATGGTCTCACATGTAACCAGCATGGGTAAACCTTCACTCTCTAGCAATGAATTAAAGACTTTATATCTTAACTTGTAGGGAGTCAGAAATTACGAAGGAAAAGGTTTCAGGTCAGTACCCCTTATATCAGTGTCATTATCATCCCTCTTCACCAGAATAATTAATAATTCTTTCACCTTAAATACTTTCGTGCTTTGTCTGAAGCTCAAATACCTTGTAGAGAGGGCAGTTGTTTTGGTTTTCATGGTAATTGAGTTGAAAGTATTCACAATTAACCTACTTATTTTTAAGATGTCCAAAATACTCTGTGTATGGACCCAAGATGAAGAACAAATTCTTGATGAAGAATAAACTCTCTGGAATATTTAATTAAGGATTATTCATATATTCAGAAATATTACATCTGCTGACGTAGAACCTCATGTAAGAAAAAAGTGTAATCTCTAAAATTCCACTGAGTCAATGCTGATTTACTATGATTAATTAGCTACAGCATTTTAGTTTCTCTGATCCTTTCTTCAAGATAATTAAACAGAAAAAATTACCTCATGACAATGTATTTTTTTATTATTTTTCAGTGCAAAACTGAAGTCATAGGAAAAATTTGGGGAAAACTTTCCTTGCTCTCCATGTAATAATTGCTATTTGTGTATATTTTCTCAGAAGATGAATATATATTTTTAATGACAGAATTTCTAGCTGATCTATGTGACAAGAGAGACACTGCCTGCATGGAGGTGTCATTTAATGCATACAGGAAAACAATAACATATTTTCTAATTGTCAGCCTTAAGATCTGAAGGAAACTGAAAGTAAATTTGGCATCTATACTTTTCCCATGAGATTCAGGTTTTAAACTGTAGGAAAATGGCTTAGAAACAAAATTTTTGAACATCTGCTAAGGTAACTTTGCTTGAAAGAAGACTTTGTGAGAAACATTAAAAAGTTAAAAATTGAATTTAAAATCTTTATCAGGTTTATCAACTTGTTTCATGACAAAGCAGCTTAATTTCTAATTTTCAAATATTCATGAGTACTCATATTTTAGAAAGTAAGGGAGAGAGAACAGAACATGTCCTTTAACTTAAAGGGTGAAATTCATCCTCTGCACAGATGTGACATAAAGAGTATGTTAAACCTGAATTTTTATGTAACCACAGGCTCTTAAAAATCTTGGTAGAGCTTGCATCAACAGGTGAAATTTATATCTTAAAAGAGTATTTGTAGCACTGGTTATATGACCAGATCTGTACCTGAAATAATCATTCTGACACAGGTTATTAATTTTGCAAAACATATACGTATATATGTGGCCAAAAGATGAAGGAGAATAAATTGAAATCCTTAACTAGATATGGTTGTTGAATTTTACTACAAAGAAATCCAAATGGTGCAAAAGTTTTGGTGCTCTTCTTACATATTACCTGGCCTGATTTCCTTCTTTATAATGAAAAGAAAAATCAATCACAACTGCCTTGTATCTTTCATTGACTTAAAAAAATAAAACCTGTAGTTTGTTTAAGATCACCCATGCTTTAGATAGAGTTGCTATATGAAAATGCAAGAAATAACATATTGGATTCAAGCATCCAATAAACTGTAAATCTTTTTCCTTTACACTGCTACGCTACTTAGTGCAAGGTTGTATAGAGGTCACAGGTTTTCCTTACTGAAGTACTTCTAAAAGCAGGTATGAGCCAATGCATGTCAGAAGAGCAAACTAAATCAAGGATTGCTTTGTTTGAAAATCTATTGAATTCAAAGGAAAAGTGTGCATTGTGATAGTGGTAGAAGGATGTTTTGCAGGGAAGTAGAAAAGCAAGGTAATATTGACCTCATGATTTATTGACTTCATGAATTAACAAAACATATCACAGAGTCATAGAATTGCCTGGGTTGGAAGGAACCTCAAAGATTATTTGGTTCCAATTCCCTGCCATGGGCAGGGACACTTCCCAATGTACCAGATTGCTCAGAGCTTCATCCAGAGTTGTCTAGAACACTTCCAGGGAGGGGACATCCACAGCTTTTCTGGCCAGCTTGTGCCAGTACCTTACTACCCTTCCAGTAAAGAATTTTTTCCTAATATCTAATCTAAATGTGCCCTTTTTCAGTTTGAAGCCATTCCCTCTTTTCCTAACATGATGTCTTTTAGTTTGAAGGCATTGCCCCTCATCCTGTCACTGTCTTCTTTTGGTAAATAAAATATATACAATGATATATAAGAATGATATATCAAATATGTAAAATGCATACTAATGTATAAAATGCTATCATAGTGTACTATAATAATAAATATATTCTGAGTATCTAACTGAAATTTTCAAAGCATCTCAAGGACCTGGCAGACAAGTTATCTGTGAGCCAACAGTGCCCTTGCAGCCAGGAAGGTCAATGGGATCCTAGTGTGCATTAGGAAGAGCATCGACAGAAGGTCAAGGGAGGTGATCCTGCCCCTCTGCCCACCCCTGGTAAGGCACATCTGGAGTGTTGCATACTCCTTAGGACAAGAAAGACAAGGCGATACTGGAGAGGGTTGAGTGGAAGCTGTGAAGAAGACAAAGAAGATGAGGGGTCTGGAGCATCTCCCTTATGAGAACAGACTGCAGGAGCTGAGCTGGTTTAACCTACAGAAGAGACACCTGGAAGGAGTTCTTATCAGTGCATACATATATCTTAAATGGTGCTATCAAGACGAGCGAGATTCTCCAATAGTGCCCAACATCAAGACAAGGGGCAATAGGCACTGAAACACTGACACTTCCATCTGAATATAAAGAAAACGTTTTTACTCTGAGGGTGACAGAGCACTGGAAACAAGCTGTCCAGTGAGGTTGTGGAGTTTCCCTCACTGGAGGTATTCCAAAGTTGTCTGGATGTGATCCTTTGCAACCTTCTTGAGGTGACCCTGTTCACAAGTCCCTTCCAACCCCAGCCATTCTCTGATTCTGCAATAACATTAGAAAACTGATAGTTCTTATCTTAATTGGATGTTCTGTACAAGTAAATTTGCGTAACTCCAATATTAACACCCAGCTAAATAAAATTCATGCTTCTTATCCATATTTTCAAACCTCATTTAATCAGAACATAATACCAACCTCAGGTAAATGAAGTACAAAAATGTTATGAAACTTTCTCTTAGAAGGATGCAAGGAGCAGATTCAGTGTGTCTTTTTCATGGTATGTAATTAATAATTCCTCAAGTAATTATTTTGCTTTTGGTAGACTATATGCCAAGTAAGTACAATATGTAAAAAGAGATGAAAGAATCTGGCTATAGCTAATTCATTTCACTCCTACCCAAGTCTTCCTAAATATTATGCAAAATTGGCATCCCATCTACTTGATGATGAAAAAAATAGCGCATTTAATTCAATCTGAATTTATGAAATCCTATGGTCTATAAACGATGTTGTATCATTAGGTTAGCATCTGCTCCAGGACTCATGGTATTTTGAAGAGGAATGATTAAGGATGTTGTTAGCAAATCTACAAAGAACAGGACATGCAGCATTTAAACATTACCCTATCATCTGTGCAACAAACGTTCAGCATCATTATGTTTCCACAATAGCAATTTGCTATTGCTCTGTGGGGTAAGCAATCAATGTAGGCAGGCAATGCTTTTTATATCCATAGAAAGAGAGTACAGTTTAGCCTGTTTCAGCCTTTGCAAAATCAATAGGCATGTTGCTTTATATGGCAGACAATTAGTCTCAGTTGCAGATGAGACTGACAAGGTATGGGCCATAATTAACACAGGAAAGACTTACACATTGTTCATGCCTTTGTTTGTAAAATGTCATTCAACTTTTTACTGAGCATTAAATGTAAATATTGTTTATATCCCTAAAGCACAAGGAGCAGCCTAGAATTGTAATTGTTTCACAGCAAATAACAGCCTCTAAAAGTAATGCTGTAAGAGTTTTTAGTGGAATACTCTAAGTGTGTTCAATACTGATCTGAATCTGGGTATGAAGAATAACTTTATATTCAAAATACATAGTAAATAGATTTCAAATCACACTCTGACCTCAGTCAGCATGCATACAAACGGTTCTACAGAGAGTGTTGCTATCAGAAAGAGACAATTTTCCCCTTCACACTGGAAATTTGTTCTTACTATTTGACTTAGGGATGGGGTGTTTTGGTTTGGTTTTGATTTTTTTTTAAATTTTTATTTTTGTTGCTGTGTTTTTAGGGTTTTGTTTGTTTGTTTTGTTTGGTTTTTTGTTACTGTTTTTTGTTTGGTTTTTGTTTTTGGTTTTTATCCCATACCATTTTTGGTTATTTTGTTTTGTGGCTTGGGGAGGTCACTGCCCCACCCCTCCTCTAGAGGAGTATCACAAGGGGTGAGAGCCACCCCAGGATTTCCTGAGAGACTTGGAGGGGTGAGGGGTGGTTGCATCCTTCCAGGTGTCAGATTTGGCTCAAGGGCCACTCAGCATGGTGTCTCTGACCAGAGATACTGTTGTCTTGTTGGTTTTACCTCTTTCTTTTTGTTTCTTCTCCTTCCTCACTGTGACTGGCTTGCTTCTCTGCTTCTCTGTTGCTTGGGAGACCAAAGCCAGTGCGTGCTGCTCTGAAACCTGGGATTGGGGAACACTCCATTCTCTGCTGGGGGCTGCTCCTCCCTGCACACCCCATCCCTGGAATCAACCATCGCTGGTGACCCACCCAGGAGAGTGATTCCCCACCTAACCCCACTGTTATCTGCTGCTGCTTCAGGGCTTCCTGCTACACTGGAGCGTGACCACTGGCCACCCCATGGCTCCTGCTACAGTGATGGAGATTCTGATATGTTTCATATGCTACTCTGGGATCTTCTAATCCCAGCTTGCTGCTTCCAAGGTTCCTTCTACAGCTCATTTTGCCATGGGGGAATCATTGCACCTGCCCAGCCCGGCTGGGAGCCACCAGCGCCCCTACCAGCTGTGGCCATAACTACACCAAAGGGGAAAGTGCTCAACAGCCAAGGGAAGGCTGTTACTGGGTTTCTGGTTTTGTTTGTTGCTGCTGCCATTGTTGTTGTTTGTTTGCCTTGTTATCTATATACATACTAGTAAGTAACTGTTATTTCTTTTTCCATATCTTTGCCTGAAAAGCCCTTAATTTCAAAGTTATAATAATTCGGAGGGAAGGAGGGTGTCACATTTTCCATTCCAAAGGAGGTTTCTGCCTTCCTTGGCAGACACCTGTCTTTCAAACTAGGACACTATTGCACTGAAGAAGTAGAGCCCACCTATTCCTTTTCCCA
Source organism: Cyanoderma ruficeps (assembly GCA_008694505.1). Taxonomy (NCBI): domain Eukaryota; kingdom Metazoa; phylum Chordata; class Aves; order Passeriformes; family Timaliidae; genus Cyanoderma; species Cyanoderma ruficeps. The sequence goes on along the minus strand of VZDJ01006092.1, from coordinate 11,674,961 downwards.
TTCTAGCTGTCCTCTGGACAGTCCTAAGGAATCAAAAAGGAAAGTCTTCAGATCCATGAATCATAGAATCATAGCACGTTAAGGGATGGAAGGGACCTTAAAGATCATCTAGTCCCAGGTCTCCTGCCATGGGCAGGGGACACCTCCCACTGGAGCAGTTTGCTCAACACCTTATGCAACCTGGCCTTGAACACTGCCAGGGTTCAGGCATCCACAGCCTCCCTGGGGAACCTGTGCCAGGGCCTCAACACCCTTACTGTAAAGAATTTCTTCCTAATATGTAACCTAGATTTCCTCTCTTTCAATTTGTATGGATTACTCCCTATCCTGCCACTACAGTTCCTGGAGGCCCCCTCCAATTCCAGAATATGCTTTGAGGTCTGCACAGAGCCTTCTCTTCTCCAGAATGAACAGCCCCTACTCTCTCAGCCGGTCTTCACATGGGAGCTTCTCCATTCCCCTCATCGACTTCATGACCTTCTCTGGACTTGCTTCAACAGTCCCCTGTCCTTCCTGTGGTGGCAACCTCAGAGCTGGACATAGCTCTGCAGGTGGGGTCTTACAAGAGCAGATGGAGGGGTCAAATCCCCTCCTTTGACCTGCTGGCCATGGAGCTTTGGATTTGTTTGGCTTCCTGGGCTATGAGAGCTTGCTGCTGGCTCATGTTGGTGTTTCATCAACCAACACCCCCAAGTCCTTCTCCTCAGTGCTGCTCCCAATCCACCCAATTTTTTGGTGTGTCTAGGACTGCGCCAGCCCAGGTATAAGACCTTGCACTTGGCTTTGTTGAACTTCACAAGGTTGCCACCTCTCCAGCCTGTCCCAGTCCCTCTGGATCCATCCCTTGTCTCCAGCATGTGACTGCACCACAGAGCTTGGCATCATCAGTGACCCCACTGTCCATGGCACCAACAAAGCTGTTGAACAGAATCAGCCCCAATATTGAACCCGAGGGACCCCACTCATCCCTGGTCTCTACATGGACAATGAGCTATTAGCCACTCTTTGTGTGAGGTCATCAAGCCAGTTCCTTATCCACTGAGTGGTCCATCTGTCAAATCCATGTCTTTCCAAGTTAGAGGCAAGGATAACAGCAGGACAGTGTCAAATGCTTTGCAGAAGTCCAGGTAGATGTTATCAGTTGCTCTGCTCCCATCTACTAATACCATAGACCCATCTTCATCTTAGAATGTCACCAAATTTGTCAGGTTTCCCCTTTTTAATGCCATGTTGGCTGCAACAAATCACATTTTCCATATGTCTTAGCACAGTTTCCAGGAGAACCTGCTCCGTGAATCTTGCCTGGCCCAGAGGTGAAGCTGGCTGATTTGTAGTTCCCTGGGTTTTCTTCTTTCCTTCCTTCACTGGCCCCCACATAGAACACCAATATGGAGTAATAATCAGTAGATTTGGCATGGCATGGCAGCTTTTCAGTAACATGCTTGATCCAGGCTCTCAGAAGGCAACACACCTCCCTCAAAAGTGAGTCAGGTTGACAGGTGAGTACCGTAGTACTCCTTAAAGTGGAATCACCAACAACTATCACCTTTTCTTGTTTGAACTAGTTGTTAATATCTTTATTCAGGAACATATTGGGCTGCTATAGTTAGCTCTGGCTGTTCTTCCAGTGTACTGGGTGTTGTCTTGTTAACCTTCAGAGCTACCAAACAGTTCTAGGTTCATCTGGAGGAGAATGTCTGGCTTTGAAGGAAACCTCTTTGCTTTATTTGTTCCCTTCCTCTTCCTCTTGTTCATTTTTTTCATGACTTCCCAACCTTCTGTGTTAATGCACTCCCTCCCTTCCATGTGTGCTGGTGGTTCAATTTTTTGCCTCTGGAGTTCTCTCACCATGAGGGTTTGGAACCCCCTGTCTCCTGGAGCAGAATGCCAGTTTAGCACTATGTGGGTGCAACCAAACTGTGTGTTCTACCCTCCTCTACATCATTTCTGATGAACTGTTGTTGGTGGGTTCTTTGCAGTAGTTGACTAGTGCCACTCCAAAGCCCAGTCTGCAAGCTGGGTGTTAAATGAGGTAAGGGAGAAGAGGCAATCCTGCAAGGCTAGGAAGTGTTTCTTTTTCTTTACAAATGACTCAGCCCTGATAACTCTCTATGGGGAAGTATCAGCACAGTCACACCCTGGGTTTTCCTGAGATCAGGAACCTCCCTGTACAGCTTGATCCAACAGGTCACCCCTGCCACTGGTGTGACATTGTGGAACTGATGATCTTGTCCAAGCTTTTACTCGAGTCATGTCTTCCTGTAACTCTATAGAACAAACTCAACATTATCTGGAGTTTCATTTAGAACTGCAATTTCAACAATTGTAAACTTGTAAAATACTAAAAGTAGAATTTAATTTACATATTTATTTTTATTCTCTATTTTTATTTGATTATTCATGTTCGTATTTTCATGCAGTATAGTACTTCTCAGTCAGAAATCTAAAACTGTTCATTTGAAAAACCAGGCAGTTGGATTCTTTTATTTGGTTGGTTGATTAGTTTTTAGAATACTTATGATTCAACACTTTTCTCAAATTCTTGTATAAAGGGGTCATCCAGACCTTACATAGAGATGTCATGTTGCACTCAATAAAATTTGTAATCTTACCACTGTGTTCAGCTGACTTCATTTGTGTGCAAGGTCTTTACAACCTCTAAATAGATGGTTGGTACGGAAATACAAAGCATTTTCTTTAAACAAAACTTATTTTCTAACAACTCTACAGACTATATGAGCAAAAAAAACCCCAACAGGAAGAACATCCAAGTACTCTCTTATGGAACTTTACCCGAAGATACATTTAAATAAGTATCTGCAATTTATTTTAATTTAAAATATTACACTTAAAGCTTTAATTAATTTTAATTAGAAATATTAATAATTTTATAAGCAAGTACCTTTAAAATATCTATTTTAAAAATAAAGAGAGAAAGGTCAGAAGTACAAGAAATTACTGACAACATGTGTTCATGTATGGATGTTATACTTGTGATTTTCTAGAACAGTTTTGTCTTTTAGACTCCTCACAAATACTGCACCTTATCAATGGGTAATTAAGTGACAGCATTTATGAGAGTACAGCTTTCAGTGTACTCTGCTTGAAGTCCTTGTGTTGAATTTTTTAAACAAGCCATTTTTAGTAGCTTTTTAAAGCTGTATCATCTTATCTAATAGGTTTTACCAGCACTAAAGAAGCTATCAGTAAAATTCTTTATGTGTTTTTCTTGTTCTTTTATCTTTTGCTGCTAAGATTCCTTTTATTTTAAATACCCCCACCTTTCACTTTTTTTCCTGGGTTTTTAAAATGCTATTCAGTATTAACTGCTTGGGATGACATTCACTGATTATTAGTTCTCTTTTGAGATTTAACCACCGTAAAACCAAGGCTCATTAGAGACTAACATTTAGACTCATTAGCCTGTGTGTCCCTGTGCATCATGAACTCATGAACTGGAGTCTTTTGCCTCGGTGGTGTCTCAGTTTGCATTCTGATCCAGCAGGTGATGTATTCAGAGAGATGAAGGGATAACATTCTCAAAAACCCAGTTCCTTACAGCTACAGATAGAGCACTGGTTCCTTCCAGAACTTGAACTGGCCATAATTTGTTAAATCATCTTTAAGTCCTTCACTTTTTCCTTTAAAATAATAACCAGTGGCTTCAAGCCTCTAGGAAATAAGAAATACAGAGGAAGCCCTCTGCTTTACTGGTATAGAACTGGTTGATGCATAAATGACATTTTACATCTCCTCCAGAAGCAATCTGGGAGAATGCTCTTTACTGGCTTTTAGCATGTGGCCTGAAACATCAAGAGTCACAGAATATTTAAAACATACCCATAGGTATAATCTTTTGACCTCTAACGATAGCCTAAGTATTCACCTGTTCTGACAAATATTTCAAAGATGTGTCTAATGAATCAAGCAGCTTTGCTTTGCATTGTATTTCTTTCATTTTCTGCTTCTTCTGGAAGCAGACTGGACAGTGCTATTTCCATGTGTACTTCTGTCACACTGCTGGATTAGTGCAGTCTTCAAACCACAGTCCACACCCATTTTGTCGAGGCTGGATGTTCACCTCTCTTGTATATATTTATATCTATTATTACTATAGTTATCAGTATTATTATTACTATTAATATGAGCAATGTGTTCAGTAAGAGAAGACATCTCTTGATTGTAAGAGCCATAGATGTGGTTTCCTTGCACCATAAGGAAAAGGGGATTTATAGTATGTATTCCAAAGAAAAAATGAGGACAATAACACACTTGGGAACTAATTAACATGCCCCAAGACCTTTTGATGATCTCTGCCTGTTTCTCTCTGTAAAGCATGGTCTTATTACTTGCATACTTCAAAGGAAAGTTGAGGATAAAACACAGAATAGTGAAAACTTCAGATGCCAGTATAGAGATGGATTCATAACATGATTATACTTTGCTCTTCAGGCCAAGTTAATATACTTTCAATAGATTTAAAAATGTCATTTTAAACAGAAACCATTTCAAAGTTTTCTAATTAGTTGTGTTTGTTTTCTTTATTTTTTGTTTTTTAATATCCCAAAGAAAAAATTGTTGAGATAATGCCTTAATTTATATAAATACATAGACCCCATCTCACTATATAGAGAAAGAGAATGAAATACAGCTCCAGGACAGAAGACTCCTTGTAGCTCCTGATTCTGAAGTTATAGAGAGTTTCGGCTTTTTTTGTACCTGTAAGTAGAGCCAATAGGTTGGTCTGTTAGTAAAGATGAGTTAGTCACAGAATCATAGAATAATTTAGGTTGTAAAGGTCCTTTGAGGTTACTGAGTCAAACTGTTATCCCAGCACTGTGAAGTCTACCACTAAACCATGTCCCTCAGAATCATGTCCACAGATCTTTTAAACACCTCTGGGCATGCTGTTCCAGTGCTTGATAAACATTTCTGTGAAGAATTTTTTTTTTAATACCCAATCTAAATGCTCTGGTGTAATTTAAAGGCATTTCTTCTTGTCTTTTCACTTGGGAGAATGGACAAATCCCTCAACTCACCTTAACTTCCTTTCAGATTGTTCAGCAGAACAAGAAGCTTTCCCCAAACCTCCTATTCTCCAGGATGAACTTACCCAACTCCTTCAGCTGCTCCTCATCAGACTTGTGCTTCACACTCTTCCCCAGCTCAGTTTCCTTCTCTGGACACACTCTAGCCCCTCAGTGCCTTTGTTCCAGTGAGGGGCCCAGAACTGGACACAGCAGTTCAGGTGTGGCCTCACTAGTGCCCAGCACAGGGGGACAATCACTGCCCTGGTCCTGCTGCCACACTATTGCTGATACAGGCAGGTGCCATTGGCCTTGTTGGCCACCTGGGCTCATGTTCAGCTCTTGTTGACCAGCTCACCAAGGCCCTTTTTCCCATGGCAGTTTGCCAGCCACTCTGTCCCAGCCTGTAGTGCTGCCCGGGGTTGTAGGCAGGTTGTTGTCTTGACCCAAGTACAGGTCCCAGCACTTGGCTTTGCTGGACTTCATACAATTTGCCTTAACCCACTGATGCAGCATATCCAGATCCCTCTGTTGAGCCTTCTATTCCTCCAACCTATCAACATTCCTATCCAGCTTGGTCTTCTCTGCAAACAGATTGAGGGATCACTCAATTCCTTTCTTGAGATAGTTGATAACATTATTAAACAGGATCAGCCTCAAATACTGAGCCTTGGGGAAGACCATTAGTGACCAGCCACTGCCAGGATTTAGCTCCATTCACCACCACACTTTGGGCCTAGCAATCCACTTTTTTACCCAGAATACTGCACCTGTCCAAGCTATGAATAGCCTGTTTCTCTAGGAGAATGCTGTGAGAAAAGTAGTCAAAAAGATAAGTGATTCAAGGCACACATCTTAAAATACTTTCAGACATGTATTAGTCCAGAACTCCTGTGTGAATGTATTTTCATCCCAATAGAACTGACTATTTTATGAGCTCAGTGCTTTTTAGCTAAAATAATTATAGACCTTTTTCTGCTGCCGGGTAGCTCAGCGCCGTGTCAACCTGCAACAGAATCAGCCCCAAAGTTTTCCTATTTTATTATTTGCTACTATAGATCTTTCAACCTGCAATGGAATCAACCCCAATTTTTTTCCCCTATTTCATTATTTCCTACTTTATAATTAAATAGCAACAGCTGTGCATGTCACTTGAGAATGGAATGAACAGGATCCAGTTTAGTTTGCACTACTGAGTAAAAGAAACCTGAACGGAAAGGTAGGTATTAACTATTGTCTCCAGATTTTAGACTGCTCCTGCTTGACAGTTATGACCTAATTCCTCTATTGATAATACTAATTTAAAGTGAGTGACCAGGGACCTCACTGTGATCAGAACAGTTGCACACAGTAATGGAATGTACAGCTACTCAGGTGATTTTTGCTCTCCAAAAGCCAAGGCACCTACCACACACTTTTAAATGACATCTGTCTTGATCTGCAGAGAGATAGTTTGTAAATTTTCTCTACAGACTATTTTTAAGCTGTGCATTGATTAAAAAAAAAACCTATGGACTCACCACAATACTTGCTTATAACTGGAAATGTATCTTATTATATTAATTCAGATATCTGTTTGTTGTCACTTTTAGAAGAAACAATCTGAAATTTTATTCTGGAAATTTTGTAAGAGTTGTGTTTTATTTTTTCCTTTTAAAAATTACCTCAAGAAGATGGTGGTTTTTTCCTCTTGGGATTTATTCAATGCAGCATAATTTTGTGTTTACAACTTGAGTTAAATCCCAACCATAGAATTAGGGAATTGTTTGAGTTGAAATGGACCATAAAGATCATCGAGTTCTAACCCTTCTGGAGTGGGCAGAAGTACCTTCTCCTACACCAGGTGGCTCAATGCCTTTTCCAGCCTAGTCTTGAATACTTCCAGGGATGAATGTAGAAGAAGGGCACTGAACTCCTTGTTTGTTCTCTCTTCTACTGACCAGAGTAGAAGTATCAATGTCCAAGTCATGTAGATAACTCAAACCCTGAGACAACACCAGCCAGTTGTAGAAGACCTTACTAATGAGAATCACAACTTTACACAAGTCTGAAAAATGTGTAGAGTGTGGAGAGATGTAGAGAGAAGCCCTGTGTAGAGAGAAGCCCTTTGCCCATCTTCCTCTGAAAAGCAAAAAGAAGCCTTTTGATCACATGCAGTATTTCCTAGAATAGCCTGTTCATATTTAGTTGTGGTCTTCAAAGGAGAGGTAAGATTGACCAGCTTCTCAGGACATATAAAACCCTGAGCATTTATTGGTGTAAGCAAACCTAGTAACACAATTGTCATTACTGTGAGGGTGGTGAGGCACTGGAACAGGTTGCCCAGAGATGTTTGGAAGCCCCATTCCTGGAAGTGTTCAAGATCAGGTTGGATGGAGTTTTGAGCAACCTGGTCTACAGGAAAGAGGATTTGTAAGCAGATTATCTTAAAAGTCCATTTCAACCCAAACCAATTCTATAATCATGGGCTTACCCTTCACTTCATTACTTATGTGATTGCAAGTTCCCTTTTTTTTTCTTACCTGCTTTGAGAGCTTGTATATCAAGGAGATGCTTGAGGAGGTATCCAGGAACCCACTACTTTTAAGTCATGAGAGGCTACTTCCTTTCTTCCTAAACCACTTCAAGCCAGTAAATACAAAATTTTGAACCTATATCTCCTACAATTTCCTGAGTTGGTGTCTGTTTCCTGATTCCATTGCCTCTTGATTATTACCATTCTGCTCCTTATTATTGTTCTGCTAACTTATGTACTGAACTTAATTTAAAAAGCAGACAGCATGATTCAGGCATTTTGCAGAAAACTTAAAATGGTCAAACTCACTAAAAAAAGATCAAGCAAAAACCCCACCATAACAACCAACTAACAAAACAAACCAAACAAAAACTCCTCCCAAACAAACCAGGAAGCCCCAAACCCAAAGAAACAAAAAAGAACCTAACAAATAAAAAAACCCCACCAAACCAAGGAAAACAAAATCTTAAGTTTTGACACATTTAATCTTCCATCCATCCAAATACCTTTCTCTTCTGTAATTTCTAAGAGATTTCAGGAAACAGCTAGAACACTTTCCCATCTGCTTCTGAAATGCCTACAGTTCATCTTTCACACTTTCTTCTCTACTCTTCTGTTGTTCAACCAATGTTTTCTCTCCTTATAACAGAGCTGGAGGTTAGACTGAAATACACCTTATTTTTCGTTGTGCTAATAATCCAACCCACACACTGTCAAGCAGCAGAGATGTACTCTGACAAATGTGTCCTTCCAAAATAGAACTGACCCTGAATACAGCTGCTAATTCCCTTTTTATATACTCAATAAGTCACAATGAAAGAATCAATGAAATGTCATCATTGAGTCATTAAAAAATGAGATACAATATATTAAAAATCTGAGGGAAAAGGTGACTGAGGTTAAAATCACAAAGTGTAGCTATAATTTATGTTTTAATTAAACTCTGCATTGATATCCTTATCTGACAACACCTTTTTTTTTTCTCTTAAATTGTCTCAGTGGGAATGAATCACAAAGGGTATGTTTATCCAAATTTCAAGAGGCAGTATCAAATCCGATAGGAAATGGGAACAGATGTATCAAAGATTTTTCAAGTTCTCAATTCCTTCTTTTTCTTTTCATCCTCTTTGTAAGATGACATCCATCCCAAAGTTGTAGAGAGTTTTGAGAAAATGTCATGCAAGAAGACAAATTATTGGATTTTTTTAAAAGGAAAGACTTATGACAAAAGTCATGATGTTTCCTCATATAATTTGGAATATATCCTTTTGATAGCAAGACGTTTTTGCCTTACAGAAAGAAAGAGGAATCCATATTACACTAGAAAGAGTTTGACATGGAGACTTGACACTGCAGCATTTTGCCCTGGCAAAAGTGGAATCCTATACAAAGAATTATCCAATTATGTATATAATTTCAGATTGGATATATACATAGAGAGATAGGGAGGGACAGAGATTAAGGTTGTAACTGTTTTTAAGTCTAATTTTCTCTCTTTCTTGCTCCTAAAAACAATGACAGGAAATTGTGCTTTGTATAAAAAAAACACCTTTTTGTCAGTGATGACTTTGTTTTAAGGGCAGACTCACTTAATCTTAACATGACAGATAACTTATGTAGAAAAGAATTGAGAATATGAAATGAAAGATTTCTTCACACAAAATTAAAAAAAAACACCTTTGTGTTGGGTCAGTTAACATTAGTTTCAAGTTAGTAGAACTTTAGCCTTGCCTCTCTATATATCCTAGCAATTTTTACTCATATATGTTTTTATTTAAGTATTGAGTATTGGAATGTTTCTATGTTTTGAAATGTGGGTTTATTATAATATATGAATAATGAATAATAAAATTATATGAATAATTTAGAATTATTGTTAATGAAATAATAATACTAATGAAATAAAACCACAGAAGATCTGTTATGATTAAACAAAAGAGACCATAGAATGGCCTGCGTTGGAAGGGATCCAGATCATCTAATTCCAACCCCCTTGCCATGGGCATGGACACCTTCCACTAGACCAGATTGCTCAAATCCCACCCAACCTGGCCTTGAACACTTCCAGGGATGGGGCACCCAGAGCTTCTCTGCGAAACCTCGTAAGGCAGCCTTTTAGTCATATCTGTAAATAATCTTAAAGAGCTCTTATACAAACTCTTATACATCCTTTTCATGCTGTTTTGCTTGGTTTTGGTTTTGTATTTTAGAAAGAGAAGCAGTGCGAAGCCTAAAGTGAACCTGTGTCTTCCAGGCAGTATCCTCCTGATGCCCCCCAGATAACTGGGCTTTGGCTGCCTTCGCACATGATCATGCTCTTTCTTTGCAGCATGGGGGAAAATCAAAATATAAAGGAGCAGATTAAGTCACAGGACTTGAGTTTTTGAAAAGAAGTTTCAGGGGGTTGACTGAGGCTATTGACCAGAAGTCCCTCATGTAGTGATTAAAGAATAGCAGACAAGAATATTAGAGCTACGATGGTATCATGGAAGGGCATTACTTTATAGTAGCAGCTGGGTAAAATTGGGAAGAGAAGAAGATGCCTAAAAAATAAGAAAACGGCCAAAGCTACAAAGCCATTTGACCTTAAAACAGAGAGACTAATGAAAGCATCACCAGGAGGTTTCCTGTTGCATGATCATGGAACTTCATTCATCTGACATCTTCCTTTCAATTTGCTATAAAACATAACTGAAGGATTGTATATTTAACCTTGTTTAGGGGCACTGCAGAATGTGTGAGAATTTACTGCATTATTCAAAATGCATAAGGGGAGCACCAGGGAATAAAATATTTCAATTTAATTCCATAAACAAAAAACCCACAAGAGGAATGTATTCATTAAAAAGAAGTGAAAAGATTTTATCAACTTTTGATGCACGTAATGTAATTGCTTGCAGAAGTTTGCAAAAAGCATTTCAATGCCAACTCAACATTCCTTCAATGGGGAATAGAAAAAAAGAAAACAAAATAAATTTTTGTGAGAGACACCTCCCCATAACACTTGCCTTTCTTGGTTGGTACTATGTTTTAAAAATTCTATGTGTTTCTTCATTGGTATGCTGTTGCCAGCATTTGAAGTCTAGCAATTTTGTTTGGTTCATTTTTTTTGTCTCTCTGGTCTTCCAAGTAATTTTACCATTTTCTTATTTTTCTCCCTCAAAAGCATTTATGCCTAAATTCCCTTGTTCTTTTAAAGTGTTTCACTACCTGCAAAATCCATCTCCTTCAAATGTTTTTTTTATTACACTAGAGGGTGAAAATTAAAATAACTTAATGACTCACTGCCTGTAAAATTATTTTCATTTTATCATGAATTTCAGTTCAGTCCCATAGTGAGTACAGATTCAGTGCAAGCTTAGTGTTTTTTGCTCTGAATTTGGGATTTTAATAAATTAAAGCCCCCCTCTTAGTCAGAAATGGTGTATTAATCTGCAGAAAGATTCACTTTCAGAACATAATACACTACTGCTCACTTGGAAAATTTGTGCTTGGTAATTCTACTTCACACCAGAAGAATAGATTCAAAATTATTACAAGGCTTACAGGGCTTTTAAAACTAAGTTATGGAAGTGGGGTGTTGTGTGTAGAGGTGTTTTGCTATTTCTTTTTCCTTATACTCATTAAGAGATTTTTGGTTATTGCATTAGCAGACCTTGGGAATTGACATGTAATTATAAATGCAGGACATACATAGATTTAGAAACAGACCAGAATAATGCTTTAATTACATAAGTTTAGTACATGTTTAAATCAAGGAGACATCACCTGGAGCAATGTATTTGAATAGAAGTAGACTGTTTACGTACAAGCATCACATTTGAAGTTATTAATGTTTTATCCTCCTTTTTGAAGTTTTAAATTAAGCTGTATTTAAAAGAATATATTGTCTTCTTATATACAGAGCACTGAACCACTCCTTTCTAATTTTTGGATTTGCCTTTAAAGTACAGAGTATTTTCTTAAAATATGCACTATGTTGAAAGACAAGATGACCAAAGCCTCACAAATTACTCCTTTAGAAACTGAACAAGAGGGTATTATACCATGGATCAATTTTGGCAATAGATTTTACAAAATTCCTCGTGTTGTCCACCTCTTTTTGGGAAGATTATTTTAAATATATAGTTTTTTCAACAACAAAGAATAAAAAAGAGCCCAAACAAATGAAACAAACAGAAAAAAACCCCACCCCAGATATCTGTGGGTTTGCAAAGAAGTACCTGAATATATGTTTTTATTTGGAGCAAGATTTTTCCTCTCATACTCAAATTTCATTTCCCAATCCATCCTGCATGAAGTCAATCTATTAATTGCATAAATTGAACACAGTGTATAATAATGCAGTAATTGTGTTCAACTATAGATGTTCAGATTAAAATTGTTTAATATTAAAGCCTTGATTTTTTTATCTGACTTTGCAATAGGATATTTTTTGTTTCAATGTACTATATCTAAAGTAACCTTACTAGCTATTTTCCTCCTATTTTTTCAGTAAGATGAAGCCAGCTGTACTTCTTAATTTAACGATGCAGATATTTATATGAATCATTAATAAAAATTGTGATTGTTGCAAGGTTTATTTTTCACCTGGCTTTAGCAAGTGGAGAAGCACCATTTTATCAGCTCTCACAGTTTCAGCCAAATAGACAGATAAAAATAAAACTGCTCCTGTAAACATCCAAGCCTAAAGCTTGATTGGGACAGAGAAGAAATGAAGGAAAATTGCAGCTCCCAAACTCACCAAGTTGATAAATTCAACTAATTGACTTCTGTGTCTGTTGAAACTGCTATTCACAGTAGTTATGGAAAATTACAATCAGGATGTAGCAACTAAATTGTTACGGAAACCTGAAGGACAAGTAAGTAAAACTGTATAGCTACTGTAGACTTTCATACTGTATGAATGTGTATTTATGACATTTGGATTATCTAAAGATTTTAGTCTTAACTTTAATTTTAAGAGAATCCTGATTATTTAGACATGAATTTCCCTCTGATGAATGCAGCTACACAGATTCATAAGAAAAGAAACTGGCAAATATAAGGATTTTCAAAGTGTCCTTTTTCTTATTACATTGTATTAATAAATAGGGCAAATACCAAATGGAAGGGAGGAGAGCATTGAATAACATTTTTAGGACTGTGGAGGCAGGTCGAACGCTCTCTTCTGAAGAGTTTTGATGAGAAAACTGATATTCACTATGATACACAAAGAAATAAACAAAAAAGCACAGCAATCAAATCAAAATAAAACAAAACAAAGCAACCCCCTTCCCCCAACCAAAATAATAACTTTCTGAATTAGTGTCTGTAAGAAGAGAATATTCCATTTTTAGTGCAATATTTTGAAGACACAGAGCTCTCTGTTAAGATATGGGTTCTAAGAAAGCAAGGTAAGGGCATTAGTAAGAGGTAAGAACATTAGTAAGAGAGAGGGAAGAAGGTATGAGAGCAGTCACATGGAAAAGAAGTACAATTTTTAAAATCAGTATCTAGAAAACACACCTGCTAGAAGAACCTTCAAATATTTTTATTTCACAAGCCTCTTCAGAAGAAGGTCAATGTTAATACTAAGTAGATGTGGCAATCAAATTTGTTTTACTCTGTGGAGCTTTTTGAGATTTGTCAAGTTATTTTCCTTATTTTTTACCATTTTATTATTAATAGAGAGATCTATTCAGTCAGTCCAGCAAGATCTGGGAATTTCTCTTGCTGATTTTATTCAGTTGGCATTTTTTCATGTTGTTGCTATTGTTTTCTTAACATTTTTTACTCTTCTGAAACCCTTTGAGATGCCATTCACAGGGAATTCCTGAATTCTGCTCTAGTCAGCGATATTCAAACACGGTCACCAGCACCCACTGTGCTGTTAATATTCACTTTCTTCCTTCAAATGTCTCATTTACAATGTTTTTGATTCTTCTGCAGATTGTTATACTTTCTGCATCTGTGCTGAACAGTTACAGACATAAAGTAGGCAACCTTGGCATACATCTCTCTTGATGTTACACTCTTTAGCAGCTTCACAATCTTTTTGTATTGCTACTTTCTCCCCAGGTACTCATTTTTTTCATTAGCTACATATTTCATGTCACCATTAAGCATTCAAAAATATGTAATAATCTGACATATTGGGTTTCAACAGTCTTTTCAAAATCAACAAAACATTAATGAGCTTTTCTTTGAACTTCTGGTGCATACATATACCATCATTTTATTTCTCATGCTTAATTGTATGTAGAATCCAAACATACATCTCAGGTTGTTTATCTCACAGCCTTGATAATTACATGTGGAGTTTTAACCATCCTTTTTTTTTAAAGTAAATTTTATAGTTCAAAGGTTTTTATACTCTTTAGTAAAGGAATAAAAACAAATTATTTGAATAAGTTTGTATACTTATCTTTCAAATTTTACTTTGAAGGAGTGAATTTTTTTGAAATTTTAATAACATCCTGCCAATATATTCTTTTTCACTTGGATGTATCTGGTTTTTGCCTAGATGCCATTTTGTAAGTATGACAGTTTTCTTTATTCTGTTTTCATTATTCACATACATATCTGTTTCCATTATTCACATAGCTTTTAGTTCAGATTTATAAGAATCACAAAAATCATTCAGATATTGGCTATTCATGTAATAGCTCTTCATTTTGGAAGTTGTGTGGGCATAGAACACGTCATTAAAGGATGAGTTATAATGAAATATTTCAATGTTTGAATTTTTTTTTTTTTTACTCTCCCCTTGTGCTTAGGCTGCTGTTGGATGCTACAAAGTACTGATAATTGATTACCGTCAGTGTGGACATCAAAACTACAGTCAGCTTGAGACTCAAAGTCACCTTTTGACATCAATCTCTCCAAAAAATGGGCAGTACTTTTCTGGACAAAATGAGCTTGATGAGTGGGATGGTACTTTACTTTAAATTGATGCATGCTGGATTATTGACTTTTAATGAAATTGTCTGATGCCGTAGTCTGTGTCACGTGACACAAAACGATCATTGTGGTTGTTGCTTTATACAGCTTGTGAAACAGAGTGGTTTGGGTCATGCTCGCAGGTTCCTGGAGGTATTTATTACATGAGCTACAGTTTATTATAGACAGGCTATCAGCCTTTCTGAAGCAACAGATATTTTTGGAATAAGCAGTTTTTTGGGACTCAAACCTCATAGTGAGTTTTCATGTTTCACTTTTCCAGTGATGTCAGAGACTGAAATGGTTCATGCTTTAAAAATTGTTATGAAGGAGTTTTGCCCATTGTAGGAAAATCTGTATAAAGAACTTACAACTACAGAAGCCCAGCCCTTCTTGAAGATGCCTGACGGGAACCTTGGACTGTGAGTTAAGCTGCCTAGAAAAGATAAAGAAGGGGGACACTATTGTTCAGTTATCTCAGGCTGAGGGAGAAGAATGCATCCACAAGAAAGCCAAATCCAGATGCACTGAGAATCATCTCTGGCTGGGTTTGGGGTGGAGGAGACCACAGCCCACAGAGGCCAGGTTTACACAGTCCCCCGACCTCCCCCCCCCAGCCCCCCAGCCGAGGGGAGAGGAGGAGGTTTCAGATTGTGGTGTAACCTCTGGTCAGAGGTAGTGAATACATATCCTCCCTTACAAAAACCAGCCCAACTGTGAAACCCCCAATCCCAGAAAGGGCACATCCACAGGACATTCACGTGGAAGGCAGCTGAGAGGGTGTCATAATTCATCAAACACCCCCAAAGTGCCCCCCCACACTAATTTCTGAGGCCTCGCACCACAGTGTTGCACGTTATGCAAAGTGATGCAACAGATCCAGAGTCTGCTGCAAGACACTGTGTCAAACTGTTCCCCCCCCCTGGGGGGGGGGGGGTGGTACCTGGGCCTCAGCATTCTCATCTGTCCTGAGCATATATTAATCCATTACATTTTATGGTCTCTGGAGACAAAGAACCCTCACCACCAAGAAGACCAGCTGGCGAAGATCAGCAGGACACCATCAAGATCCATGGAGTGGTGATACTTGCTTTAATCTGTCTAGCTTTCTGTCACCCTACTTTTTTTGCATTTTTTTCTCTTCCTTTCTCTCTCTCTCTCTCCCTCTCTCTCTCATATTTACCATCAAACAAAATCCATAGTATTGAATTTGGCATATGGTCTCACTTGCACCTTAATTCAGGCAGAGGCATTTCTAATAATTTTAAAAATAGGACTGTAACAAGTGAGAATAGCTATTCTTCTGTCCTTTTTATTTTCTGTTAGGCTTGAGCCGAAAACAATGAACTTCATTTTTTTCCTAGGCACAGTGTTAAAGTGAAAACACAAAAATATGGGTGTGAGTATTGTGCAAACTGCACAGTAGCGGCTATACCTGAACTGTTCCAGCCTAGCAAGCTCAGGCCCCAGAAACAAAACATCTGGAGGTGAGAGTAACCCGAGGTTACACTGCCTCATCAGGCTTTGTGGTCTGCAGTGCAGATATATCCACACTCTTCCCCACTATGAATGTCTCAGGTGTTAAAGCAGGATGAGGAAATAATATTGACATATATCTGTATAAAAAATCTACAACCAAAAGTTTGCACTCTCTCTTTTTGGTTCCTGTTGCAGGCTTCTGGCTCCATGGTGCAAACCCCTGAAACTTCTGCAGAAAGTCAGTATTGAGTTTATTATAAAATAGAAAAGCAAATGTACTCAATTTTATATGCTTTTGCTAATATGCTTTATGCTATCCTCAATGTGAAGTACTATGGAATGTAAGTACTGGTTTTATGTAATTGTGCTAAAAAAAAATTGAAGAAAAATTTAGAGGCTCACAAGGTCATAGCTGTTGATTTGGCCTTCTATGCATATAGAATGCAAAAAAAAAAAAAGTTTAGTGGATTACTTTGAATTTTTTTACTATTTTTCTCTGTGTATACCTTCCATGCTTGCTTTTAGTGCATGCATTAGCAAGAAAGATCATTGCTGGGTCACTGAAAGCCCAGACTTATAGCCAGTTAAACTATGTGCACAGGATAGACACTGTAGATGTTGTTTAAATATGCATACCAGGACACCATCAAAGCAAAACTAGATCTGATTTGCTCAAAAAATTGCAGACATGGTCTGTTAAAATATTGGGGTTTATTATTTGCTACAAATGGTCTTATAGTTTTTGTCTGTGTGGCCTGACTTGGGAACAAAAGCCCTGGGTTATATTTTTTCACTTCAGGGTAAAAAGAACAACTAGCCAATTTTTTTAGCATCATATGTAAAATTACCTTTGCATGCTTTACACTCTTCCTTCATGGTAAAGGCATGATCACAGAGCAGCTGATAATGATGGAAGTGAATGTCCAGGACATGATTGCAACAAATATAAGGACTTCTTTAAAGAGGACCAGAAAAAGGAAAGGAATACCTATCCTAGGAACTGCTCTGTGCCAAGGCCAAACAGATGGTGGCAGGCCTGAACTGGTTTCTGCCACAGCTACTCTTGTTTCCAGTGGGAAAAAAAAATAAATTAAAAAGTCACTGCAAGTACTAGGAAAATAGGGAAAGCCAGGGCAGAAGCAGGAGAAGAGAACAGGGAAGAGACAGTGCCTAGTGTTGCAGGTGAGACAGAGTAAATGACAGACCTGAGTGGATCTGCATACTGGAGCTTATTTAAGAAAAGGGCAATGAGGGTTTTTTACCCTGCATGATTACCTCACACATTCAGTCACACCCTCCCCTGCAGCTCCTGTCCTCCTTAGGTCTTGCCATCCCTTCAATGCAGGGAGTCCCTCCTGGCCCAGGAAGGTCACTAGAAAACTGGGTTGGTTCCCTCTGTGCTGTTGCTCATCCTTACTCATCTCAGCTGTTACCCCTCAAGGTCCCCAGGCATCCCTCTTTTTTTGGTCTTCTTACAGCCCCCTGATTTCCAGGATCTTCCCTCACTTCCAGGATCTCTCCTCCAGCAAAGATCTTCACTGTTTAAGGATCATCTTCTTTCCAAGACCAGTTTATATAGGAATCCTTTCCAGTGAAAGTCTTTTCCAAATTCTCAGTTCTCCCATTTTCTCCATTTCAAGAGTCTATATGCTGAAACACAACACTTGATCAGCCTCTTTAATTAGTGGTTTTATCTTACATTTCTTTATTAATTTGAGGATTTGGAGCAGGACAGTTTTGTTTAGTCCAGATGCTGAAAAATTTTTCAAAGAAAAATTATCTATTCATATCTATTGCTGCCAACAGGTAGTGGACTTCCCCTTGAGAATTCATGAATTTAATTTGTGGGATTCACACACACACACACACAGAGGCACTGACACAGACACAGACCCACACAGATAGACAGACAGACAAGCACACACATATGTCTAAGTTGTTTTTACATCCATGAAAGCAAGTAAAAAATCATTTTGGTAAGAAGAAACAAAACATTTCCAAGGGGTCAAAACATGTTGACATTACAGATGCCTGACAATAATAGTAAAAGGGAAAAAAAATGTTGTGCATGTTGTGCATAAATAGATTGTGATGGATCTTGCCATTTGACAGCATTATCATACAATATGCTGGTGCTGATGCAGCATTGCAATTGGGAAATGCTTTCAAAACTTTATTCACTTTGGAAGGAGGTTGTGTGGGTAAAGAAAATACAGCAAAAGAGAAGAAAAAGAGCTGGGAAAATTTGGTGAACTCTAGCTCAGAATGTCGAGTAAGCCCACTTTATTATCTATCCCACATACCTTTCTCTTAGACATATGTCTAGACTGCATCTCTCATAGCTGCTGACAAGCTTGTGGAATCCTATTAACTCTTCAAGTCCACTGACATCTCTAGCTTAATTCTCAACATTGTCAAGCATTTACAAAAGAGTAAAAACTCTGCAGACTAAAAATTCCAGAAAAAATGCATTAAACAATCTCTCTCACTATCAGCTCTAGTCTTTTGTAAGCCTTTAAATACCATAGTGCAGGAATTTTTTTCAAGTGGAGTTGTCATCACTACAGAATAGTCTAAAAATTATTTGATATTCCTGTCTATTAGCATGACCTTAATAATGAATGGATCCTACCTTTTCATCTGAGTCTCTAAAATTTTTTTATGGAGCTAATATATTTCCTTCTTGTGCCATCTCACCATGGCACAAGAAGGAAAGAACCATGAACCATGAAATCATAGCATGATTTGGACTGGAAGATACTTTAAAGATCATCTTGTTGCACACCCCTTCCATAGGCAGGGACATCTTCCACTAGACCAGATTGCTCAGAGGCGCCACCATCCAATCTGGTCTAGAGCACCCACAGCTTCTCTGGGCAACTGGTGCCAGTGTCTCACCACCCTCACTGTAAAGAATTTCTTCATCATATCAAGTCTATATCTACCTCTTTTAGTTTAAAACCATTTTCCCTTGCATTACCACTACACATCCCTGTGTAAATTCCTTCTCTGGCTCTCTTGTAGAGTCACTGGAAGATGCTCCAAGGTCTTCCCAAAGCCTTTTCTTCTCTGAGGTGAACAGCTCCAACTCTCTCAGCCTGTCCCTGTAGAAAAGGTGCTCAAGCTCTGATCATTTCACCTCTGAAAGAATTTCAAACTTTCATTGGGTTTCATTACTTCAAATAACATTTGGAAGGGTGAAAATTGTGAAGAAAAAGAGTAATTAAAGTATGAGTTCTATGTATTGTATAGGTTTACTAGTGCTCATGACCACTAAGCTGTTTGCTAGTTTCCAGTCAGTGCCATGAGCCCTTTGGTCAGGTTAGTTCTTTGGTCTGTCTATATTACAGGGTTTATTTTTCATTGATATTCAGATAAAGCTTTCTGAGCTTCCTAAAAATATTTTTTATTAGTCCTGATGCCTTCAGCTCTTTGTTTCAGATTTCAGCCTGAGGACGAACTCTTGCCAAGTCAGAAGTAGAGAATGCTCTATACTTACAGTTTGGGATAAAAATATGGAAATAAGAAAATCATCATCAATCAAAACTAAAACTTTTGGAATGTCTGTTCTTCTTCATCACAGACACACAGCTGTCTTCTGAGACACACAAATGTGCATGAACATGCGCATTCTTGGGTTAAAAATAATCTTTAGGGAAAAAAAATCAGGGATCGCTGGGACAGAGAATTCTATTTGTTATATTTTACTCTTCTGCTTGAACTGTTGTTATTTTTTTTGATCCATGTGAAGTAAAAAGGGGTTGACTGAAATAGAACTTCTACCAGAATGAAAGTATTTGGAGAATCATCTTTTGAAGCTGTTTCACTTCTTCATGAAGGGGTGGGGGAACAAAAATAAAATCTTAAAATCCCACAAAACCTGAAGCCTCAGTAGGACCTATCCATCTTTCATTTTCCTCATACATGAAATCTTCCATTTTCCAGAAATGATCCTTGTCCTTGTCATTTTTTTAGGGCTCACCTGTCTGACCTGTCATTGCACAGTTCTTGTGCTTGGCTTCATTTCCTCTTTTCCATGTTTGCACTTGGCTACCACCGTGGTGCCAAATTCTCTGTTTCTCCTTCCATTTAAACATATTATTTGCAAATGCACAACTGTAAGGGTGGACCACAGTACAAATATTCTTATAACAAGCAGTAACACCTAGAGGGCTTTTAGTCAGAATATTTGCCGCTGTCTATTTATGGATTTTGCTAAATGGGTGATAATATCAGCATACACTGTAATCTCTGATTCTCTGCCGATGACTTTTGAGAAGTGTTATTGTAACTGGCATGTTGCTGACACATTCATGAATTTGGCCATTTTTCCTTCAGGGTATGCCTTTCCTCCTTCTCTAAGCAAGGATAAACTGCATGTTTGGAAAAAATCTTTTATAACTTACTCTTAGATTTATACCTTAATTGTAAATAGTCGTATAAGAACTGCTAATGAAAGAAATGGTGTCTAACAAATAATGTTTCTAGGGTACAATTTATTGAAACACTTAATTTGTTTAAAAAATTGAGATAAGGAGGTAAATACTTTCTCTATCAGACATGCTTTGTACAAAAATAGTTTTCTGTAGAACTTGGTTTTCCAATTATGAAATAGTAAAAGTAGTTGAATACCCCATAGATAGAAATATATAAATGAGACCTAGGGACAGTCGGATATGAAAGTATTTTTATGTACCTTCTGATTGAAGTATAGGTTAATGTTTTCTGGACTGCATCATTAGGGTTTCAAACACATCATAATCTTTCTAAGTAATAGAATAAATTTGTAAAAATATGAAAAAAAATTCTATGATGATTGTGGGAAAGAAAGCTCAAGTCCCCATTTTAGACATATTTCTATAATGAGGAAAACAGAAATTAATCTAAGTTACCAGTAGTAATTCCCTCTTTGCATTACCTTTCAATTCAATTTCAAGCACAAATTAAGTGAAAATCGATTGTATAGCTTTGACTAGAGAGACTGAGTCAAGTATTGCTGTGGGAGTTGGCCAAGCTGAGGCAACTACAAACCTAAGGCCGTGGGAAACCCCTTTCTAGTTGTGGTGAGCAGTAAAGGTTCATGGGAGTTTGCATGTTAATGAAGTTATTCCCAATAAGGTTATGCTTTTATGATTGGTCAGTTATGTTGTACAAATATGGTTATGTTCTCAGTTTGCATTTGTGATTGGACCCTTACCATCAGACCCACCCTTATATATTGTCATGTTTCCTCAGTTCCAGGTCTTCGAAGGGCCTCTATATCTACGGCTTATTTCTTTGTTTTGCAATTAAAGTCTTTGTGTTTTGGGCTTTCTTCATCGTTCTCACTTCTTGGTCGACATTAGTGACTCCCGCTAGCAGGAACATCCTAGCTCTTGTCTCCCTGCCAACGAGGGGAGCTAGACCTGGGCAGTGACATATTGGGTGCACCCACACTTTATGTGTGTGAAATTACAGGTCTCAGATTGTACTCAATAAAGGCTTTTTTTAAGTTGTCAGAAGAAATATCCATGCAAATTTCATCACCACGCTACTCAAGTCAGCCTATGGCACAACTTCTGACTGGTAAGTCATTTACCATCCTGATTCTATGGCGTGTTAATCACATTCTTTCCTTTCCACCACAGTTAGTAATATCCAAAGCTGCTAGTACAGATTCATAATTATTATGGTTCTGATAACAGTTAACAAGTGTACAGCAAGTCTGGTGATACATAATTAACAAATCTTCATCCACTTAATTAGCTTTCTCTGCACATGTCATTTTCATAATGTGCAGCACTATTTTGACTTTTGGGGGTATATGCAATTTTTTGAGAGTGACAAGGGTGTGAGGTCTCAAAGCTATTTTTACATTACTTATTCAGTAGTAGTAGAAATCTACCAAAGAGTTGTGATTTTCCCAGTGGGATGGTGACTCTGCTCCCTCACAAGAAGCTGCAGGCACATTGTGAAATTGCTGTAGTGTGGCACATGGTCTGCTTTACTTATTGGTGATCTTTCTGCCTGGAATTGTGCTGCAGTACCCAGAAATAACCCAGCTGTCTTTAAGTGCTGCCTTGCAGAAAAGGTGATGCCTTTAGGACATAAATTGTCTAATACTTGACTTTTCAGATTTAACTCTGCCTCAAATCTAACCTCTTGGAAGAACAGTTCCTTCCTCCAAGGAAACAGTCCTTCTGTCTAACTGCTGAGTATGCTGGTGTCTTTCTGAAGTCTTTTTTTCCAAGGGCTAGTTATATCATAGAAAGAATAGGGAGTTTCCTAGTGATGTAGTTTCCTTTAAAATTCTTCTACATGCCTGCTGGGGCAGGATAGAGGAATCTCTTGGTCTTTTGCTTTCTTCTGGTGGCTGTTCCTGTCTCAGGAAAGGCATGATTCTGCCATTTTTTCTCTTTTAGACTCCCTGATGCTCTTTAACCATTCTGCTTCCTCAAGTGGAGGAAATAGAAAGATTACTTCACTTGGTCATGCCGTTCCCACCATCCATTACCAGCAAAAGGCTCTGGCATGCCTTGCCTGAGGCCAGGGCCTGGATTGGTGCATGATTTTGTGGGAGCTCTGTAACCACAACAGTCCTGGTGAGTGCATAGCGGATTACAAACCTTCTGCTGGGTGGATACTACAGTTAAGTTACTTGTGGGAACTCACCTTCTGAGCTTGTAGGATGCCAACGCCCTTCCTGTGTATCCTTCTGGACAAACCACCACATCACACACTGGATTATGGGCTGCACATTCTCTGCCCGCTCTGATTGCTGTACTCTCCAGGTTGCTTTTTGTGGGTGTGAATATGCAAAAGGAGTGGATTTCTCATGCTCTTGCCCTTGTTTTCTATCATTCTGATGTATTTTATAATAATCAGATATAGTGTTAGATATTAGTCACTGTCAAGACATGTTTTAATTAACCGGAGTTTAAAAGAAATATTTTAAAAATATATATTTATATAACTTAAATTACTTTCCATAAGTATTACGATTATTCATACCTTTTCTTAAATAAAATGCTTAAGTATTTAATTTTGCTTAAATAATTTTCTTTTAAATGAAGTTCAATTTTCGTGATGAAACATTTGCAGCTTCCTTTCTTAATCATTAAAGAAACACAGAACTTTCAATTTTTATCCCCGTTGCTAGACTAATTATGTCATTTTTGTAAGAGAGTTGGTCAAATTAATGAATTTCAGATAAATATAAATATTCTGATAAAGCTCCAAATTACAGTCTTTAGTAAATAAAATGGGTCTTATTTAACAATAGTAATCCATTAATAAAGTGATTATAGCAGTTTGGTCTACCATGTTTTGGGTTGGGGTTTTTTTGTTTGTTTTTTTTGGTTTGGATTGGGGTTTTTTGTTGGGTTTTTTTGTTTGTGTTTTTGTTTGGTTGGTTTGGTTTTTTTTAAAATACTGATCAACAACTATTTCAGTTTTTCACATGTCCCTATAACAGCTTTCTCATGTGACTCACTCTGTTTTGGAAGGCAAGACCTGGACAAAATAACTGGTCTTTTTGAAAGAAACATTCTCCATTTCAATTCTTATAACATTGGCAGTGGAGGTGTTTTTGTTTATGTGTCTCTTTACCATTACTCCTCAAATCAAAGATTAAACAGTGATGTGGCAGTCAAATGAATATCCTTTGATTTTACAAGGGGAATATTATACAGTCGATAAATTTTTTCATAAATAACTTTTGAATGTTTTTTTCTAATTGCATTTGTACTGATAACTTATCTTCCAGCAGTTTTTCAATTTAATTGCATTTGCTTTGACTGTGTTTACACCTTTCTCTCTGCTTGCTCCAAATAATGAGAAAATTAGTTAGCTGGCATAAATGCTAATGTAAAATTTATTTTACCTGTGTATTGCCAAATATTTGTAGGAATAAACTATAATTCATATACAATATTATTCGCAGATGCAATCTCATTATAAGATTTTGCTTCATTAAATAAAATAAATAGATTTTCTCAATGTGTTTAATCAAAACAGCTGGACTTACAAAATACAAATGTTTAAAGCAGTACTTTGAAAGCTACTGATTGGGGCTTGTACACACTATTTGTCAGATGACAAGGCAATGTCTCATATGTGAGCTGGATACTCAAATTATTTTGTTTGGGTCTATTTAATGAAATTCATGCATGAAGTCAGTGTTTATTTACAGGAAGCATATAAACAGAACTGAATTTCCTAATACAAAACTTCTGTTTTGGGTAAGAGTTATAGAAGGAAACAAGTGCTCACTATCTACATAAAATCTATGGTAGGTCTACAGAGAAGACTGTCATGCAGTGCCATGAGGAAAAAAAGGAAAAAAAATACTGCAAGATATAAAGTCATAAGAAAAGAAATTGATTATGTGACTGTATTTTGCAATCCTGTTATATTGTGAAATTTCCTGAAAACTCTGGCTTTAGAACTGAATTGTAAAATGACAACTCTCATTTATTTAAAGAAAGATTTAGTGGGTTTTGTGCAAGAATAAAGCTCAGATATTATAAACCCAAAAACAGTATTAAATAAAAAACCCCAAGGTAAATAGTTTTTAAAATCTCATTTTCCACACTTGAAGATAAATATGTCATGGCTTGGCAAATCATCCTTGATTTGGTCATTTGTTTGAAATATAATCATTACTCAGAAACTTGTTCATCTCACTACGTAGGACCTACAAGTATGAGTAAAAGCTATTTGTGTTATTCCTTATGATTAGATCTGATTTTAAGAAAAAGATCATTTCGTCTTGAAGCCTTTATCCAAAGCATAGGAATGTTTGTTTTTTTTAATTTGCTGTAACCAGTGCATAGTATGTGTGCTCACATGTGTATTTTAAGGGGATTGCCTTTGGTGCAACAAACTTCTGCATATGAGTGCTGAGCCTGTCTTGATTACTGAATTCAATGACTAGGGGGTTTTCCTAGTTTGAGATGACAATGCAGAAGTTGTCACAGTAATGATTAACAAAAATACAGAAGTTTTCACAGTAATGACTAACAAAATGCTCCCTTTATATGGTGTTAACCATTATAGTTTCTGTATAATTCTTTTTATGAAGAGTGGATAAGCAGAAAAGCACCCACGAGGTTATTTTTAAGTTATTTGTGATGCTGAACTCTCGCAGAAAGCAGAGGAGGGAGGAGAAATATTTAAATATAGCTGGAAATACACAGTTGGCTGAGTATTGGTTTGGAAAGGCAGGTGTCTGCCAGGGAGGGTAGGAACCTCCCTTTGAATGGAGAATGTAAACGTCCATCCTCTGAATGATTATAATTTTGAAATTAAGGGGCACTCAGACAAGGATATGAGAGGTAGAAATAACAGTTCTTTGCTAGTAAGTAGTAACAAAGAACAATACTGATGACATTAACAATAAAACAGAACTAGGAACCTCATGATAGTCTTCTCGGCTGAGAAGGGATGGAGGAGAGGCTTTGCTTCACAAAACCCTGGGGAAGTCTGATCCTGGTGCCCCTGCAGGATTCTGAGGAGCACCAAGCTGGAACAGCAGGAATGAGCAGAAATCCTGGGCTGGTGGATGAGATGTACCAGAAGCTCCATGGTGGTAGCTGGAACTGTGGGACATCCCAGCAGGGCAGGGCAGGGCAGGGCAGGGCTACAGTGTAGAAAGACCCACAGCAATGCCAAGGAAGCAGCAGAGGCAGGACAGCGAGGGCCCGGCTCCAGCAGGGCAGGAAAAGGTGAGCTTAGGATTCCTGGACATGCAAGCAGATGGTGGTAGGTCCCTAGGACTGGACTCCAGTAGTGACAGTGAATTTTCCCAGCAGTAAGCAACAGCTTCATCCTCCTCCCACTGATGTCAAGAGCGAGAGAGCCCAGCTGCCCCTCCAGCCCCATCCTTTCTCCTGCCCTCAAAACTCGCGATATCTTCCCCCTCCGAGAGAAACTTCCAGATACAAAAGAAGTGTAGCAGGGTGCTACACTCCTTTCCTTTGGACATTTATTTTGTTTTGCTCACATACCCATAGGTACCGAGTAGTTAGCTTCCTATCAACTTAAGGGAAAAAATACTCTAAGTAAAAAAACCCCAAATCTAACCCTCAACACTAAGAAAATCCAACTGTTAGCCAAAAATATTGTCCCGGACAGCTGCACTCCTGAAATAAATCAGAAAAAAATATTTGCTCCAGGTATCTGCAACTAGATATGTGTTTCTGAGTCTGGCAGTTGGTGACAAGGTTTTGCTTAGTCTGTAGGATGAACAGCTTAAGTATTCCCTTGTAACAAATGCTCAATACTTAGTAATTAATTGATTGTTTAATCAAATTAACAGATCACAACAACATGAAAACCCTCACCCCATAAATTGCAAGGAAGGTGGAACAGAGAGAGTGAAAATCAGAGGTGTAACCTGAAAGGTGTAAGAAGCAAACCTTGAATTTGCAATGGGCAAAATTCAGAAACCCAGCTGGTCTCTGTGGGTTGCGGCTGCTGTTCAGCTGTAAGAAAACAACTGAACACAGTGAAAGATCACCAAGACTGAGGAAGTTCATGTATAGAGCTGGTTGGGTATCTTGAAAGTTGATGTGGAAGGCTACAACTCCCAGGAAGGAAAAACTGAGTTGTTTTTCATGCTGTCTAGGTAGAATTTTGGTCTTCAAAGTCAGTTCTACAAAAAAACCCCAAACAAGAAAACAAATCAGTTAATTGTTGCGGTGTGCATTTTGTGTTTCCAAAGTTCTGTATGTTTTGTTATCTGTTTTATAATGGTTTGTTCCTACACCCCCATCCCCAAACTCCCTGTGGTCTTTCCCTGGTAATAGGTCTTGTCAATCACACTGCCCTCCCGCCCTAAAGCCTGAAAGGTTCTAGTGAGGCTTCAGGGTGATTTGGCAAGTTCTCAGGTTCCCTCCTTCTTTCATCTTTCTGTAAAGTGTCCCTGTTCTTGGTCACTCCCCCCCTCACCAGATTGGTTCCAGGTATTTCCCTGCTTGGTGTACTCCCCCTGTACTTAAGGTGAGAACAGAAGGCCAGGCTTCACTCTGCAGATGGGCAGCCCTCTGGGTGGAATAAAGCCTAGTGAAACCCCTGTGAGAGTCCTCCTTTTCCTCCATGCCGTCCATGTTCCTGCTTGAGGTTCAGACCCATCGAAAAGGTACAAGGCTGTATGTACCCCTTATATGTGCACCGGCAAAAGAGCTAGCCAGTAACAGCGGCGGACACCTGCATAGTTAATGCTTCTTAATTCTCAGCTCTCACTTGCTGTGATGGCAGCTCTGCAAGAAGTTATTCTAATTTGTTCTAGCCGCTTCCCTTCCCTGAAGGCTGATAATAGCTGATTCAGTAAAATCCAGTGAAACAGTATGCTGTCAAACTGTGAGTTTTTTTCAATTGAAATTCTTCAGGAAATATGTTTATTTTAGCAAGAGTCTGTTTCAGGGAAGAGGGGATGAAGAGGGTGGGAAGGAAGTCCTGTTTTGACACTTTCCCTTTGAAACTTCCTGAAGGCAAATGTAATTACTTTGTCTGAAAAGTGAGGGTGTGGGCTTAGCTTAATCTGAAGCTTTAAAAACCATTTTTGAATAAATGTAAAGCAAAGGACAGTAAATACTGTTAGTCCCATTTCCCCTAATCATTTCTTGGACCTTTTTTTCATCATGAGCACAGATGCTCATTATGCTCAGAACTGGATTAGGTTTGAACAAAATTAATTTTTGTCTCATTTAATGAATCCATTAACTGATATGAAATGATTCTGCAACTAATGACACCCAAACAGAAGCCTTTTCTGCTGTTCTGCCTCTGGTTTATGTTGATTCTGTCTACACCCTTTTTAAAATATAGTTTTAGTGATCAGATCAATTTTCTGATTTAAAGAAAAAATATTTAGCACAACTGAATACATGGGAAAGAGACAGGTCATGAGACAATTAAATTGCCTTGTAAAAAAAGAAATAAATACTAATTTAATTTAAATGGGAGTAGCTAGGTCAGGTGTACTGGTGGATTCATGAAATCCCTAGAAATCACTTCTGCCCACTGCTTTTTATCCACACTGCAAAAGAATAAGTCTTTTATGATAAACAATAATTTGCTAGAATATCATTTTTTCATTAAAAAATGAGGGGGTAGTAGTAAGGAAGGGTAAGTAATGACAATGAAATATGTAAAAGATTAATGATTACCTATATAAACTATAGGATATTAACTTAAAAGGAACTTCTAGAATGACTAAGTCAATAAAAAAAAAAACAACTTACACTTCTATTTTAAAAGACAGAAAAACTTTATCAGAAATCAAATTAAGCCATTTGAAAACACACCTTGCTGCATGAAAAATGAGCAAGAAGGAGGTTCATTGCTGTCTTAACTCCTAATACTTATTTTAACCCTTATTCTCCACCTTCTTTTAGCCATCTATCCTCTCTTCCTAGAAGGGTTTCCTTGTGTAAAATATTTTGCCATTAAAAATAATCTGAAGGCATCTTAATCACAAAAATTTTTCGTATTTTTTAAGTAAGTATTATTTCAGTTAAAGTTGCACAGAAGTTCTCAGTCTGAACAAAAGTTTGTTACAATTTTTGCAGACAAGCTGCTTAAAGAAAGCATCAGAGAATAAGTTTAGCTTCTGGTTTAGAAGTATTGACATCAAGAAGTTCCCTAGAGCATTCTGCATGAATCTTCTTGTGATCTTTTTGATGCCACGTTGAGAAGGGTCCTGAGCAGAATCAGATATTTAGAGTTTTCATGGCTGAAAAAAGACGAAAGGAAATTTGTTGTTTGGTTTGATTTTGGGGGGAACTGTTGGTGTGGCTTTTTGTCTTGTTTTTCAAAAAGGTCCTTCCTGTGTTATTTTAAGTTTCATTTCTGCCACAGATCTCAATTTTGACTACATAACAAAGGAATCTGTATTTGTGTTTTAGTAACGATGACATTTTCACCCTATAGAGCCTGCACTAAGTCAAACATTGTAGAGCTGTTGGCCCGTGACCTACTTTTGCTAATGACTGTATACAGAGTATACACACACTCCATGATTTGCAGTGCATTCATTACTAGTTTGATCCTGCTGCTAAGTGGTTTGGCCCAAACATCAGCTTAATAAACAGAGGTCTAGGTCCAGCTGTATCCTAATGGAAAGCTACTCAAGCCACTTGTTTCTGTTGACAGTACAGCACCAGCTATTCTGCCCTTGTGGCAGCCTGCCATCTCAGAGTGTCATGATTGATGATGAAGTCCCACAGAGCTGAGGAAAAGCCTGAGCAGCTTTTGCGGAGATTTAAACAGTCTTTCAAGAAGGAAATAAGCATCTGAATCCAAACAAAAGTAAATGTGCATTATGCAGCTGTAATTCCTATCCTCTTGTGTGGCTGAAACATGTAGGAAATTCAGAGCTGTTCCAGTAAGCATTTTGGACTATAACACACAGACACACACACACACTCCATGCCCATGAGGGACAGTCTTTCAGGAAAGAACCTACATAGTCATAGTCAAATAATCAGCATTCAAAGACCACTCCTGCAGGATCAGTTATACTGGAATGGTTTCTGACACATGTCAAAGCAGAGTGCCTAAAATTGTTTCAAGATGTGGAGAAAGTGAGTCGGATTTCCAGGAGGCAGGCCAAAGAATGCTTAAAATCCGTGTTCAGGGAAGTCATTAGCTATTTGATGTTAGTTCCATGACATGGGAAACTGCTGTTTTGGCCCATGTGTTGATGTTGGAGCTCCCAGAGATGGTGGTTGCAGTAATGCTGTCAGAACCACTGAGCAAAACTCCAGGATAGGAAAACAGCCACAACAAACAGGAAACTGTATCTGTCGTATCTGTGGCAAAATTGAGCTATTTTTTTACCTAAGCCACAAAAATACATTTATCCATGAAGTCCACAGAGATTATAAATTTAGGAGAAATTAACTAATGATTTTGGTTTCAATACCAAATTAATTCAGTATTATCTATTTCACACTTGAGATTCAAGAACTTGCAAGTATAGTTATATTTTAGGTAACACAAGGTATAACAGATACTTTATGTCTAAAATAGAAAACATCCAGTAATTCTGATTTGGACACAACTTTAAAGTATGATTTTCTCTTCAAATGGAATTTTTGTGGTCAGTGGAATGGACTGCGCTTCAGGAAATGTTCACCCTTTTGGGGTAATAATGATATTCTCTATCACTATTCAGAGTCTACATGGCTTTTAGAGCACTTAAGGGCCAACATTTACAGTGAAAGATTTTCAATCTAAAGTATAACAAAATCGAACTCTCTTATAATCAAAAGGTTCAGAAGTTACCCTCGAAAAGTCCATAAGTTACTCCATGAAAGGCATACACAGTAAACTCCAAACCCAATCCTTCTGTATGCAAGATAAATCATTTTTAAGAACAGCGATGAACTAAAAGTCATTTGCCAGTATAGTAAATTCTAAGTCCTCAGTGAGGCCTCTGCTCTATTTATCACGTTTTATTAAGTCAGAGAGCATTGCTAGTGATGCAGTGTTTGACAGACATGGCTCCTGTCAGACATGAGTACTGCTCTACCCTTTCCTTTTACATGACAGCAAAGTTCCAGATCTTATCCTCTTCTCAGAAAAGGCTTAGAAGTGAACTGAGAATAATACACATTGTCACCTACCAGCATTTATCGATTAGTGAAATTTATCTTTTAGGAATGTAGTTTTTCACTAATTCTTGTGGATTTTAATTTATTTTCCTAATTATTCAATTCTTATATTCCTATTACATTTACCTGTTTGTACTTAATAACCGTTTACATAACTAATTCAGATCACAGCCTTTTGCGAAGGATTTCTTTGAAATCATAGAATGACCTGGGTTGGAAGAGATGTTTAATACCATCTAGATCCAAACCCTCTGGCATGGGCAGAGACACCTTTTCACTGGACCAGGTTGCTCAGAGATCCATTCATCCTGGCCTTGAACACTTCCAGGGATGGGGCAGTCACAGCTTCTCTGGGAAACATGTTCGAGGGCCTCATCACCCTCACAATAAAGAATTTCTTCTTAATGGCCAATCTAAATCTTGCTCTCCTTCAGTTTGAAGCCATTCTCCCTTGTCCTGTTACTCCAGGCCCTTGTAAATAGTGTCTCTCCATCTTTCTTGTCGGCTCCCTTCAGGCAGTGAAGGGCCACAATTAGGCGACCCTGAAGCTTTTCTTTTCCAGGCTGAACAGTCCCAATTCTCTCAGCCGCTCCCTATACAGAGCTGCTCCATCCCCACCAACATGATGGCCTCCTCTGGACTTGTTTCAACATGACCACATCCTTCCTGTGCTGGCGACATTTGTTTTCTTTAAGTTTCTTTCAGTATTTTCTACAAGTTCAATAATAATCTAGTAAAATAAGTTTCCAATAAAAATTATTACTTTGACATCAAATAATTGAATTTCCTTAAAGGCCCAACTGATGTCCCTTTGTGGATTCTCTGAGAATTAAGAGATATCCATAGTAAAATACATTCCACTGGAACACACTGTTCAGTTTACAGAACTAGGAGGAATCTATCAACACAGTGTGTCTGAATGTTGAAATAAATATGTCCATTCATTTGGTACAGCCAAAGAAGTACTAGAAATATGATAAAGAATAAAAGAGATGCATTGTTGGTAAGTAGAAGTTTTATCCAAGCAATGGAAAAAACCCTCAAACAACAGGACTTGCACTTCATACGCACATGAACATTTATGTCTAAGAAGCAGAGGTACACACTACATAGCAGAGATGCATATAAGTGTTTATAATCTTGTTTCATGGGGGAAAACCAAGTATTGCTAAAGTGCAACTAGATAACTCAGATTTAGTCAAAGAATATAAACCATGTCCCTATGAAATGATGTTGACAGGAAATAGTAGCATTTAGGTTCTGAAACCTGAAATGAACTTAAAAATTTTAACTCCTTGGCAAACTTTAACATTTTCTTCAGGAAACAAAGCAATTACATTCCTGAGTTTCCTAGAGTGTGAGCAAGCTATGTGAAACCTGATTGTAAAGAAGCGAAATAAACTTTAGCAAAAGCATGAAAAAGCAACCAAATGCTGAAACAAATCTTGAGTTAGACAGGAAAACAACTGGAAACCTTTATCTAAATCACAAGTCAAACATATCCTTGGAAAAATAAATTTTAATTAAGAAATGCAAAAATTTCTCCAAGCTGTAGATAGATGCATCAACTGCTATCTAACATTGAAAAATTGTGTTCCAACACAAAATAAGAAACAGGACTAGATAGGCACTGCTGTAAATGCCTGTATGATACATTTGGCAGGAAATTAATCCTGACCCCCGAAAGCAGACTATTCCATAAAGATAAGGTCTTATTAAAAACATAAGGATATTGGGTTTTTTCTCATCATGGATCCTTATCACACAGTCACATCTGAAGACATTCTTTTCATTTAAGATGACAGTTAAGAAATAAAAATATTTTTGACCTCTAGGATATTGATTTAGCAAAATTTCTGCTATAGAGGAAAGAGATCTTGAAACCATATATTACAACTTTCTTCAAGTCTTAGATGGTTAGATGTAATACAGAATTAGTTCAATCTTTTCTTCATTTAAGATATGTGTATGTTTCAGTTTTACTCTCCTGTGCTGACCAAAAAGGAAAATAAACAGCCAATTTATACTAATGCTGCTCTCCTTTTATTTCTGTATTTTCTGGCACTGAACAAATGAAGCAGGCCTTAATAACACAATTTAAAATCACATAATCTTTTACATTATATTGTGCATAAAAATGAAACTGTTTTTGGAAGCAAAGCAGTAATAATAATAACGAGAATACCTGTAAAATACTTCTCAGCTTAGCGTGTTTCATTCATCTTTAACTTCATCAGACAAAATATCATCACAGCATTGTTTAAACATTGAATTAATTTTCTCAGAACTTAATGTAAACTACCACTATGATATAACATTCTAACCTGCCACAGGTGTTGAAACTATTTCAAACATTATTTCATATTATTTTTACAAATTAGCTTGCTGTGAAGTGTTTCTGTTGTTGGCTGTCAAAAACCTTAATCTCAGCCTATTCAAAGAACTTGTTGAGCAGCTGAAGGTTTGTTCTGAGTTCTTTGTCTTGCTCCTGGGCACAGTGAGAGAAGGATATATGCTGAAACAGGTCAACAATTACCCTTCTGACTTTTTATGGACACTCTTAAGATTTTGTATTCATGTAACTCTTTTTTTTGCTTCTGGCCTTTACTTCTAGCCTTGCATAGACTTTTCTCCCTTTGCTCTTTGCATTCTCTTCATCACCAGTGTTCATACCTGATTTGTACTTTTTCTTGAAGTATTTCATTTAATGTATAAGAATGACCTTGGAAATTAAATTTTCAATTTTAAATTTGCTCATCAAGTATTCTCAAAATCATTTTGAGACTGAGAGACTGGCAGAAGACTTTCAGACTCTATCTAAAGGTGAAAAGGAACATTGAAATGTTCCTGCCACCTGGCAAGTTTAATTTGCATATTTATCACTTGGTTTCAATATCATTTTATAAACTGTTCAATTTTTTTGTATCAGAAGCCTTCCTAAGAGGATTTCTTTATAACCTTCTCTTAGGAATGACAGTGACAATCATACGTAGCTGAATGCGCACAGGAAGGTTCAGTGGTTCAGTGAGAACACTTAAGGGAGAAAACGTGCATCAAAAATTCTCCTTTGAGTCACTTTACCACTCCTTTCAAAAGGAGTCTTACTTCTTATAGTCACATACGTATTAAAAGTTTAATTTATGATAGCATAATTTATTAATGCTATGGAGAGAAAGTTGTACGTCCTCATCAAGTGGTCCCTTGGTTGCATTAGATAGTTCAAGATGAAGTGAATATTCCTAAGGGTCTTGCTTAGTCCAGCAAGTTATAACCTAGGTTGCTGAGATTTGTTGAACACTTTCAGGGGCCACTGAAAGTCATAGAGTGGATAGAAATTGAGTGCAGTAGTTATCAATGTCAGACACTCCCTTTTATTGTAGTGATGCAATGACTGGAAAATGAGCCCTTCATTTAAACTGTAGGAAACTCCTGAAGTGTATTGGGAAAAGTGTGGGCAGCAGATTCAGAGAGGTGATCCTGCCTCTCTATTCAGCTCTAATGAGGTCACATCTAGAATGCTGTATCTGGTTCTGGGTTCCACATTTCAAGAAACACAAGGTGATACTGGAGAGGGCCCAACAGAGGCCACAAAGATAATGAGGAATCTGGAGTATCTGTCTTACAAGGAGAAATTGCAGGATCTGGGCTTGTTTAGTCTGGAGAAGAGAAGACTGAGAGGGGATCTCATTAATACATATAAATATCTTAAAGGTGGCTTCCTAGAGGCTCGTTCAAGACTCTTTTCAGTGGTGCCCAGTGCCAGGACAAGGAGCAGTGACCCGAAACCAAAACATAAGAAGATCCTCCTCAACGTGAGGAACAACTTTTTTCCATGGAAGGTGTGAGAGCACTGGAACAGGCTGCTCAGGGAGGTAGTGGAGTTTCCCTCTCTGGAGATAGTTCAAACTCATCTGGACATGTTCCATCAAGGTGACCCTGCCTGGGTAGACGGTGCTGCAATCTGGTCTAATTACAGAGGAGTAAAGAGAACTAACCCTCTGTGAATAAAATGGACCAAACCCAGAAAGGTTTGAATATGCCAAAAAAAATGATTAAGACCAAATGAGGTTAGATCTTGATACCAAAAAAATGATATATTTTATGAAAGCGAGAGAGAAAGAGAGAAAGAGAAGGAAAGGAAGGAAAGGAAGGAAAGGAAGGAAAGGAAGGAAAGGAAGGAAAGGAAGGGTGGGTGTAGGAACAGGCTGAGTGACAGAGATTAAGCAGAAACATATCACCTTTCCAAGGGTCCCAAGGATGTCTCATTGCTTCCCTCCATCTGGCCTTCTTGGTGGTGAGGGTCCCCACCAAAAAGTATAGAATCCAATGGATTCGTTTGGGCAGGTGGGAAGACACAGGTAGCTCCCTGAGGGGGGACAGGTTTGACATTGTCCCTTGCAAGACTGTGGATCTGTTGCATCTTGTAGTATAACATGCAGTGTGTCGCGGTGGGTCTTCACCTGACCAGCCCTGACCGCACGACAATGCCCAGAGTTCTTCTGCGACTGGCCTCACACAGCTTCCAGCAATGGCAGGTGAAATGAAGGATGGGACTCTTAAGAGGTTAGGGTAACTGGGTTTATTGAGGTTATGCGAGAACCTCTCACCCCAGGACCAGTGCCTCAGAGAGACCCCGATCCTGCGATGCAGGGGGGTTTTATCCAGGGGTAGCTCAGGGGAAGGTACAAACATGGACCAATGGGAAAATACAAGGGTGTGGTTTGATGCATAACATACAACCTCATGAACCAATTAAGGGCAGGTGGAATGGGAAGGTTCTGACCCTGACCAGTCAAAACTCTGCTCCTGATGATCTTTCTGGAAAAAGGGGACAGGACTGGGGATGACAGGCAGGGAGGAGGGATTACACAACTTGGGACTGACAGTTGGAAAAGGCGGGAAAGGGGAACCAATCAGGAGCTGTGACTGGGTAGAGGCAGGGGGAAGGGGTATAACATGTAACAATTCAAACTAAAAATAACTGTGGAAGAAGGGCATCTAACATGGAGGACAGACAGCAAAGTACAAGAAACCATGGGGACGCCATTTTGAACCATTAACATCAAACTCAACATCAAAAACTCATAAAATATCACCAATTTTCAATAAAACGTCACCACAGCAGTGCTCTGGTGCAGGGTCTGAGGACCCCTTTGGGGGCAACCTTTGATGGGCCATGACACCCCCTCTGTTGTCCCTCACATGGTTGTCCTTCACATAGATGTGGCCTTCCAGGGATGGGAGGCCCCACAGCTCGTCCAGTCTGCCCAGTGGAGGATGGGTGTTCACTGCATCTGGCCAGAGATGCTACACATCCAAACCCTCTCCTCCTTCCCCCCCTTTGGTGTAGGGATCTGTGGGAGCCTGGCAGCAGAAAAACCTGGAGCTGTGGCTTCCACCCCAAAGGGGCTGGGCTGGGCCCTGCCGTGGATGCTCTTCCAGATGCTTCAAACAATAGTGTCATTTTATCTCAATCTGCCTTAAGTGGTTTAATGCACAATTCAGGGTTTCAGTCAGGAGGCCCATCCAGGGGGGCCTTTGGTGGTGCAGTGTTGTTACACACCTTTTCTGTAACAGGCAAAAGTCCTTCATAAAGATGTTTAAGCCATAAACCATAACATTTCAGTCTCCAACAAGAGGGATTGGAATGGATGCTCTCCAGCAGTCCCTTCCAATCCCAATCATTCTGTGATTCGGTGAAAACACTCAGAATAACACAAGGTTTAGGATTTTACAAATACATCCATAACCAAACATCCAGCTTTCAGATAGCAGAAGTTATAAATATTGTGACAATGTTTTGAAAAAAGGATAGTTTTTTTTTTTAATTGATGAATCACGCTGAAAAACATTTCAAGCTATTATATTTTTAATACACACCTGGATAAAAGCTGCAAATTTGTACCAGACAGCTGACTAAAATGCCAATGCATACAAATGGATCTTTGTGTTAAGATGAAATTTAATCAATATTTTAAAATGGCAGTAGCTCAGCTAAGACAGAAGTTGTAATGGAATGCAACAAAATCTCCAACTTTAAAGCTTTGGAAAAGAACCATATCATTTTAATACTTGACTAAGTAAGACAGAATATCAGCATTATGTTACCTCTGAAAGAATCCTGAATTTCACAAATTTATATCCGCATTGAACCATGCAGGTATTTGATGCCTTTGCTGGTGTACTAAGGTGAAAAGTTTACCTAAGACTGTGAGGCATCATACAGAAACAATCAGGAAGGACTATAATTTGAGCTGAGCAATAAAGCTGTACATATCTTTGATTTTGAAAAAGCAAAAAAATAAGAAAAAAGAAAAGAAAAAAAAGCTACCCCCAAAAAACCACACCAAACCAAACCAA
>VZDJ01006092.1:11576749-11638012 GCA_008694505.1 Cyanoderma ruficeps | reverse complement strand
TTTTTTGTTTGTTTGTTTGTTTGTTTTTCTCCCCTCACAAATTAAGTTACAACATCCTTAGTGGATCTCAAGATACAGAATGACAGAATGGAATTTTAACACTCCAGAATCCTGGCATCATGGCTCAGGTGAACATAGACCTGCTTCCCTGGCTAGAGGGCGCAGCAAGAGAAGGATGTGCCAGGGAGTTGTTACCCTGTGCTGGCTTAGAAGTTTGTGGATGTTGCCAGTATTGTTGCAGGAAAGTGAAATTAAATTAGGGGAGCTGAAACAGCTGGCAGGGAAGGGGACAACCACGAACAAATACTTTCTGTTCTTTTTCATACCTACTCTATGGAATATCATGTGGTACAAGATGTCTACAGGATAGGAAGAACTGCTGATGACAGGTTGTAACTCTGAATATAAATATCCATGTTCATGTGTCAAGGCAGGGACATAATTGTCAGTTAAGTCTACTGGAAAAATCATTAATTATGATTTGAAAAACTTATAATTAGTACTGGCTCTATACATACCTTTGCTTCAAAAATCAACATTTGTTTGTGCTGCTTCATCCTTTTCCTTTCCATTTCCCCTCCATTGTCTTTTGCTCCTTCTCCTTCTCCTCAAGAAAAGATCCTGCAGGAAAGATGAGATGATGGTTGCTGTCGTGTGTTTCTTCTAGGGAGTAATTGAAGAAGACCACAATTATACCACTCACATAAGCATAACCTCATAAGAGCACCACCATGTATCCTTTTTAAAGCATTACAAGGAACCTGTAAGTCTTTATTTTGGAAAATAAAGGACATAGGTGAAGCAGTGACCATAATTTAACTAGGACTAGTATTAAAGTCTTTATAAATTAACACCCAATATCAAACCCAACAGAACAATAGAATCAAATTAGTACTGATATACTATGCTGCAATTTTGTAGTCCATTTACATTTCAATGGAAAGCTGGAAATAGGTATTCTGAAGGATGCAATCAGATAAATTGCAAATGCACACATTTCATGTCTAATGATTTCCTTTTCACAGCAAATTCTTTTCCGGCTTGAAAATACCATACAAGCAAAAAACCATCGGGTGGCTCTGGCAAGGGGGTCTGTCAGACATTTCAGTGTGTGGTGATGACCAGTCAAGTTCAAAAAGTAACTTTTGTGCATGCACAAAGGAGAGGGATGAGCAAGGGTTTTTTTCCCCCTACTAAGAGCTGTGTTTTGGATTCATTCTGACAGCAGAGTTGATATCACAGGGGTTTTTAGCTGCTGCTGAGCAGGGCTTGCATACAGTCAAGACCTTTGCTGCTCCTCATATCACCCCACTAAGTAGTGGGCTGGGGGAGAAGAAGAAGCTGGGAGGGGACACAGGCAGGACAGCTGACTCCAACTGACCATAGGAATACCCCGCAATATATGGTGTCATGCTCATCTTATAAAGCTGGGGAAAGAAGAAGGGAGGGAGGGATATTCAGAGTGATGCTGTTTGTTTTCTGTGTGATGGAGTCCTGCTCTCCCGGGAATGGCTGAACGCCTGCTCACTGATGGGAAGTCATGACTTAAATCCGTTTTGCTTTGCTTTCATGCACAGCTTTTGCTTTCCCTATTAAACTGTCTTTATCTCTTTCTTTATCTCAAGCCACAAGTTTTCTCAGTTTTACTCTTCACTGTGGGGGAGTGACAAAGTGGCTGTGAAGGGTGGCTGGGGTCAAACCACAACATCATATGAGGTACAATATAAGGTTCCATTATGTAGGGGTCTCAGACTTTCACACTGACCAGTCTTTACCAGACTTTTTGTGTTAAACTTGGTTTTTGCAGCTGAACCAAAAACTCACACATTAAATATAGTTAGCAAACTACCTGTGACCAAAGAGAACTCCTAGGTCATTGAGCACCATGTGGTAATGCCCTAGGAAACCTAAGACAACCTCTTAATTTATCTAGAGTGATTTTATACTTATTGCTGTTTTTTAATAACATGAACATCACTTCCCCATATTAGATGTTTGACAGCAGTGGTATGTGTCCCTGTCCTTTGGCATTTCAACAGAGGTGAAAAGCTTGAACATTCATACGACACACAATTATGAGAACAAGCTATTAATTTTATTTTTAGTCTAGTATTTATTCATATATAGCTGTATGTATGTATATAATTAGAGCTGACCTGTAAGTTTCAGTTCTTCTGCTATGTCAAATATTTGCAAAATAGCAAATATAAGTATCTTAATAGCTTACATTTTTGAGTAAAACATTAATTGATACCATGACTCCAGAGGTTAAAATCATTATTTGACAGTATCATTGGTACCATGTTTAATAGACTGCAGCACTTTTCTTGTACCTTAAATTAATCTCAATCACATCTTAAAAATCTCAACTGTTGGAGAACTTGCATCTTATGAAAGAGGATAAAATTATTTTTTGGTGGAAACCACTACATTTTAAGAGTCATAGAGGAGTTTATTTTGGAAAGAATCTTTGGAAGTCAATTTATCTTATCTTCTGAACAAGGCAGGGCAAGCATAAATGATTGAATCATGTCTCAAAGTTTCTGCTTGGGTCAAGGCCTTTAGCATGCCTGTTCAACCAGTGCAACCAGTGCAGTTTGAAGGTCTCCTGGTCATTGGAACAGGATTCATGTTGAGCAGGAAGCAAAACATCATCAGCTCCACCTCCTCTATCCACCATGAGATTGGTTACTTAAAGTAATAGAAAAAATATGAAAATAAAATTAAACAGAAAAATATGAAATGAAAAAAAAAGTGAAATGAATACAGAAATATGAAGTCTCATAGTATTCTTTGGTTCCCAGTTTTGGCTCACTCATCTTGTGAATTCTTGGTTAACTACATGCTCCTTAAAAACACAAGTTTTAGATTTAAAAACCCACCAGCATGCTCTGAGCATGGGTGTAGACTAGGTGACCTCTGGAACTTGCAATTTACATTATTTTAACTCTCTACATTTAAAAAAAGTTTCCTTCTTTGTATGCATATGAACAGAGAACAGAAGTATCTATAGCAAAAAAAGGTTCAAATGATGCTATCTTATTTGAAGAAGCACGTAAAATTTGCAGTGAAAAGTGTTTTTGAATTTAAACAGGATGTATTATGATATATTTTTTGCAAATGTAAAATAAAATCTTGGTTGTTACAAGATTTTACTGTATTCCTGTCATGCTTTCTGTCTTGGTGCTCACTGCAAGTTTTGTTGTGGGTTTCTTTAAAGTACATATCTGTTTATTAGAGGAGACATTAAGTCCAGTGGTTTTCATTTTTTTTCTGATGTGAAGCCACCAATAATAAATAGCTCAATAGCTCAAATTATTGACATTTCCCAATGAGACTTTGTATGTGGTACTGAAGTCCAAATTTTCATGTATGAAAATGAGACACGAAAAGGAAAACCTTACTTTCATTACAGCACTAGGATTAGAACACATCCAAACTTCTTTCCTTTTTGTCCTCCAATCTACTTTTATTAAATAATACAACAAACAATGTTAAGAACATTTTTTTTTCCTAGGCAGAGAGGTCTTCCTCTCCTGTAAGTGTATCCAGTCGTTGAAGTGAAAAATGGTGAGCACAGCTGATATGAGAAAAGAAAAAGAATGTTAGCAGCTGAAGATAGATAGTTCATTTAGAATGGGATTTTTCAGATTTTTTGAAATAACTTATTTTTGTCTCCTTTTGGGTAGACTTTTCCACTAGATGGATGTGAATAACTTTTGTGTCATTTTTGTTGCTGAGCAACAGCCTGGAAGATATAAAAAGATAAGCCTATAAAAGCAAAGTTATAGTAGTAGAAGCCAACCCAGAATTTGCATATTTCTTGTATAGCTCTTAAAATTACAGCATAATTATGTCAATCTTCCTCATTCTGTGTTAAAATGTTTGTCAACCAATCATACTTTAAATGAGGAAGACAAAATACCCATATGGCATTGTGTAAGGTATCATTATTTCATCCAGAATGGAGGGATGCCCCTGGTACGGCTCTGTTCAAGCTCTGCCTGAAGCTGAAAATCATCTTTTAGCTGTTTTTCCTTGCAGCAGGGATGTATGCTACTGCCTGCCAGAGGGAAAGTCCTTCCTCAGACTTGGCATCACGTCATACAAGGCCCAACATAATGCATTTGTTAAAATATGCACTCCTCACAAACATCTTGTGGTACAAGCCTCGAGCTGTATTGAA
This sequence comes from Cyanoderma ruficeps, assembly GCA_008694505.1. Classification (NCBI taxonomy): domain Eukaryota; kingdom Metazoa; phylum Chordata; class Aves; order Passeriformes; family Timaliidae; genus Cyanoderma; species Cyanoderma ruficeps. Next base: position 11,633,826 of record VZDJ01006092.1, on the reverse strand, counting down.
ACCAGTACCTGATTTGGCTCCTTTGCCTCTGTGGAGAGCATTTGTCCTAACCTTGCCCACATCACTTGGTTTGCACCAGGTAAATTTGTTGTGAAGGAAGATAGCACTGCTAAGAAAGTCTTTGGATGCTGTACTTATTATGGGAATAGGCTGCAGGTACTGAAAGAAAAACTGCTACCCTGGTCAAGCAGAAAAGCTGGATCCCTTTCAAGTGATTTATACTGTCTTTTAGAGTGTCCACCAGCCCTACATTTGAAATGTCCAAAGCCAGACCAGCGGCTGAATACAGCTCTGCAAGATACAGCTCAAGAAGACAAGAGGGTCCTTACCCTTCTTGTCAGCCTTAGCAACAGGTATATTCCTTCTGCTGACAGTGACAGGGAAAGTAACATCAATCTGGCACAGTGAACAAGAAATTGGAGAGTCTCCATGAACTGATTTAGAAATGGTGTTTTTTGGAAGTGCTCATTTTTTTTTCTTCGGATAATTAGCAGAGCACTTTGTCTTCTCAAGCTTTCTTCCCTCCAGCAAGGTTTGAAAAGCTGCATCAGTCTCATCTTTAGGAGATGTTACCCAGTTTTGCTGTAACAGAGTTTCCCTACTAAAAAGTCTTTCATTTTACAGACCTGGCTGTTACTAAAACAAAATATGTAATCAGGCCCTTCTCCTCCTAGTATCTGAAAAGATTATTTATTTCTGTAATTTTCTATTTGGGATGTTGCTTTGTTGAATTCTCCATATGTAATTCATATAATTATATTTTCACTGGCAGAAAATGAACTAAGATTTGCGAACAGAACATATTTGGGCTAATATGAAGCTCCCTGTTTTTCGAGTAGGTATATTGGATAGAATGTTATATTCAGTATATATTTCTTAATGACTCTCATTTTCCTTCCATCCTTTCAAACAATGTTTAAAAAAAAGGCAAACTGTGGTATTTTACTTATCCTCCTTCCCCACAGAATGTCTCTTACTGACACAACTGTTTCATGACATTGTAGATACAGCACCAAATCACAGTAACCATTTTATCCAGTTCCTCTTCTCCAGTCAATGTATGTCTGTTGACCTTTCAGTCATACAAATAGAAATCCATAATCTAGAATGCTTTGTTTCTCTTTAGTGGCATTTAATATAGACATGGAGAATCTCTAGAGGATAAAATGCTGAAGTTCAGACAAAAGTAGAACAGCAAGTTTCAACTGCACCTTCTAAAGGAAATGAAGATTAGGTTTTCCAGCCTCTGAGCAACTTGATATGGGAGAAACTTTTAATATATTTTACTTGATTGCTACTAAGACATGCATGTTTTAAAGAAAAAAAATCATGAGAATGACTAATTTGAACCAGGAGTTGAAGCTGTTTCTGTGACTGAAGGCAGTGCACAAAAATGAAAGAGAAAATAAACATTTGAGATATGACTTGGAAATCTGGGTTTGCTTCTTCAGACAGAGTGCTTCCACGGTAGTATTCTGAATTTAGGGGGGAATGCAGTGGAGTTGGAATTTGAGTTTAAAAAAAATTAATTTAAAATAAATTTAAAGTTTGGTATCGTCCTGAAAGTTGACCAAGAAGCCTGAGTGAGCACTGATATTATCCAGTATATAATGCTTTGGGTAATTTTATCTGGTACAGAGAATTTAAAAATAGGTGAATAGATTATTTTGATCAATGGCTCACAGTTTTAATTAAATTGACTGCATGTATAATAAACAAAGAGTTCAATGTTCATAAAAAATTTATATCTAAATTTATGGACATATTGCAATTCATTTTGTAATAGTGCAGATTCATTGCATCCATTGCTACTCAGATGAGGAAGTTGCAAAAACCACCTCATTAGCAAAGTCGCAGTATTGTATATAATGTCTCATTGGTTCCTGCATCTCTTTTCTGGTGTAAGTTCTGTACTTTTTTAGGCATGTACAAGGCTGTAAATGGCTGGTTCAACAGTATTTTCATGTGATCTCTGGGATCCCCTCATTTAGTTACAAATATTTCCTGTTAATCAAGAAACAGCAGCCAACATCTTGTTTGCTCAAATACAGGAGATCAACCTCGGAAAACTGGTAAAAAAAAAAAAGAGAAAAGAAATAGTGAAGTGTCATCTTGCTCTTTGCTGTGTGGCATTTTAAATATCCACAATGCAGCCAGTGTGGGATGAGTGTTACAGCAGATGGCTGGAACACATTATCAAAACAATTGATTCATACAATTATGTGATTTTACAGACTTCACTGGCAGTACGCTTATACTTGAGGAAAAATGGGTCCATAGGAGGTGGCATATGTCTGTGGACTGTTTGAGGATTTGACATCAAGCTGTATTGTATTAATGAGGTATTTTGGTAGCAATCTGAGCAGTCATATGTGATGTGATGCAGAAACCTTATACACTGTATTGTTGATGGTAGCACCTGAAAAAAAAGAACGGAGCAGACTTTCACAATAGTCAAGGCCCAGACCACTTCAGAAATTTGTCAAGTGGTCTTGGAAGTGTCAGATTTGGAGAAAGAGATTAGGCACCTTCAGCTTTTAGGAGACAAGTAATCCTTCCCTCTTGGTTTTTATGACTCCTGAATCATTCCTACTCCAGTGAGATCATTAGGATAGCATGTGAGCATGCAAACACTCAATATATCTGGGTATAGATCTAATTATGAATAATAATTTTATTCCAACAATTCAATCCAGTCCCTTTAACTTGAGTCACCTTTTCAACCATGCCACTGCTAAGGATTTTCACCTGTTTTCATTTAGTATTAGGATACTCACCAAGAGTTAAATTTTCTCAGGATTAGATTCTGAGAAAAAAAAACAAACCCACCAACAGATTAACTACTAAAACATCCCATAAGATTCTGGGTGGGATTTTTCTTTCAAAAGTTAAGATAAAACAGCATGCAGGATAAATGATATATTGATTGACAGAATTTTTCAAAATCAAACAGATACCAGATTCTGTTTTAAACTGCAGAGTTTGTTCTTTTGCTCTAAACAAATAAGGTTTTACATAGTTTTATCTTCTCTAATGTCAATCTAGTTTAAGGTAGACTCCAGTAATTTTAGTGGCAAATTCTCTTAGCTTCCCAATATTTTTCAGCATTTTTGTGTTAGTCCAGTTGTAGGGTTGTGCTTAATAAATGCGATAATAAACTTCAATCTTTCATGGAGTGTATAAGCAGATAAAGGAAATACAACTCACTGAAAAATACATTCTGGTTAATGTCAACAACTGCTTAGTAGGCTCCACTATGAGCTTATTTAAATCACGTATTGCCGAGTAAACCAGAATTTTTTTTGTGAAATCTAATTACTCTTCCTAAGTGAATGCAACAGAACTCCTTGGCATTCTTCAGAGAACTTCCTCGTTCTGCATTTGCATTAGAGTTACCATGGACAGCAAGGCATGTTTGCTGCCGATTGTTAATCATCTTAATTTTTTTAAACTTCCTGCTAAACAGCAGTTGACTCTATACAAGCAGCTGTAATCTCAGCTGGTTAAAATTTAAAATCAAGCTACCAGGCAGTTTAAAAAAATAAAGAATACCTTGGTTTACCTTCTGCTTAACTGTGAATACTTTTTCTCCCTTGTAGTTTCATTAGCCTATTTTCCTAAATAGTTCATGCTGATTTTAATCACTTATCTTAATTTCTCCCATATGTATAGAATAAGAGAAGAAGAACTAAAACTGTAGGTGCTCTCCCCCATTGTTTTATAACAGCTTGTGGAAAGACTGGAAAACCCCTCAAAAAAGCACGTGAGGTCTGTGCAACCTCAGTCTCTGCCCCATCTTCTCCCACCTTACACATGTATACGATATTATTCATATATATGTATGTTGACACTGCAGTTTATTTTATATGTCCATCAAAAAGTAAATGTTCAGGTGATATAAGCTAGTCCTTAAACACCATAAATAAATTTATTTTTTATAACTGAAGTCCATTGATGACCTTAATATTTTACACTGTCTGAAGTACTGTGTCATTTAAACAATGAATAAGAAAAGAGAAATCAGATTTTTTCAGGGAACTTCAAAATTACATAATAGCATGCAATTTTCAGACTAAATGTTTTTCACAGTATCTTAAAATAGATTTTCTTTTTCAGTTTGTTTTTATTTAATAAAAAATGGGCAATCATTCACACAATTTTTACTTTCCTAACTTTTTAATTATTTGTGCTTTACCTTTTGCATTTGTAGGAGAATAATTTAAAATCCCAAAACCCACAGTTGTTGGACAAAATGATCTTCAAAGAATGCAAATAGAAAGAAGGGAGGAAAAACTCACACCAGTCTCTTTGGGAAGTATAGTTCCGGAATTATATTTCAAAAATAAATCCTTTTTCAAAAAAGGTTTTTTTTCACTTTTGCAACCTCAAAACTCTTTTTCTATCCGCAACTAACAGTAGTTAACATGTTCACAAAAATCAGTACTATAATCCTGTTGTGATGAGAAGCACTGAGGACATTATTTTTCATTAGTTTCAGTGCTGCACTATACTGAGCACTTTATTTTTACTTTAAAAGGTCTTTAAAGGATAAACTTAAATATAAGTTTCTGTTTTCAATTCCAGTAATGTAGTGGAACTCATTGCTGTAATAGCAGGGTTTTCTGTTGCTCATGAACGGCGTGATGACAGCAAACACTTCACTGCCAGAACTGAAATAAGCAACACTCCTTTATGCACTGAAATTTAAAAACATGATTTAGTCAGGAAGCCCAGCACCTGGGGATCATCCTTAGGTCCCCTGTACTTGATGCCTGCACAAAATAAACCTGGAGCTCTCTAGCACATCATTGCCACTGTTGGTAATGGGCCATTAAGCACTGTACTGAGTTTTCAAAGCCTCAGGTCTGGGGTTTATCCATTGTCCTCTGTATTAACTTTTCTTCACCTGCCTGAAGCTTTGTTTTTCTTGGTTTAGCTGTGACAGCAGTTTCTTTAACTGGCCAGGTGTCCATGGCTATACACATTACTTTTGTTTGTATTTGTGTGATACAAACACAATCCAAAATACAGAGTAGCAAGAGCAGCTACTCAAAGATGTTTATGACAAACATGAAGACACAGTGTAGGGAAAGACAGCCCTGGTGTAAGAGCAGAGGCTTTGCCAGGTGGAGCCATTTCCTCATGGCTTAGAGGAGTACAGCCATGGGAAATGGGATGGAGGGTAATCCTGGAAGCTGAACACAGCCCACCCCTGACCCCTCATTGAAAAGCAGACCTGCACAAAACGTGGTTTAGGAGCGACAAGAGCAACACAGAAATAGTACTGTATATGGTACTGCAGACCACTGCAGGAGCAGAAAGGTATAAAGTGTGTTATCAAACTCATAAAAAATGATCTAAAGGGAACCCTAGACTAAGGAAGAAATAGTGATCAACTTGAACATCATCATTATGCTAGCAAAGGATGCTGAAAACTCTGCACTCTCTCAGCACAGCATGAACCCTTCTGACCTTAGGACATAGAGGAGGAGTCCACAGGGTGAGCGTAGCTCCAGTAGGAATGAAAACTAAGATATGTATAATGGTTTTAACTGCATTGATTTGCTTGCTTTTCTTTTTTTTCCTTTGTTGTATCAATTATATTAGACTCATAATCCTTGATTTATGCTAATAATATTTCAGTCATACTAACAATAAATTCTTGGCCTGATATGCATATTTTTAGATATATAATCTATGCCTTTCTCTTTGCATATAAACAAGATTTTGAGCATAATAACAATGAAGAATTGGATTGTTTGTAGGAATTCTTGGTATTACCAGAAAAAAAAAATAGCTTTGCTGGACTAAAGGCAGCACATTTAATGAAGCAGAATCTTTTCTTTATAAGATAAACAACTGCAGGACTATGTCAGCAAGCAAAATTCCGATTGACCTAATGTTTTGCTCAAGTGGAGAAAACACTTAAAAGAAGCAACACTTCCAGAACAAAACTGAGTTATATATTCAGTATATTTGCTTCTGAAGATGGTTTACCTTCTCCTTAGCCAATTATGGGTGACTGGCTTCTCTAGCTATCCTGTCAAAATATTCCCAGCCACGAAGCTATTTAATTCTGATATCTGTAATGGTCTTAAGGTCCTCCATCCTCCTTAAAAGCCTGCAAATCACCCATCTCCTGCTTCTTTTAATGTGAGCAATAGCTGTATTTGTTAAGCCTTTGGTACAGCATCAGCATCCTTCTCCTTCATGTTAGAGTCATATTTTCCACAGATTTTTACTTTTTGCCTGTTTTTTTGTCTTCCTCTCCTTCCTGATGTATTTATTCTACTCTTCATTGTGTTATTTTTTCTGGTATTCAGGATAAAAATTATCCTACTCTACACCTTTGATTAGTCCTGCTTTTTTTGGCAGACGTCTACACTTCTGGAGTTGTCAGTCCAGCTTTTCTTTCCTGTTCCATCACATCATCAAAAATTCACCATGTTCAGACAGACTCATTCTGAAGTGTTATTTCAGAAAAATATGGTATAATTCCTACTTATGCATTTCCTTGACTTTCTGATTATCAAGTCAGATCAAATAACTGTCCATGAAATCATAGAATCATAGCATCATTTGGGTTGGAAAAGAACTCCAAGAACTTTACGACCATTAATCCAGCACTGCCAAGTCCAGCACTAGACCATGTCCTTCACTGCCACATCTGCACATTTTTAAGTATCTCCTGAGATGACTCCATCACTCCCCTGGGCAGCCCCCTCCTTGAAAATGCTTTCCATGACAAGCTTTTTCCAAACGTCAAATCTAAATCTCCCCTGGCACAATTCAAGACTATTTCCTCTCATCCCACCACTTGTTAATTGGGAGAAGAGACTGATCACCACCTGACTATAACTTCCCTTCAGACATTCCCCCTAAGCCTCCTTTTCTCTAGAACAAACATCCCCAGCTCCCTCAGCTACTCTTCACAGGACTTGTAGGACTTGTGCTCCAGACCCTTCCCCACCTGCATTTCCCCCTCTGGATGTGCTAGAGCCCCTAAATGTCTTTGTTTAGGTGAGAGGCCCAAGACTGGACACAGTGCTTGAAGTGCAGCCTCACTGGTGCCCAGCACAGGGGGACAATCACTGCCCTGGTCCTGCTGCCACACTATTGTTGATGCTGGCCAGGTGCCATTGGCCTTGTTGGCCACCTGGGCACACCTGGGCTCATGTTCAGCTGCTGTCCACTGTTGCCCTGATTCTTTAGCCTTGTGATTGTTTACATATTTCTACTGGAGATTCTCACACATGTAACATAAACAAGTAGATTGTTTTCTCATCCCTCTCTGTGATGGACTTCTGAGTTCACCACTTAGGTCAGAGAGGTGGTCTTCTCATCTCCCAATCCTTGATCAAATTTCAAATCCTATTTAAACCCCAAATCATAATAAACTGCTAAACTGCCCTTCTTTTCTTCACTTCAACCTGATGGTGAGAGTCGTTCTTTTGTGTCCTCTTGCAACAATCCACCAGAATCCCCAGGTCCTTTTTCTCTGGGCAGCTTTCCAACCACTCTGTCCCGCGCACTGCAGGGGGTTGTTGTGACCTAAGGACAGGACCTGGCACTCGGGCTTGTTGAACCTCATACGATTAGCCTTAACTCACTGATCCAGTCTGTCCTGATCCCTCTGCAGAGCCAGCATTTGATATACTCAAACAACAGCAAGTAAAGGAGAGCATGTTCTGTGACTGTGTAATATACTTCATACATAATTTACTGAAGTCCATGGCATGTTGTTCTTTTCACCTGTGAATTTTAATAAACCTTATATTGGTCTGTTATAAACTGAAATGTTATGGTTTATGGCTTAAAAAATCTTCATTAAGGACTTTTGCCTAATATAGCAAAACTGTACAACAAAAGCTGCAGAGAAGTTGTGAATGGGGCTGTGACTGAGGCCCTGCACTGCTCATTGATGGAGGTGGGATAAAGTGACACAGGCCTGGACTGGGGAACAAGAATACACTCACAGGAGGACCAAGTGTAGCACCTTCAGGGTGAANCTCAGCTCTGGGCCCCCTCACCCCAAGAAAAGCTGCATCCACTGGTCAGACAGCTGAGGTGGTGTCATGGCCCATCAAAGGTCCCCCCAAAGGGGTCCCCAGACCCTGCACCAGAGCACTGCAGTACGATACAACAGATCCACATTGGTGCAAGGGACAGTGTCAAACCTAGCCCCCTTAGGGGAGACACCTGGGTGTTCCTACCTGGCCCAAATGTATAATAATCCACGGGATTCTAGACTTTTGGCTCTGGGGCCCCTCACCACCAAGAAGACTGGATGAGGAGAACAACAAGATGTTGTTGGGACCTCCAGAATGGTGATATGTTTCTATAACCCCTGTCACTCTCTGCCTGTAAATGCTCCTCCTCCCATCCCACCGCCTTTTTCTATTTCTTTTTCTTTCCTTCCTTCCTTCTCCTATCTTTCATTCCTCTCCTTTTACTATTAAATAATATATAGTAACATTTTTGGCAACAACACCTAACCTAATTTGGTTTTAATCAAGTTTTGTGGTATATTTTGAACCTTTCTGGGCTCAGTATGTTCTATTCGCAGAGATTTAGTTTTCCTTGCCCTTCTGTTTATTTGGACGGTAACAGAACTAAAGAAGAATAACAAAGGATTTTGTAGCAAACGCATGTCCAGGTCTGCAGCGTGAGGGCAGGGTCCTGCCTGTACCAGGCGTTTCTGCACAGGATACCTGTTCATAGGAAACAACACAGTCTCTTTTTCTTGTGGTCTTGCCTGGTCAGTCACTTTCATCTTTTCCCCACTTCTTGTCTTTGATCAGATTAAATGGCCATGTGAGAGAAACTGTACTCCTGAAAATGAGTTCTAGTATTGCTCTTAAAATGCTTGAAGAATATGTGAATCCCCAGCTGACATGAAGATGGGACACAGCTCTATTTTCCCTACTGTTCACCTCGCAAATTAATATTTTATAAAGGATATTTTAAGCAAAGCAAAACTCCAGTTTTGAAGGAGATTACAACATTGTGGTTGAGATTTTTTAATAAAAAATGAAGTAAAGTATAAGTTATGTAACTTGTATTTCTTCTTAACTTATTCAATTCATATTTAATAAAACAGATTTTTAAAACAAATGATATAAATTAAATGTTCATCTAATATTTATTAATTTTACTCCTGGAATGGAGAAATGATTACTTTGCTTTTAATTACTGAAAATTCAAAAATTAACTGGAATGTGTTAATCTGGGCTTGCCTTAAAAACCCATTATTTCAAACTCCCAGATTTATGGAACCTATTGCAGGATTTTCTGTACTGTTGGTCCTGTATAAGCTCTTCTCCGTGGGGTTTAAAGCATAAGATAATCAGAACAAGAAGAAAGAGAAACTTATAGTGCAAACCTGCTTAAGAGGAAATGAACACCTGTTGCAGCAGCCCTCTCATTAGAGGGTAGAAATGAGCCAAAACACAGCCTTCTTGTTTATCACAGCATGAAAAGGGTCCTGGTTTATTCCTCTTTACAACTCAGCCATCCTGACTCCGACTATTCACTAACTCTGGCTGCAGCAAACTCCTACTGTAGGTTTCTCTTGCAGCCTCTGACTGCTGGTTATTTCCTGCTAAACTGTGACAGCATGTCACAGTTTTGGCAGGAGTTTGCAGACTCTGACTGCAGGCTTTTTCCTAGCTAGACTATGGCTGCAGGTTCCAACAACAGGTTCTAACTGCAGACCCAGACAGACTAGACAGACCTCACAGCAGTGATTCTCCCCCCCTCACCAGGATCCTTCTTCATGATCCTCATTCTCTCTTTCTCAAGGGTCCTTCTCCTTCATCATTCCCCCTCACCAGCTAACCCACTCCCTTTTATCACACTTATCTTTATTGGTCATAGCTGTGACTCATCAGGGGCAAGACTGTATTGGATAATTAACACAGCTGTTATACAGGCAAAGTCACCTGTATTCCCTTCTCCTACAAACACCTACTTAAGTGTGATAAAACAAAGGCTCCCAGAGGTAAACACATTTTCGTGTAAAGTCTGTAGTTTAAGGACTTCCAGAGTTCTTTAATCTGCAGCTACTCTGACAGTAAGCTTTCAGGATTTTTTTTCCTGTGAAATCATAGAATTTCATGTTCATGAAATACAGATCTTTTTTCTTGGTTTTAGCATGAAGTTTGTTAGAGTTCATTAGTTAGGGGGAAAAGAGTTTCTAGATTTAGAAGGTGGAAGATATTTTTAGTAAAAGTCTTTATCCTTTCCAAATTTGTATGTTTGGACATATTTAGGGAACCACTTTATTCTTGAACATTCACTTATATTGCTGTACCTTTGCAAAATGGTGAAAAGGCTAGAAACAACCTTTTTCTACCCCAAGATGCCAATCTCAGCTACAAAAAAAAGTCTCCCACAGAGCAGATACCTTGATGACTCAATAAAATTACTACACGCTGTTTAAAATTCCTTCCACATCAGTGGAAGCTTCATGATAAGTGTCCTGTTCAGCTGTAAGGGGAGTTGAGGAAGATTCTTTTTGATAAATTTCTCAGACAAAAATAAAATGCAAATAAGGAAAAATATTATATCTGAGAACTGTTTACTGATAAAGAAAGAGTAAGGTCCTCACTAGAGGAGGACAGAAAAGAGAACAAAGAGGGGAAAAGAGAGATGCAGAGAGAAGCAGAAGACAGGGACAACATTACTGCAAGAACCCTGGGGCATCCTTTCGGCATCAGCTTGGCAGATGAAGTGTGTGTGCTGTGGTAAACCAGAGCAGCACCTGTGGTGGGGTAAACACAATTTCCAAACAGCAGCGGGCTCTGTGTCTCTCCCGTTGGTGAATGAAGGCTGCAGGCTGGCTGCTGCGGGCTGGTTGCCAGGCAAGGTTTGAAAAGCGGCAGTGGCCGCTGGGTGCAGGTGGTGGCAATGAGCTGCCTTGGGGAAGAGGCGAAGTAGGGTGGAGGAATAAGTGCAAACAGGCAGGGAAGAAACAGCATCGCAGGAGGAAAAAGGTTGGGGGAGGGAGACGAGTTGTGCCAGGCTAACACTCTGGGCAAGCCCCTATTCCCAAGCAAACAAAACCCGTGGAAAAAATTGCGGTGCAGCTTACTGCTTTCATGTGCTAAGACTCCTCTCATAGCTTGATTTCCTGGGTATTTTTTCCCAGGCATCCAGCAGTCTACACAACTGGCAAGGGGGTTGTCGCTTGCAGTCCGATCGTGGAAGCTTTCTCATCCCTGATTGTCTGCCAGGCGAAGTTCCCCCAGATACAGAACTTCTCTCCATTTTCAAAGGGGTTGTCCACTTAGAGACTGTTATCCACTTAGAGACTGTTATGTCAGCTGTCTCTGCACTCTCCCCCACGTGTCCGAGCTGCCCCCTGCATGTGGCACGTGTTAAGGCTCCCTGTACGTGTCCAGGGACACATACATTTTTTATAAAAAATCTGAGGCATAAATAAATTTGCATTGGTTGTTCTCAGATGGTGAAGAGGGATGTGTAATTTTCATTTTTATGTAAAGCATCACATCCATTCTTTGAAGTGAATAGTTGCTAAGAAAATTAACCATGATGATCCTGGTAATGATGAAAGACACATTTGAAGTTTAAGTATTGAATAAATTAAGCTAATTTTATAATTGTGGACTGTTCCTTGGATGTGGATTTGGGAGAAATAAACTTGAAGAACTTCTATATGGGTTGACTCTGTAGTTGGTAATTCCGGTGCTTCTGGCCAGAGTCACTGGGATTACAAAACAGCACCTGCCATAAGAAGAAATGTGATCTACTGCTAATTAAATGAATGAATGAAACACGCCATTCAAAGTTAACTAGCTATAAACCAAAAATAGCACGGCTGAATTATCTTCCTCTCTTCTCTCATGCCATCATATTATCAACACCTAATTACCTCCAAATAGAGAGACTGTAAAGTATTGTCCTAAAAAGCTAACACATGAATGTTCAAGTTTTATCTCTTATTTCTATTACAGCTGTTTTGTGGGGGGTTTTTTTCAACCAGTAATAGGTTCTGTGAATTTGTCAAGGAGTCTTTTCTTTATTGGAGAGTCTATCACTTTTGCTTACAAAGAACAACCTGCCATTTTCTCAAAAAACTGAGATTTGGACATAAGGGTTTTTTTTTTTTTTTCTTACAGATTTTCTGAGCAAGAATGGATTTTAAAGAGAACATGGTATAAATAAAGAGAATCACTCCTATCACTTTTTTAAAATAAAGTTAGATAGTAACCAAAACCCAATTTCTCAATCATACAAAAACTCTGAAAGGAAAACAAAGCTATATTTATTGTCTTGTTTCAGGTTTTTGCCCATCTATATGAAAGATACCAGTGCTGTATGGGCAAATGGTAATGATTTCACCTGACTCTGCAGATAGTTCAAATGATACCAAAAGACACCTTGAGTGATTGTCCTCCTTTAAAAATCAAGGTCTTTTCCTGCCTTTCCCCAGGTGTAACTAACTAAAGCACAGAACTAATTTATATAGAGAGAGATCAAAATTACTACTGCTCCCTTTCCATAATATTTGGAAAGAATAATTAATATCTGATTGGGGAATAACAATAATTTCTTTTCAATAAATGTTAGCCATCAAAATTAGATCTCTCATCTAAACTAGTCCTGGCTTCTCCTACAGCCAGTGGAAAAATAAATTTCTTCCTGAATCTTTTGTCAAAGAGAGGTGAAGTTATAATTCAGTAAAGATCCCCACTGTACCTTGGGTAAATATGTAATCTGGTCTCAACATACCTATTTTAGATGACTATAAACTGAATTAGCTTCCACTGGTAATATCAAAGATATACGGAGAAAAATTAACTGAAGTAAAAAAACTATAATTAGTTACAAAAAGGAATTTTCACTCAGTAAAGCAAATACAAGAGAAAGATTTTGAAGTTACAGAATCATTGACCTGTGAGAGATTATCAGATCTGTTCCCCTGTCCTATGACAGGATAACTTAGATAATAATCTTATTGCCAGGGTAATTTTCTACTCTGTTCTTAAGTTTTCTATGGGTAAATACATACAAATACTATCTTTATGGATCTTTCAGAAAAAGTTTAAGTCTTTGGACCTCTGTAACATGTAGATATTGTGTTCATTCCCAGTCGTCATTTCTTTTCACTAGAACATCTAAAGAAGGATGTATTTAGTAGGTGATCAACCACTCTTTTTTCTCACTTTTACCTGAAGGTTGGCATGCATTCAAGAAGTCCATAAAAGTGTAGGACATATTTGTTTATTCACAATCATTCCAATTATTGTTCCTCTCCTCAGTGTTTGACTATATCAGTCCTCTGTTGTGGTGACCTCTAGGCCTCTCCCGTGGAAGGAGTGCAGTATCTGACCTATCTGCATAATGAATTTTTCCCCTGGGAAGTCTCTCTGAGAGACTTCCCTCTTGGTCGTGGTGAGCAAAAACTTAACAATCCCATGAACCTTTGCATTCCATGTTACTTGTTTCCCCACAATTGGTTAGAACCTCACTTTCTGGTTTTCCTGTTCCCTTATTGGTGTATTTTGGATGCCTCCCCTTAATGGTTGTTTCCATTATCCCTCCTCCCATTGGTCCAAGTTGTAAATCCTGCCCTCCCAGTTCTCTCTAAAATCCCGACACCCTGAGACCTCAGGGTCTTTCAGTCATCAGTTCCAGCTGAATAAAGAAGGCTCCAGGAAACTGGAAGATTGGGTTCTGTCATCAGTTCCTGTGCTGCCTGAAAGAACTGCCCAGCTCAGCTGTTTTTGCAGCTTTCACAACTGAGCTGATCTCACAGGAGTGCCAGTGCCCCCTGATACTGAGCGAGTCTTTCTAAAGATACCTCGCTGGGGAAGGTTGGGGCACCTGGAAGGCCACGGGCTGCAACATTCTATTGGTCATTAACTAGACTAGATCACTTTCTTTCAAGACATTGAGGTGTTCTTGATTCACCTTCAGCTTGTGATTCAATGATGCATCTTGATGTGTTTATTGAATTGCTGGCGCCTACAAAGTGCTGCATTGCCACATGAATTTGCCTGAGTTGGCAGCATCTTGCTTCTCCTCTGCTAGAGTATCATGCATCTTTCATATTATATATCATTCATTTTTCAAGATCATTTTGAGTCCCAAATTCAATCTCCTGTATATGACCAACCTCTTTCAAAGTGATGTAATTTGTGATTTTAATAAGGAGATTTCTTAATTCTGATTTTTAATAAAAATGTTGAAAACAGGAAGTCTGATCCTGCTTGATAACCTTTCATTCTGAATAGCAAAGCACTGAGAGATGCTCAGGTTTCCAATGAGTTCACAGCCCAGTATATTATTTTCAGCTAGACCGTGTTGCCTCCTTTGCACATAAGAATGTCATGTGTCAAAAGCCTTACTAGAATGGAAAAATGACATCTGCAGCTTCTTTTCTATTTCCTAATCTTATTGCCATGTCGGAGAAGGAAATTAAATTGGTCTGACAGAGGTTTTTTCTTGACAAATTCATATTAGGTTCTGCATACCTCTTTAAAAGACATTTTTTCCCACTTGGTTGTTCAACTTCCAGTTTCTTAACTGGAACTGAAATTGATATGAGACCTCGGTTGTTTTCTAGTTACCACAGAGCTTTGGTTTTGGAGTGCTTATTTTTAAAAGTAATTTTATATTTATATATTTTTTCTGGACTTTTTAGCAGTTAGAAAAAGACTATGTAAGCATGCTTTCAGCTTATACCTAGTAGTGGTTTATTTGAGTACTGTCTGCAATGTAAAGACAGTTGAACTTTAAACCAACATATTTAGATGTGGTTTTTTACTATTTTGTTGGTTTTTTGCACTTAACATTATCAATAATTGTAACATATCTCTGACTACGTGATTATAGATAGTATTGGATATTCTAACATGAACAATATGAGTAAAGCTGTTTATTTCAGTGAATTTGAGTCCTAGGGCAAACCCACACATTTTCCATAAGTGTTATAATTTTGTTTAGCTCCCAAGTGAAGAAATAATGATGATTTCATTAAAAAGAAATCATACTAGAAGGCCAAAAAAGAATTTATAAATGATTGCCCTTTCTAATTCAATGAACAGTTATTTACTTTTGAGATGCTTTTTTCAAAATGCTGCTGAAAAACATGACCGTTTCATTGATAAATGATCTTTATTTATAAAATAAAGATTATTAATATTTATTTATAAAATGAAAATAAAATATACTTTTCTTTTTGTTGATGCTGCACAGAATATCTACATTTTATTATAGCCTTTTGCTTATGGGAAGGTCAGAGTACCACACCCTCTGTAATGATACAGCTCACACTGTGCAAACCTAATGTCTCATGGAAAAATAAATCTGTAGTGTTCAATAATCAGAGGGGAAGAAAAGCCCTGAGAACAAGGTGTCTGAGATTAGTTTTATTTACAGTTTGCAACAAGCCATGCTGAAATACAGAAGAGATTGAAGAAACTACTACAAAATGAAATTATGTGCTAAGGGGCTTTTCTCTTGTCCTTTGTTGAACATCTATCTGTGGCAGTAATTTTCTAGTTTTGCTTACAAGTTTACCTATGTATTCCAGGAATGTGAGAAAATTGTCCTTAAACAGATCCCTTGGTCATTTCTGAGTGTGTTTAGGCAAAGCAGTCAGGTGGACTCTGCTTTAGAATGTGAACTAGTTCATCAAGAGGCAGACAGGCCTACTCTTACTGTGCTTGTTGGTTGTCTAAGATTTGGCAAGTGACTTATTTTTTACAGATTACTTTGTTCATGTCACCCTTGAACATAAGATGGGAACATAAGAATTGTTGCCCTGAGCTTTCTGTCTTTTTGTCTTTCTGTAGAACTTTCTCACGCAGCTTCATGAAAACAATATCTATTCTTAGAATGGTTACCTACTTCTCCTGTGAGAGAAGAAATGATTGATGGTGATGTCCACCATCCAGGTTGAAGAGGTGGCCACCTGTGTAGCCAATCTCTTGACCTCTGTACATATCTATAAATACTGGAGTCAGATTGAATTAAAGGAGGAGTTTTCTAAAACAGCCATGGTGTGAGTTTCATTTCAGTGTTCCTGAAATTGGGACATGCCCAGCTTTGGCCTGCAACATCTGGTGACCCCGGACATGTGCGAACTGCGGCTTGGGTCACAAAGAATAGTCCAAAGATCCATCTGGTTTTGTGTTATCCTATTGACAGTGGTCAAGATTAGAGGCCTAGAGAAGAATGGAAGATAGTGACACTGCTCCAAACACTCCTTTAACTGCCAATAATTTATCACTCAAAGGTTTACTCTTCTCTCTGCCCAAAGATATCACAAAGCATGGTCCTTGTTTCACAGTCACTTAGAGAAGTCCTGATGAAGGCAAAGGAACAACCCTGGGCTTCTGTATAATTTTTGTCCTTACTCTTACTTGAACAGTATTTAATTCCATTGATCAGTTCCACAACTACTTTGTAACCCCACTTTTTCACATGCCATCTTGTTATAAAAATTCTGTGCATCAATTTGTGTTGAAAATAAAATGTAATAAGAAATAAAAAGGTATAAGGACATCCCTGAGAAGCTGGAAACCTGCAACACAAAGGGAGTTCCAGGAAGGCTGGAGACACCCAAAAGAAAGACAAAGCAGACTGAAACGAAATCACCAGATACAAAGGATTCATGGTATCCTCAGTGATGGGCCATCCGGAGGTCCTAATAATCAAGGAACTCCTATGGGATAAGCGTGATGGGATCAGTGATGGCTTCTCGGAAATCTCATGCATTCATCAGCCTGTCCCCAGAAACCTATTCATCAGAATCCCAAAAGAAGACAGATGAATACTAATACATGGACTATTAGACAAAGGGAGACCAGCCTCAGGGAAACTAAAAAGTATAAAACTGGACCTTTTCATAGCGGACTTTGTGAACGGAGGGAGGCTGCTATAGTGGCCTGTCCCACATTCACCCAGTTTCAATACCCGGGATCAAACTGACCCCTTTTCCAGGATGTAATTTTTGTTTGATTTTTCATTCACTGTCACGTGAGAAATAAATTTAATTTTTTTATTTTTAAATTTGGCTGACTCGTTTATAACAATCTCATCTATTAATAGTGTCTAAGATGGATTTTGGATTCACAGATTTATCTTTTCTCCATGTCTGAAGGCTACCTGCAAGCAAGTTCTCTTCCAGGATTTCTAGTCACTGATAGAATTGCAAATCTGGAGCGCTGGAATGACAATAAATTGTAGTGAACCACATTTTTTATAAGATTGTATCTTAGTTCATTAGGCAGTTGGACTGGTGCTCACCCAGTCCCTGATATCGCTATTGCAGATAAACTCTTAATTTTTAGATAACATTGTGGAGTTAATCATTCCAGTCTCCCTATACTTTAATCTCTGGGTTTTTTATACCAGAAGTGATTTCAGCAATTCAGCTCTTCAAGCATGACCAAACATTGACAAAAAGCTAGAAAGACAAGATAAATTTCACAGCACATTATCAAAGTACCTTTGAGATTATTTTGACAAACTGTGGGCTAAATATGAAAACATATTTCAGTCATCAATATTAACATTTTTTACATGGGAAGACATTGGCTGCCCTACAGTTTTTTGTAGCCTTTTTTTCTCTGTCATATTTGAGGCTACTTAATGTATCAAAGTGCTTCAGTGGAGTTACAATACATATTCCCAGCTCATGGTCTTCCATGGAAGAAGAAGTCGAGGCATGAAAAGCCTCTTAACATTTAACAAAAGTTTATAGTACAGAATTTTGTTTTTCAAAGAGACTTTGCCTTTAACAACCTACACTTACCTCCAACTGCACATGTAAGTAAGAAGAGGGTTGTTGGGGGTTAGGTTTCTTTCCTTCTGTTCCTTTTTACTTGTGGAATTTTTTTTCCCTTTAAGTTGCTGATAAACACTAACAACTGGGTACTTAAGACAAAAAAGAGGTGGCTGAAGCCTCGGGGAGGAGGTATCTGACTGCACTTCTCTTCTTTGGCAGTTACTCTCTGACGGGCATGGGCACCATGAGAGATGAGCAGGTGAAGGACAGGGCTGGGGCAGCTGTTGGGGCTCTCTCTTTCTAAGCTTTGGAGGACGATGGTCGGAGCTGCTGCATGGGGAAGGGAATTTGCTGCTACTGCAGTAAGGCTGCCCAGAGCTGCTGCTTCTTTTCTGGGGTGAGCCTCTGCCTGTGAGAGCAGTCACTGAACTGGGACCTTATTAACATCTACCTCATTAAAAGAGGGACTTTCTGCCCGAGTGCCTGGGATCCTAAGATTGCCTCTCTCTGCCCTGCTCAGAGCAAATTATGCATTTAAGAGGCCTGATGAGATGAGTGCTGAGAGAACTGGTTGATGTTCTTAAGAAGCAATTCATGATAATCTTGGAATGATCATGGCAGTTGGGAGAGGTGCCTGAAGAATGGAGGAAAGGAGGTGTTACTCCTAACTTCTGAAAAGGCAGAAAGGAGAGCTTGGAACTGTAGACAAGTCAGTCTAACCTCAAAGCCTGGGAACGTAATGGACCAACTAATCCTGAGAACCATTTCTAGACATGTGAAATACAAGTCCAACAGGAGTAGTCAACATGAATTCACCAAGAAGGAGTTATTCTTTACCAATCTTACGACATTCAACAATAAATTGACTGCGTCATTAGATGGAGGGAGAGCTGTGAATGACTTTGGTAAGAGTTTTATATTTTCCCCCTTAAGATCCTCACAGAGAAGCTGGTCAAGTGTGAGCTGGATGAGCAGACAGTGGGGGTGCACTGGAAAATGGTGAAATGGCCAGATCCAGAGGGTGGTGATCAGTAGGATGAAGTCCAGTCAGGGGGCAGTTAACCAGAGGTGTATCCCAGTTGTCCATGCTAGGTGAGATCCTGTTTAACATTTTCTGTAATGATCTGGATGATATGCAGAATTTACCCTCAACAATTTCGTGAATAACACAAAACTGAGAGGAGTGGCTGATACACCAGAAAGTCATGCCGCCACTGAGAGGGACCTTAAGAAACTGGAGAAATAGAATGAGGAACCTCATGGAATTCCACACAGGGGCATTATGAACCCTTTGCAGTAATATATGCTGGGGTGCCACCCAGACCGGAAACAGCTCTACAGAAAAGGCCCATGGGGCTGATTGACACCAGAATGAACATGAGCCGTGGGCCTTCCCTCAAGGCAAAGAAAGCAGATGGTATCCTGGGCTGCATTGGGAATAGTGTCGCTGTCAGGTGGAGGGAGGGGATCCTTCTCCTGTACTCAGGACTGCTGAGTTCATACCTGGAGTACTGTGTATATTCCGAGTTTGTTGCCATACTTGTGAGTTCTGGGTTCCCCAACACAAAAAAAAACATGGAGCTTCTAGACAGGGTTCAGTGATGGGCCAGTAAAATGACTAAGGAACTGGAGCATCAATCCTATGAAGAAAGGCTGAGAACTGTATGATCTCAGAGGGGATTTTGTCAATTAATTTAAATACATGAAAAGTGGGCCTAGAAGTACCAAGACTTTTTACAATATGTCTAGTGACAAGAAAAGAGGCAATAAACAGTATCTGAAACACATGATCTGCAGGAATAGTGGGGTTTTTTACCGTGAGGTTGACTGAGCATTGGAGATGATTTCTCAGGGAGATTGAGGAGTACCGGAGATATTAAAAAGATATTTTGGCATAGTCCTGGACAACCTGCTCTAGATGAAGCTTCTAAAGCAAGAGGATTGGATCAGATGATCTCCAGTTCTCTCTTTAAACTTCAACCATTTTCTGTGATTGGCATGCAGATAATCACAGAGAGAGGAAAACCAGCATTTCCCTTGAGTGTTATGAATTAGTCAGGATAAAAGCCATGTGTTGCCTTTCCTCACAGGATGAAAAAATGGGACACCCAAGAAACTACTCAGGTAGTTTTTGAGTCTGCTGTTCCCATAGATTAACACCTGGAAGCAGGTACCTGATGGTATCCTTTGCCTCTCAGCCATAATGCTGAGTTTATCCAAGGGCTGCTTTCCAAAATCCTTGTCCAAGAGATACAGTTTTTTTGTGAGCAGTCAGAGCATATTTTTTAAGTCTCTATGCACTACTGTTATTATAATTAAACCATATTTACTACAGCAGTGCCAAAGCACCTGTCAGGTCTGAATTGTCATCATTCTAAGTAATGTAAGTGCAGACCTATAGACAATGGCCAGTGTGAACAATTTACAATTTGCTCAGCATAGTTGTAGAATTTATACCTCCAAACAGTAGTATACCTTTCCCCCTTTCTCTTCACAAAGAATAATGAAGTTTTCAAATGTATGTGCAGAAAAATAAATAATCTACCTTTCTGGGCCACAGAAATGGAAACATTTAAAACTACATAACTCAGTATTTCATGAACACTGCTGTGCTTTCTGAATGAATATTCAATTTCATGTTACCCTGGACTCTAATGTGGTAGAACACATACAGCACGTCATCTGTGAACTTATGACTACCTGACTTTTCCCATACTAACCAAGACAAACTCTTTTATTAATGGGTGAAATGCTCAGTTCTGACTCCTTGAGTTGCAAGGCTCAAGAAATCTCATTTGATCACAGACAGAAACCTGATTCAATAAAATCAAGAAATTATATTGAGGGCTTTAGTCGAAAAACTATAAAGGTCATATCATCAAAATTTGAGAAAGCAACTCTCTGTCTTACAATTTGGTGTCAATTCCATGAACCACAGAGATCTATTTATTTTCCAAACAAGAAATTTTATGGGCTAAAGGAACTAATTAAATTTTAGAGGGTTTTTTTATTTCAATGTCACTCCTCTCATATCATCTAAGGCTAAAGCTGTCTTTCCACTGTAAAGAATCTATTTAACTCTGGACTGACATAACAGAATTACATCTTGAACTGCATCTGAAGTTGAGTTGCATAAATTGAGAAGAGATGAGCACTGATTTCTGCAGAAACTGGTGCAAGCATATTGTCCTTACCTAAAAAATATTACTCAGAATATTCAGATATGCATAATTATTTTTTTGCATGTTTGAACACCAACGTTTTCCATAAAATAATGTAATGCATGAAGAAACCTTACTTTTTTCTTGCAAAATTTTGTCACTAGTGGTAAATAATGCTTGAGAATTCACATCAAGATCTTTTACATTAGTAACTAGATTTAACTGCTTTAGTATTTTGGACCACAGGTGGACATTTAGGATTTGGTTTTTCATTTTTATTGCTTACTTCTCTTCATGCCTGTATCATTCCCATGGGGAAAACAAATCAAATTATCTGTTTTCAATTCTCCTGCCAGGAGCTAATCAAGGAATTAGAAGCCTGGCTTGTGAATGTTGTCAGCCATGATCTCCATTCTCACTCTTAATTACAAAATTAATGTAGCACAAAAGTCATTAGAATAAAATTTAAATTACTATAAGTAGCTAAGTTACTATAGAACTGCTTTTACTTCATTAAACAAAACAAAATAAACAAACAGAAAACCCCAGCATAAAAAGAAATTTTAGGAAACAGTGACAATAAATTTTTTGTACAAAACCATACAGAGATTCAGTTATACAAACGACTTGACAGTGACAGTCCTGAACAATAATTCTTTCCATTGTTAAAATGAAGTTGGAAGTTACAATTAAATGGAATAATCGGTGACTCAATGAAAGAGTTGCAGTAGAGGCTGGGTGTTTGAAACACTATTTTATATTTGTATCTTCCTGAAGTTGCAGTTTCCTGACTGATGGTGTAAATATGGGCTTCAGCATGAGCACCTGAATACATAAGAAAACTTCTTTTCTTCTCTGTGTGTGTGAAGCCTAGCTTCATGTAAGACAGACAGCATATCGCATATGAGAAAAAGTTAACTTTCCATTTCTCTCATCAGATTTTAATAGTATCACAAAGTTCAATACTATTAGAATTAAATGCACACACAATTCAATCTGTGATGAACTCTAAATTCATTGGCTAATGATACTTTATTGATGCTGAAACTGGCACCCAAAGTTTTGGTTTTTCTCTTGCCTCTCTAATTCTTACTGTCTTTTAATATCCATCAGAACTGAAGAGGATTCAGGCTGGCATGCATGGCTAGAAGTTTATCCCAATTTAGACAAATGATTATGGGGATTTGACCTCCATTTCTTGTAGGAACATGATGTAACAATCAGTTGATAGTGTGTTCCAGGAATGATAAAGCAGAAGTAAAATAATTTTCCTGGAATAATAAAAAAAACAAAGGAAGATGGTTTTAACATCTGGCCAGATGTTATGTATCTACTAGGACAGAAGATACCTTAGTCCAAGCTCTACTACACTGATGGTTCAATAAAAAGGGTGAAACAGCAGAGTAGCAGTGTAAATCTTTCTGTGTAGATCCTTAATTGAATGTTCCTGCAATGCATTCCCAACTGCCTCTCCTGCACATTTTAAGCATCTCAGATTTTCATGAGATTTTTATATAACATCAAGGTCCAACCTGAAAGTGTCTTCGTGAAGAACTCTATGATAAATGGGAATTATTCACTGTGGAATTACCGGGAAATGTGCAATGGAGGCAACAGCAGAGAATTACTGGCCTATAGTAAAGGACAGGAAATGATAGATACCTTCTTGGATCTTTTATGTAATGTTCTTCCTATCCAATGCATTGTCTAAAATACCTTAGCTAGCACCAATGCTTTGGATTTCATTTTTTTTTTTTTTTGCACTCACAGAAGGATTCTAAATATTTTCAGAGACTTTTCAATTCTCTTGAGCCAACATTTATACATTGCAATGTTTATGTAAATCAGAAAGCAAGCAATCTCTGAGATGACTTCACCCTCTTTTATTCCTTGCGTTAGATGGTGTTGCAAATACACTGCATTTTTGTTCATTTGTATATTTGTATAAGCTGAGATAAATGCCTGGCAAGGAGTGGCAACAGCCCACCTGGAAAAGTGAAATCAACTGTTTGACTCTGGTGAATGAAGTTAAACACCTGCATAAGAGTTTGTAAGACTGAAACTCAATGTAAAAAACATAGTTCAAGTTCAAATTATGGACATTGGTTTCATGTGAAACTCTTCTAAAGGAAAGGTAATTTAAGTGTTGTAACTTTCTTTAGCATTCTAAAAAAATTAAATGTTGTATTTCTCAGTGCAGTTTGTTGTATAATTTATCAGCCAGGAGAATAGGTGAAGTCTGATAGAGACAATTGACATTGGAAGTCATTATGATATTTACTTAGAACTCACAAGACTTTATGTTCCAGCATAATCACCAAATAGGAATTAATTTTATGTCTTAAAGCCTAGTATTCCTAGGAAGAACAAGTTTTCATTACTGTTATAGGAAAAGCATGACAATTCTTTTTTTTTATAACATTCCTTAAAGGAAAGAAAACAGAAATCAGGTGTTCCTAAATTCGGGGATAGGCACTAGGAATTGTATGTGTGCTATTAAAAAGTGGTATTCACAAAGGTCACCTCTGTTGAGCATTCCACTCCGCTCTCGTGCTCCAGCCTTGTGTTTGTGCTCCAGCCTTGTGTTTGTGCTCATCTTTAGATTTTCTTGTCTTTCTTCCACAATGCTTGTTCCAATCAGAGTCAATCACAGTCATCTGCAATTGCATCATTTCCTTCCTTGTTCGTCACCAGACTTCTACAAAACCTGCTATGGAACAGTAGAGCTCCAGTCATACTGATCTGTTGGCTATTCAGAGTGGGAATATGCCAAGCATTGTCTGTCATAGTAATCACACCTTATTTTTCTATACTAAACATAGAGTAAGCCAGAAAGAAAAGTTATGCCTGGACTTGCCCACGCATACAGTGACGACATAGCTGAGGAAGACTCCTGCGCACACAGAGACAAAAAACACACAGATGTATTTACATGTGTATGTATTTAGAAGGGACAGTGAAACTATGGCAATATTTCAAATTTCATTTATATCAACAATCACAGAACCATAGAATGCTTTGGATTTAAAGGGACCTTAAAGATCATCTCTTTCCAAGCCCTTGCCATGGGCAGGGACATCTTCCACTAGACCAAGTTGTTTAGACCCCCATCCTAATTGGCCTTGAACACTTCTTCAACTTCTCCAGGTAACCTGTGCCTAGTAGTAAAGAATTATTTCTAATATCTAATCTAAACCTACTCTCTTTTAATTTGAAGCATTGTTTCAATAACCAGTCCCTTGAAGAGACCTTGTACTTTCTTTGCAGAACTCCAAATATTTTATAAAAGTCTAAAGTTTATCCCAAGCTATAGTTGAGATTTTTTGCTTGTTTCTTTCCATATAACTGAATCTCTTTTCTGTCTTAGACATGAACAGAGGATCAAATTCAAATGAAATATAAACACAATTATATTGACTTTATTTAGACTTTACATATGAGGAAAGATTTGAGTTTTCAATTCCCATTGCAACAATACTTATTACCAAGTGTAGAAGTATCTATCTTGATAATTATGCTGTTTCTTGGCTTCATTGTAAAAGTCATCCAACAGCAAGGATAAGGTAGGCATTTCAGGAAGCTGCGTGAAGCTTTGAGGACTGGGGAAAACTGAGGCTTTCTGAATTTTATCCACCTTGGTCCAGCAATGCTGAAAATTTATATAGCCCTCCTTTTTTTTTTTTTAATCTTTCAATTTCTTTAGCAATAGATTTTTAAAATTGATAGAAACAGCTACAGTTTCTTTCAACTGTTAATGTTTAATAGCCTTAGATAATTATATTTTCTTTTAAATGACATCTTAAAATAATTTAGGCTGAAAAAGACCTTTAAAATTATCATGTCCAACCGTAAACCTAACACTGCCAAGTCCACCACTAAACCACGTCTCTAAGTGACTGTCGTGGTTTGAGGAGGAAGTGAGTTTTTTTAAGAAACTCAGGTCAAACCAATCAGTGGCCAGGTTGGATATTGGCGTCTGGGGTGGCCACTGAGAGTTTGGACACGCCTCTGAGGACACAAGGGGTTAAAAGAGAGGGCTCTCGACGCTCTTTCTTTTTCTGGGTTCGGCTTTCAGCAGAGGAGCTGGCTCCTCTTCCCCCGTTCAGGGTGGCAGGCTGGGCGGGGGGAGGGGAGCCAGGTAGGCCTAGGCCCCAGAGTGGGGAAAAGAGGGAGAACGGGACAAGAGCTGGGTTAGGATAGAAGGGTGGAGACTCCTGGGTGCCTTTCGTCCTCCGTCTCTGTCCCCTACCTCCTCCTCCCCCCCTCCCCCTCGGTCCGTCTCTCTTTTCCCAGGGAGCAGGTGCCGAGCGGAGTTGCGAGCCAAGCCGTGTGGGAGCTGCCGTGTCTGACCTCGCCGGGAGAATGAAAGCTTTTAACTCTTTGTAAGGCAGAAGAGGACTGTCTCACACACTGTTCATCATGGCTGGTGGTTTTAGACGAGAGGAAATAGCCTGGGGGCCAAGATGATAAAGGAAGATGAAAAAGATCTTTCCTGATTGCCAGAGACGAAGACGAGTGGCCTTTGCAGTTGGACGTCTCTTGCGTAATGGGAGCCATAGACAGTCCCCGACTCTTCTGAGTATAAATGAGACTGTATTTTGGGTAGATGCTTTTTGGTTCAAGCTAAAGACTTTGTGGCCTGATTTTTGGAGCCCTCTGCCCCAGGGGTGAATTTGGGGGGGACTGTCAGTCCCGATGGAAGAGTGGGCCGGTTTTTTTGGTACTGAGCCAATCATCCTTAAAGGGAGCCCTATCTAGTCTTAGTCCCTGTACGGTGGTAAGAGCACTGTGACAGGGAAGAAAAGAGTCACCATGGTAGAGTTTTCCGGGTAGTGCCATGAGTGACATGAGAGCATGAGAAAATGGACCTGTGTTTTCCTGTGGGAGGGAATGTTCTGCGGTTGCAAGAGAGACTCCTCTCTCTCTCTGGATGGATTGAAGATTTGTTTTTAAAGGATAATGGCTTGTTAGGTACCCAGGGTTGTAGAAAGTTTAAGCAAGTAGATATGAGGGTATGTGCTGGTGTCAACTATTGAGCATTGTAAAGGATAGAAATTGGGGGGAGGAGGAAAAGGGTTGTGAGAAGTTTCTTATTCTGTCTTTGGGTGATTGGGTTCTTTTTCTTGTGTCTGTCGTCTGTTGTCAAGTAGTTTAATAAATGTTTTTTCATATTCTAAGTAATAGGCCTGCTTCTGCTCTGTTCCAGTACATCTCACAGTAGTGTACTAAAAATTATATCCTCATAGTTGCACTGGCATTTGTCCAGTGTCAAACCATGACAAATTTGGTTCCCTGACCGGGAAAGATCGAAATTTTTTATAAAATGAGAACTGTGAGATCAAAGAGGAACACGAGCAAAGCATGAATTAGGTAATAAGGTGAATTTATGGATGTAATGTTGGTGATGGTTTATAAATGTGTGTCCTCAGAGGCGAAGGGTGGAGTGTCGTGGTTTGAGGAGGAAGTGAGTTTTTTTAAGAAACTCAGGTCAAACCAATCAGTGGTCAGGTTGGATATTGGCGTCTGGGGTGGCCACTGAGAGTTTGGACACGCCTCTGAGGACACAAGGGGTTAAAAGCGAGGGCTCCCGACGCTCTTTCTCTTTTCCGGGTTCGGCTTTCAGCAGAGGAGCTGGCTCCTCTTCCCCCGTTCAGGGTGGCAGGCTGGGCGGGGGGAGGGGAGCCAGGTAGGCCCAGGTCCCAGGGTGGGGAAAAGAGGGAGAACGGGACAGGAGCTGGGTTAGGATGGAAGGGTGGAGACCCCTGGGTGCCTTCCGTCCCCCGTCCCTGTCCCCTACCTCCCCCCCCCCTTCCCCCTCGGTCCGTCTCTCTTTCCCCAGGGAGCAGGTGCCGAGCGGAGTTGCGAGCCAAGCCGTGTGGGAGCTGCCGTGTCTGACCTCGCCGGGAGAATGAAAGCTTTTAACTCTTTCTAAGGCAGAAGAGGACTGTCTCACACACTGTTCCTCATGGCTGGTGGTTTTAGACGAGAGGAAATAGCCTGGGGGCCAAGATGATAAAGGAAGATGAAAAGGATCTTTCCTGATTGCCAGAGACGAAGACGAGTGGCCTTTGCAGTTGGACGTCTCTTGCGTAATGGGAGCCATAGACAGTCCCCGACTCTTCTGAGTATAAATGAGACTGTATTTTGGGTAGATGCTTTTTGGTTCAAGCTAAAGACTTTGTGGCCTGATTTTTGGAGCCCTCTGCCCCAGGGGTGAATTTGGGGGGGACTGTCAGTCCTGATGGAAGAGTGGGCCGGTTTTTTTGGTACTGAGCCAATCATCCTTAAAGGGAGCCCTATCTAGTCTTAGTCCCTGTACGGTGGTAAGAGCACTGTGACAGAGAAGAAAAGAGTCACCATGGTAGAGTTTTCCGGGTAGTGCCATGAGTGACATGAGAGCATGAGAAAATGGACCTGTGTTTTCCTGTGGGAGGGAATGTTCTGCGGTTGCAAGAAAGACTCCTTTCTCTCTCTGGATGGATTGAAGATTTGTTTTTAAAGGATAATGGCTTGTTAGGTACCCAGGGTTGTAGAAAGTTTAAGCAAGTAGATATGAGGGTATGTGCTAGTGTCAACTATTGAGCATTGTAAAGGATAGAAATTGGGGGGAGGAAGAAAAGGGTTGTGAGAAGTTTCTTATTCTGTCTTTGGGTGATTGGGTTCTTTTTCTTGTGTCTGTCGTCTGTTGTCAAGTAGTTTAATAAATGTTTTTTCATATTCTAAGTAATAGGCCTGCTTCTGCTCTGTTCCAGTACATCTCACAGTAGTGTACTAAAAATTATATCCTCATAGTTGCACTGGCATTTGTCCAGTGTCAAACCATAACAGTGACACATACATCTATGCATCTTTTAAATACCGACATGGATTGTAAGTCTGTCTATCCCTTCCCTATGAAGCCTGTTGAAGTGTTGGACAACCCATTGGTTAAAAAAAATAAATTCTAATATACAATATAAACCCTTTATGTTTTTATTTAATTCTTCAAACTTTAGTGGTAACCATGTTAATGTTTAGACATCACAGCAGCTTTGCCTTCTTTAATCATTGTTCTCTGAGAAACTAGTAACTGCTGACTCCAGTATTGCTTTGAAGATACAGAAACATAGTCCAATGATTTGTGCAAGGCCTATGGTAAGCCTCTCATATGAACTTCATTATCAAATAACGTTGTTTAATATTATCTTTCTAGGTATTTCTTCCTCGCCCACATTATTACCAGATGAATTTATTTACAATGAAATGCAATGACTTGAATTACTGTGTCATTCCTTAGTTACTCTGCTTCACATAGCTGTGAATCACAGAGATGTAGATAAATCTTATCTTCATCATTACTTTTCAAAACTCCTAATTAATATATCCACTTGCTATTATTTCCTACAGTGATAATGGTTTCTGAATGCAGCAGCACAGCATGAGATTCTGCAGCCAAACAGTACAATTTAAATGTCCTGTTGATAAGAAAACAAAGCTTGTCACCAATATAGAGAAGACTTATATTTACAAGTCTTCCATTTGTGACACCTTATTTTGGAGAAAAATAGCTACTCAGAATCACATCTATGTTTAGCAGTAAGTTGAAAAACCTAAATTGGCAACGGTCTTGAGTGCTGGTTTTGATGGGAAGCTAAGCAGTTTCAGGGCTGATGAGAAAAATGGACCTGAATTGGAGCTGAAGCTGTAAAATTGTCCAGAAGACCATTCAGTGACTACAGTTCACACATTGCAGGAGGATCTACCCCATCACTGTTTCTAGATTTTCAGTTTTACTTAATATTTTGAGTCTTCTCAAATCAACTGGGACTTATTATGTCAGAATCTATTATCCTACCTTCATTCAACTAAAGGAAAAAGAAAGAAAAAAGAAACCTACATTAAAATACCTATAAAGATGTGAACAGTGGTGGCCAGATCTCAAAGATGTAACAACCTCTCCTTAGGTTACATACAAAATATCAATTTGGCCCTATTGCTACTGTCATGCTTGTATTTCAACACCAGAATTCAATTTGTGAGAACTCTGGATAATCCTGTAATAACAAAAGATAAAAATATAGATAACTTTATTATAAAGTTCTTATTGTAATGCAGGGTATGAGGCAAAGAGATCTTTTAATCTAGTGCGTACTACAGGTGGATAGAAGGGGTTTTTTTTAGTACTTTGATTCGACAACAGTATTGTTACATAAAGGAAGATAAAGATGAATAATCTGACCTTTTCCTCAGTTTTGTGCTGTGGCAATTGACATGACTTTTAAATATGTTGTAAAGTCTATGTTGGGTTTATACTTCACTGTTCATTATGTATCTTCTACATTAGTATTTTAAATTCAATTGAGTATTAAGGAATTCGGAATCTCCTTTCACTTATCCTGCTTGCACTGGTTTGGATCTAGGATTTTTCAGTGCAGATTTCTGTCCTGGGTAACAATTACTGAAATGTAGCAAGCCTGTGCAATGCAATTTTATTGAAGTGGGGGTTTTGGCATTTCAGTAAAATAAGTAACTAAAATATTCCAAAAGTTTGACTGCAGCATATTCTTGTGATATTGTTGCCCTCAAAGAAGTCTCAGTCAAAGCAATATTCTGCATCAATGTGTAGTTGGCAAACACACATTATTTTCTCCCTATATTTTGATGAGCCCTTTGGGCATACTTTGCTTTGTCAGTGACTATATTCAATTCAATTCAAGGTCTTAATATTTTGTTGCTAAAAACAGGAGATGAAAAGATACTATAAAAAAACCTCCATACAGCTGCTGCTACTTCATTAGAGGCTCTACATAAATCTCTTTTACATCAAGGATCATTGACCTGATAAAGTGCAATAGAGTTGATTGCACTTGTTTTCCATGTTGATGTCATAAAGGTGCATTAATTAAATAAATGCATTAAAGCTGCATTCCTCTGTTGGTTAATGTGAACCTCACAAAATAAGACTATTGATATTATTGTTAGGATTAAGACCACCTAAATCAGGAGGTCATTACTTTGAATGACACAGCTGAAGGTGTTCTGCTCATGAGGGTACAGATCAAGGGACAAAAAAGCTGGACCCTTACAGCTGGATTTCTGGCTCTGAATTAACAGGCCAGAAATAGGCCAATGTGGAGCCAAATCATGAAGACACACAGTGTCCTGGTTGGTGCTCATGCTGTTAGAGCTCATATCTTTCATTCTTATTCTTCATCTTTGGTTATTGCTGAGATTCCAGCCCACTCTCCTTCCAGGAGCCACTCACTGCCTGGATAAAGCTCTACCTCTCCAAAACTGAACTTGAAGTTAGGAGTGTGACCAATCCAATGTATATGATTAGTCCCACTAATGAGTGAGCTTGCTGATAGGACTTCTGAGGTGAGTTAAAATTTGCTTTAAGACAGCCGAAACAAGCACAGTGATTATCAGGGAGACAGGAATATTTTGACTACAGAATAGTACTTAAAGAAGGTGATGAAGTACTTTTTTCAAATGCTAAACCAAAACATAATTACAAAATAAACTAAAATAAGAGTTTAAAATGTAGTTCAAATATAATCCTGAATTCTTAATTTCTGTTTCAATAATTTCCCATTCAATGGTCTGTTAGCAAATTAATTTTGGTACAATTGTAAAGAATAATTACTTACATTAAAGCTGTCTAGAAAAATGAAAGTTAGTTTTGGGTGGACTAACCCTTAAATTTAAGCAAAAAGCAGAGTAATGAAAATTTAGTAAAAGTTTAATGCTTTTAGGAGATATGTGTCTAGATGCCAAAACAGAACTAAAAGAGCAAATAGTAAATATATTGTGACTAACAAAAATGAAAGATACTGAATAAGTGCAAAGCTTTTTGCCTATCTACTTAAAGGATCTCAGTTCTTTAGATATGAATGCAATTAAATTAACCGAAAAGTAATAACACTTGTTATTTAAGGTTTATTTCCAACAAGAGCAAAGGTCATACCAAGCACATATAGCAGTTGTAGTTGGGAGTCTGGGTGGGAAATAATCTCATTTAGTTTATTGCACACATAAAAAGTATATTAATTTTCAGTAAGTATTATTTTGGAGTGAAAGTAACAATAGCGTAGTTAATTACAGTTTTTCCTTTAAAATGTAGCATAGAGTTTTAATATTCAAACCTGATTATAGCCTCCGTAAAATACATCTCAGATACAAAAAGGGACAGAGATTTTGGTCAGCTATAGATAGAGGAGATTCATGGTGAGAGATAACTTCCATGATAATTCACATTCTTATCAGCTAAAGCAGGTAAAAATGTAGGGCTTCAGAAGGCAAGATATTAGGCCAAGACATGAGTATAGCACTGAAAACAATTACAATACAGGTGAATTTTTTGGAATAAAAGTCTATATTTTATTAAGTGTTGAGAAAAGAGTAAAAACCAGCAGAAATATTTTGCTTTGCATGAATATTTTAAATTAAAAGAAAAGTTTTGCTTGGCCTTCTCAGTAAAAAGAGGATGCAGTACAAGTTATCAATATATAGAAACTATACTCAAACAAAATAAGTTATTCAGTATGCATTATTTAAGTAACACTCCAGTGTTGTGATTGGAATGAAGTGAGAAGACAAATAGAAGGTTTGTGGTCAAAGACTGATGGAGAACAACTGCTGAAAACCATCATCATTCCTTATTTTTCCATCATTAGACTATTATTAGTGGTACACGGCTTTATGTAGATTTCTACCATTAGTGCATCTATTTGTCTTCCTTTTGGGATGAAACACTGTGCTGGTTTTATATTGATTGACATTTGGTGAGGAGGGAAGAAGCCACCCATGGAAATGATTTTTCTAAGAGAAGCTGCTGACAGTTTCCTCTGTGCCTGACAAAACCAATGAGGGGCAACTTTGAATACTGACACCTTATTAAACATTAGAAATCTGAACACGCCTCTGTGAACACACATGTTGAAACAAACAAACCCTGGGAAAAGCTCTTTTATTTCCGGATCTTGAGGAGGCAACAGGGAGCTGACAGGGCTGGCCCCACTCTGCCATGGGGCCCGTGGGCCTGGTGGGGCTGGGCTGGGCCGGGCTCTGCCTCTGCTGCAGCACTGGCTGGGCCGGCCCCCCACACTCCACTTCCAGTGTGGCCAGACCGGCCCACAGCTCAGCTGAAATTCTGCCGCTGCTGAGTTTCACCAGAAACTGCTGGACATGGGAAGGGGAAGCCATCAGCCCACAGCTAAAATTGAAAACAAAGCAGACGCCAGAGACCAGCTATGCTGCCAGAGCGACTGTTCTGACTGGGGCCCCCTGAGATCCTGGCACAGCCCCAGCATGGCCTGAATCTATCATCGTGGCTGCTTCTGCTACCACTCAGCAGAAACCATCAATGACCCACTGCAGGCCCAGGAGAGATATTAACTCTTTCATTGCACAGATGAAAGTTGAAGAACATTGATCCTCTCTCGAGTGAGAGAAAAGGACAGAGTGAAGACATGCAGAGAAACAGCATGAAGACACCAAGGCCAGTGAAGAATTTAAGTCCCAGATGGGAGGAAAATGAGGAGATGCCTTAGTCTTAGGCTGAAATTCTTTGGCAAGGCCATGGTGATGGATTGTTGATACACTAGAAATATCTCTTTAATTCATTAAAGAATTATGGGAGGATGGAGTGTTCAAATTGCAGATATGGGCAAATGCATTCATCTTGAAGCAAGTAAATGTTGAAGTAGCTGTGATCTCATAAGAAGCTTGAACAAAGGGAGAGATGACAGCGATGAAGACCTTTTGCCTTCAGGGAAAGAAGACCTCGGTTCCCAGAGATGAAGATGATCTCAAAGATAGATGAACAGAACCTTTGCTTTTGCATAGCTTATCCTCAAAATAGTACTCAATAAGTTTGTCATGGCCCATGAATGCAGCTGTAAGAAGGCTGCCTGAGATGGGAGGGACTTCATGAATGCAGATTTCTGGGCGGCTGCTCTTTGTGAGAATTGAAGCCAAGAGAGAACTGTTTTCTTGTGGAAAAGTGTCCATGACATGGCAAAAGAGACTCCTCTCCCTAAGAGAACTAATGAAAGATTATTTTAGAGTGACCTAAGTCCCAGGTTTTGTCTCTGTACTACATCAGTAGGAAAGAAAAGAAGCTTGTGGGGGGGAGGAGAAGTGTTCTGAAAGTTTTATACTGGTTCTTATTTTTTTTTCCCTTTTCTTTCAGTTCTGTTTAAATAAAGTTTTCTTTATACCCTTTAAAGTTTGAGCCTGCTTTACTCTTCTCTTAATCTGATCTTGCAGCAGAAAAGGAATAAGTGATTCTAGTGAGTGCCCTGGTATTTAGCCAGTGCTCGACCCACCACATTATTTAGTGCATTGGACAGGAAATCTCAAATTGGCAAACCAAAGCCATTAGAAACATATTATCTATTCAATATATTCTAATGTATTTTTTAAAAAGCCCCAATTAAAAACCATTTTTCAAATATAATATTAAAGCAAAACTAGAAGTTGACTTCTCTTTGGGTTTCAATGTCTTTATTTTACAATAAATACCTTTTTATTATGTTAAAACAATAGCAAGAAAGAGTGCAAAAAAGGGTAAAAGAAGATGCTGGTAATCAAAGGAAGGTCTACACAACATAATTCAGTGTCCATTGAAGACAGTAGGGTTGCAGACAATAAAAACAATTTCTTATTTTTTATAAATATATGTCTTAGTGGTCATTCATATTCCTTAGTTGCTCTTTTTATTTTTCTTAATAATAACGTGTTCAGACACCTTTTAACTGGGAAAAGTACATGACAGTTTATAATCTCAGAAAGATTGTGACATTATTTATTAATATTTCCTAGTCTTTTAAAATATATTTTGAACTATAATTCAAGATACCAGAGTATTTCACTTCTCAGACTTTTTATGACATGAACCTGGTGGAACTTCATTTCTTCTTTAAGAACTTCTCTTTACTTTTGTGTAATTAACTTGATTTATTCTTGCGTCTTTCAAGCAAACTTGTTACAATGTTCATTATTGAAAAAAGAAAGCAACTTTTTCCTTTCACTTTTTTTTTTCCTCCCTGTGTTTAAGTGCTGTCTGCTGTGAATATCTTGCTGCTCTGGAAAGTCTTCTCTTGAAGCCATGAAAGGAAACTCTTCAGGCTTGAAAGACTAACAGTCACAGCTCTTGTGCCTGATCTGTCAAAGCAATATCTCAATGGTGCAAAAACTTCCATCTGCATCAGAAATCCATTAGTCAGTGAACTTTAGTGGCAGAGTGAGCATAATGGCTGGATGAGCTTCTGTACCCCTTTGCATGATTTCTTAACTTCCTATTATACACAAAATGGCTAAAAATATTGACAAAGCATGAATGTGCACTTTATATCCTCTAAAATTTTGGACCAAATTAACACACAAGGCTAAAGGTAATGATACATTATTAATGGCAACTGCAATGAAAATACATTTAAAAAATATTAAGGGTTCCTCTCCCTCCGTCCCTGAGCACAATGATGACTCAAGCTCCCCTGGAACTCCTCAGGCTTGATTCCTGAGTAATCTTAGTCATGTCTAGGGCTGGAAAGTTTTTCCCCTTCAATGCAGAATGAAACAAACTGATTTGTTATCTTAGGATGCCTCTACTCCCTCTTGAACTGCACAGGATGGAGGGAACAGCCAAATGGCTTTTGGAAAATATCATGGCAGTGCAAATTGAAGTATTTAGCATCTAAAACCTTTTAGTTAAGGTTCCATACTTGGCTGCTAATGATTGTACATCATTAGTATTGTTCATTGTTCATAAAGGAATGCTTTGAGAGATGATAGATGACATAAATATCATACATCAAATGATGAGTGGAATGGAGGCAGAGGAAACGGCAGCTAGATTTCCTCTTTGCATTTCCATTTGATGTCTGGATTCTAGAGACTGACAAAAAAGACAACTGCAAGAGTTTAGTTTTGTCCACAATGCTTTATTATTTTCTCTTAAAACTTCCACAAACTATCTCAATCCCCCCGATCCCTCTAAAATCCTCGTAGTCTTGAAAAGCTTTAAATCGTTTCCTATTTTCTTTTCATAAAAACATCAAATTATTTTTAAAATTGCTCTAAGTATATGACATTCATCACTATTACTGAAAATATCTTTGTAGAAAGAAATGCATTAGGAAAGTGACATTAAGTTCCATTAACATAAGCAAGGATAAATAGATGAGATTTCATTCCCTGGTCCCTTTCACCTATGGATTGTTGATGCTTTTACAGATGCAATGGCAAATGATTATGATGAACAAATACTAAGTATAGTTTGATCATTAGCTTTTCGTGTCAATGTTTTTGTGGTTTGTATCAGTTACATTATTAGTACAGTAATTCCAGCTACTTTAAAATATAATTACTATGTATTTACATAATTTAGCTCTTTACATAGTGTATAAGTATACACTTTCTAAAAGCATGTATGGCAAGTGGCAAGTCATATCTGTTTTGGAAAAACAAAGCTCTCCAGACCATTAGAACTGTACAATGGAACTCTCTTCAACTGGATTTTATGCCACTTGCAATGCCAAGGGAAACAAAGCATGCTGTACTTCACCACGGCATCAACCTAATTCTAGGAGACACGCATTATGTGGTTAAATATTTGAATGCTGGAAAAGTGTAGAAATGATAGCTACACATGCAGGTCATTTTATTCAGGAGCTGTCACTAGAAGGACTGACATTTCACAGACACTGGTGTGAAGAGACCAAGTACTGATCCATAAAATTAGAGCAAATGAATTGAAATTGATGGACCCCAAAAGATTCAGTGCTTCTGCCTTAACTCTTTCCAATGACTTTTGACTTAGAAAGTGCATTGACTTTAATACCTACTGTAAGTATGGCTGGATTTAAATTTTAATCATTCTATCCATTTCATAGTTTCATGCTGTCAAATTATGTTAGACAGTATAGCTGATGATAAATCTAAACCATTCCTTTCTTGCTTTCAGAGATGCCCTCAATGTCAATGGCTACGTACAAGAAGAAGTGACAAGATTGAGGTATGCAAGGTTATCTTTTTGACTACTTAAGAAACTGAAAACTTCCCATGAGACATACTTGAAATGAGATCTCCAATGTTCAAATTAGTTACTCCTATTCCCTTATCTAATATAAATTTTAAACATTAATATTAAATAATGTGTCCAAAAAACAAGCAGTGGAGTTGGGGAAGGGTCTGGAGCACAAGTCTGATGAGGAGCAGCCAAGGGAGCTACAGTTTAACCTGGAGAAAAGGAAGTTCAGGGAGGACCTGCTCACTCTCTACAACTGCCTGGAAGGAGGGTGGAGCCAGGAGGGGCTCGGGCTCTTCTCCAAGTAGCAAGCGATAGGACAAGAAGAAATGGGATATTAGTAAAAATTTCTTCAGTAAAGGTTTAACAAGCCTTGAAACAGGTTCCCCATGGAAGTGTTTGAGTCAGCAGCCCTGGAGGAGTTTAAAGGCCACGTTTACGTGGCTCTTAGGAACATGGTTTAGAGGTGAGCTTGGCAGTGCTGGAGGAATGGTTTGACGCAATGATGGTAAGGATTTTCCAACTGAAATGGTTCCATGACAAATGCAGCAGACACCAGTGTGTATATACACGTATATAAGTATATGCATATATGTATTTATATATTTGCTTTATGAAGCCATACTGTGCTTTGGGTCAAGCTAAAGGACAACACAGTGTGAAAAGGTTCATGCAATCAAATTTCTTAACTCTAACAGACATTAAGTAATACTGAAGCACATTTCTAAGTGAAACATTTACTTCACAAAATGACAAAATGAAGTGTCCTTTTTTTTATCCCTTTGTAACAACTTGATGAAGATGTTTCATTGAATCTTAACACATCCTTCCTAAACTATATCTGCATTTTTCATGGAAAATTGGCTTTCCAAAACATTTACAACACACTACTCTAAAAAAATCTGACACATTGCAATCTCTCATATGTTGGATTGAATTAGTCTTCATGTGTACATCCTTGGAAAAAAATTATATGAGTGAGGCCAAAATGCTGTTATGACTCTTTCTTTTAGACTAACCAGGTTTAAAAAAATGGTGCTCAATTATTAATTTTTTTTTTCATTTTAAACAAGTAAATGAGATAGTAGAAAACTAATTTTCCCTGACTCTATCTTCTCTGTCCTCTGAGATTCAGAGTAAAAATCCAGATGTCTGGATTTAGTGCTTCAGTAGACATAAATTATCCTAAATAAGTGGGATGTCAGAGATCACACAAGTGTGTAATGGCTGACAGAGGACAATTTTTTTTCCACTTCAATCATATAAAGAAATGCACAATATGTGCCTTAAGGAATTACAAAAAAGAAAAAAAAGAAAGCGATCACTATTGCTTTTCTGAATATAGAACTTTTTTCATACATTAAAAAAGTCTGATGGTTTTCAGCATTAATGTTAATTTTGAATAATAAAACCTGATTCATGCTATGTGAGCAGTCTTAAAATACAGTTTACCCACTCTTTTGTGCTACCATTCCATGCCTGTATTCTTTGCTTTTCAGCTAGTGCAAAATTCCAAGAATTGCTTCCTAATGTCTCTTGAAACTGAAAAATGTGTTTACTCCCTCCCCATTCAAATAAACTTGCAATTTGAATGGAATCTAATGAATATAAAGTCTGAAAATGTGACATCAATTGATTTATTTTTTACAAAACTTATGACATTTACCATGGTGTTAGCTGGTTAATTCAGTTAAATTTGAATTTATAAGTGGAGTATTGAAACTACAGTAAATTTGAAAGTGAGATTTTCTTGTTAACTATGTAAGAACTTCACATATATTTTCCCATCTTCAACTGAAAATAGGAAATATATCTTCAGAGGATCACTGAATAAGTTGGAAAGGAACCTGGAAAAATCATCTTGTGCACTTTCAGTAGGAAAAGCTTAGATGAGATTGCCCAACCTCCTCCCCAAGTACATCTTGAAAAACTCCAATATGGAGACTCTGCAACTTTCCAGGGCAGGTTGTTCCAGGGAGTGTCTGATTTTATAGTAGAAAATTACTTTCTTATGTTGAGATGAAACCCCTCCCAGTGCAACCTGTAGTCATTGCTCCATGTCTTCTCCATGTGGTCCTCATGAAACTGCCACCTTTTAACTCCTGACTGGGTGGAGGAAAGAGTTTTGACCACCAGATTTGACATGGAGGGAATAGTTTCTCTCACAGTGACCTTACAGCTGGGAATGCCAAGAATGTCAGTGTGTGAAAACTCCATTTATTATTATGTGAGTGTTCATCCTCTGCCTGTTTTGAGAAGAAGAATTCCTTTGTAGAGATAACACCCTCTCACAGACCTGGTTGAGCCTCCTGCTGAGAGAGAGAGAGATCAGAAAAACACAGCTTTGAGATAAACTTCTTGGGGACTAAGCCCTTTGATATAGTGGGGCAGGTAGGGCCCCCCACCCTACAGTCCAGTGGGATGAGCAGAGACAAATGGAGCCTGTGTCCCTGTGTGTGTCTGTGCTGCCCAGCATCATTGGTGAGGAAATCAAATAAATCTACTCTTTTCATTTCACTGTGCCTTGATGGTCACCCTAGTTACTGTACAGGGAGATTCACACACCAGCCTACTGTGATGAGTTGCCCCCTTGAGTCTTCTTTTCTTCGGGGAGAAAATACCTATGACCTTCCATCTGTGCTCACAGAGTAAGTTCCCCAGTCCTTCGATCATCTTCATGGCCTCCCTTTGGATCCTCTCCAATGCAAATGAAATTATTGCTATTGGTTAAAGAAATCTTTCTAAATATCTAAAGCTGAGTATGAAATGAAGAATAAGGAAAAAAAAAGTTATTTTTCTGAGAAAAAATATGTTAATTTTATTTTAATTACACTTAAAATGGGATATCATATAGAGAATTTTAATGAACTGGGACAAATATTTTCTAGTAAAATTGGGAAATTTGCAAACTAAATGCCTTACTAAAATGTTTCTATTCCAATTTGACCATTTGTTAAAAGAGTTTGTTTTAAATCCTTATTAAATTTCATTTATAATAAAAAACCCCTCTAACTAAAACAGAACTACAAATTCATATAAATGACTGTGGGGAAAATAAAAATTACTATTCCTTTTCATATTAAAAGCAATAAATGCATTGAAAGATAAATTGATTGTGCAGTGTCCCATGAGAAGTCTGAGAGAAGCAAGAATTGAACCTGCATTTTAGTCTATGACCTTAGCTGTAAAAATATGCTGTCTTGAAACTATATAATTATTAATAGAAATGACAAGTTAATTACAGCTATACTCTCCTCACCACAGTCATCCTTTTGTGTCTCCATTGAGAAGGATAATGCTAGTTGAGTCTCTCTGAGAATGTCATTCACTTTTATGGACTGTTATTTCCTCCATGTCTTTTAAATCTAATTGTTAAACAGCTCCATTTCCTTTGTTGAGAGCCTCAAAAGCAGTTTGAATGGCACTATCAAGGTCAGCAGCAGCAGTTTAGCTGTTGAAGTCTATACTGTGCTGTACACTGAAGACTAGACTGAGACAACAAAGAGTATTCTCTTTCACATAAACCCAACCTTGGTTTTACAGGTTGTTTCTTCTCAGTTCAGATACAGAAAACACAATTACATAGTGACAACTGATTGCTACACATGGTTTTGCTTTTAGCTGAGCTGGTTTAACAGAGGTCTGTGGATTACTTTAGGTAGAATGACCACAAGGTTAAAGAAAAAATATATTCAGTATTGCAGTGCATCTAAAGAACACATTACAGAGCACCATGAACAATAGGAAGTGACAAGAACAAGTACATATTTCTGTAACTTTCCTGATGGCTGACTCCAGCTGCTCTTTCTCTAGAATGTATAAGGTTCTGTGTGTATTATAGACAGGAAAAGCACATTTAGCACTAAGGTAACAATAGATGACATTGCTATGCTGTTGCAATATATTTGAACTGATCACTGTGTGCTCCAGCCAAATCATCTTTAGTTATTCTTATCAGAACTCTCAGGAATTTGTCAAGGTTACTGAGACATAAACAGTGCTAAAGTAAGTAAGAAGAAATTGAGAAACAAAACACCAAGAGTTCAAGAACTAGATAAAGGAGGCCCATGAAGCGATGAACTGTAACCAGTCACACTCCCTGAAAGGTGCATGCTGAGCGCATGGATAAGATAGAGGATCCAATCAAATAATGCATGATTGCGTGAACAAATAGTTTTAGAATGTATAAACATAGCTGAATAAAAACAATAAATGGCTTCTGATAAATCATATTGGGTTTTCGTCCAGAAGTCCTGAGCTCCCCCAATATGCTGTGCAGAAATAGCTCAATATTATAGAATTTGAAAGAATATTAGATGGTTAGGCTTCTGAAAGTTAGGATTTAACCAGCACTCATTGCCTTATGGCTTCTGATTTCTTCTTCTCCATGTTTACCACCCTTTCTGCAGGATTGTCATCTTGGAGAAAAGGCATCAGAGAGGTCTCAGGTGCCTGAGTGATGCTGAAGTATATCGCTCAGTTTCTTCCTTCAGTTGAGGAGAAAAGTTGTGTCTTCTGAACTGCTTCTGAAAGCACTTTATGAAGTAGTTTGGGGAAGAATTAAAGGAGAATGTCATCAGAACTGGAAGAGGCTGTACTGAAGCAAATGGAATTGGAAAGTCTACTACTCAGAGGATGAAGAGAAATATGGACACAAATGTTGAGGGGAGGCTGTCTGAAGTTTGGAGAAGATTGGATTATTTCCAGTTAACCTCAATGGAAAACAAAAGCTGTCTACATTAGCTGCATGAAGCATCAGCCATGAAATCCTATTTGCCTTCAGTCATGGTTTGCTTCTTGGTCTTTGTATCACACACGAGTTGAAAGTTTTAACACTTAATACAAGTGTTTGTTCTATTATAGTCGATATTTTGACCATATTGTTTGTGATTTAGTTGCAGCACCGGTCATATCTCATGGGAAAAAGGTTCCAGAAAGTGGTTTTTGAAATAAACTTTTGTTGTTAAGGAAACATTTTTGTATCAGCCTCTATGTCTGTGGCTTTGTTTGTACATTATTATAAACACTGTTTTGCACTTTAGATATTTTTCAGAAGCCACTTTCATTTATCTCCTGAATTTTTCAAATTCCAGACATATGAAATCTCCCTTTATAAACTGACCAGTTTATGTGATAAGTAACTATAATTATTTAAGTCTAAATAGTTTAAATATATTATTAATCAAATTTCAATTCTTTGCCAAAATCTTGTCCAATAATTGGGGACAGATATGATGGTTTATGGTCTTGTTTATTTGTTTAGAAGCTTGTTTTTATGTCTTCATTTTAAGGGAAAGGGTAGGCTTATAATAATTCTTATTCATTGTACTGTATCATTGACCAGAGACTAAATCATTCTGGTTTTGCGTTGGGCTTTTTTGTTAGTATTTAAAAAAAAAATTATGCAGTCATGCAAGATCTTATTGCCTCAGACATAGCTCACCTTCCTGATGTAGAGATGACTGAAATGGACATTCCTATCTGTTAAGATAACTAGTCATAATTAAAAATTTGCTTAACTTCTTAAGAACCTTTATGACCCATTTCCTTTTTCCCAGGAGTCTTTGAAGTGGTTTGTTGAGTTCTGGGTTTTTTAAGCATATGATACTATCTATTAAATAATAATACAAGTTGTCAGCTGAAGATTAAATTCTAAAATAAATCTTCAGAGATTTTCTTTTAAAAAGCAGTCCCCTAATCCTTCTTCATGTCCCTTAGCTTTCCCCTTCCATTTTAATTTGCATTGCAGATATTTTGATCTGAACAAGCAAACACCTCTGAAGAAAAAAATCTCTTAATCACTGACTCGTAGCTTTGTAAAGATAATATTAATAACAGGTATAGTCTGACACTTTGAAAATATTTTAGTTTTGAAACATCAATTTAACTGAAATCTGATCTTAACTGATCTTAACTGATCTTTTTGATTTATGGGTCTACCTAAAGACAGACACAAGTACCTACAATTTTGTTTGCTTGCTCTTGAATAAAAATGTATTAGAAGAGTTGTTCTTCCTTGTCACCAAAAAGAGTGACTTTCAAACTTTCCTGGCCTATTGTTTAATGGCATTCAGTTTGATTACAGTGACTGCTACTAAATCCAGTTAAGGTAATATAATGAAGTGTAATATTAAAGGGTATTTCTGCTATTTTATTTGATTCAATGCACAATTTTTACCATAAGAGATTATGCTTTTAAAGAAATAGAGTGAAATAAATTACCAGTGGGAGGAATTTAGAAAATCAAATTTGAAAAACTAGAGAGATTTTGTTATGTAGAGAAGATATGTAGTTTTCTTCTTTTTTTTTTTAAGACATATGAAATGTATCTGAAAAAAATAAAGACACTGTTGAGTAGAAAACAGTTCATAAAATATTTCAGAATGAGTAATGTGGATTTTTATATTTCTCTATCCATTTCAGAAGTCTGCATGTGACTTCACCATGGCATTTCACAGCTAGCATTTCTTAGCTACCCTAGGCCTATGTAGAAATCAGATTCTCCTTACTAAGCATGAACTCATCTGGACTATTCAACCCAGGAATACACTTAATACTTGGGGTACAGATGTAATGTTTCATAAAATGCAATTTTTTGTTGATTTCTTCAGAAAAGTGAAAACGGAAATTTCCCACATATTTTCACAGAACTGGCTCTATGATTCCAAAACTCAGCCATAAGAGACTGATGTGCACGCCCATCACCTTACTGTAGAAGAATAAAAACTCATGGGTTTCTTATGTTACAATATATTAGAATCACTAGTAGTTTGTTCTCCATCCACGGATAAAGGATGTCCTTTAATTGATGAGATGGAATGACTGACCCAAACTCAATGAAAAGTGTGTTTCAAAGAATCACAAAATCATGGACTGGCTTGGCTTGGAAGGCACCTTAAAGATCATCTAGTTCCAGCCCCTCTGCCATGGGCAGGGACATCTTGCACTGGACCAAGTTCCTCAGAGCTCCATCCAACCTGGCCTTGAACAGTTCCAGGTATGGGGCACTCACAGCTTCTCTGGGAAACCTGTGCCAGGGCTTCACCACACTCACAGTAAAGAATTTTTTCTAGTATCTAAGCTAAATGTACTCTCCTTCACTTTGAAGCCCCTTGTCCTGTCACTCCAGGCTCTTGTAAATTGTTTCTCTCCATCTTGCTTGTAGGCTCCCTTCAGGTACTGTAAGTCCACAATTAGGTTACCTGTTGCGGTGTGCATTTTGGGTTTTCTAATGTTCTGTATGTTTTGTTACATGTTTGTAATGGTTTGTTCCTACACCCCCATCCCCAACCCCCCCGATGGTGTTTCCCTTGTGATAGGCCTTGTCAATCACCTTGTAAGATCTGGAAGATTCTGGGGAAAAAGCCCTGGGATTTGGTAAGGTACCCTGGTACCACCTCCTTTCATTGTTGTGTTAAGTTTCCCTGTTCTGGGTCACACCCTCCCTCTCCCTCGATTGGTTCTAAATTCTCCCCTGCTCGGTGTATGCCCC
Organism: Cyanoderma ruficeps; assembly: GCA_008694505.1. Lineage (NCBI taxonomy): Eukaryota > Metazoa > Chordata > Aves > Passeriformes > Timaliidae > Cyanoderma > Cyanoderma ruficeps. Next base: position 11,590,405 of record VZDJ01006092.1, on the reverse strand, counting down.
CTGTACTTAAGGTGAGGACAGAGGGGCCTGCTCCTCACACTTTTGCACGTGGGCAGGTAACCGGGTGGAATAAAGCCACGTGAAACCCAAGCGAGAGTCCACTCTTTCTTCCACGCTGTCGACCACGCTTCAGCCTGAGGTTCAGACCCACCGAGCCTTCCTTATATAGTTGCCAGACAGCAAGCTAGCCGGTGAAGCAGCTCCGGTACTCAACTATAGTTACCCTGAAGCCTTCTCTGTTCCAGGTTGAACAATCCCAATTCTCTCAGCCTTAAAGAAGGCTCTGTAGGCAAGCACTGAAGGTTTGGCCAGATTCTCATCTTGGCATGCTGGATTGTTACTGTTGGCAGTGTAATGTGAAATGAAGAGTTTTTGGAGCAAAAGCTTGAACTGAAAACTGAGGTCTGCTATGTGGTTTCCCACACAGCTTCCCAAGAGAATGTGTTAATATTAGGCTTCTGTGAGACAGCTGGATACCGTAAGTTGTTTTTTTTTTTTTTTCTTTTTCTCTTCATTATCCATTTATAATGAAAGGTGTTTTCAAGTTATATACTTTTAGTACCCAACAAACCAATCACCCAACCAGAGGAGCTGGGCTACTATACTGGAGAACAAAACCTTCATACAGGAGTACAGCTGAAGGCTGTACATACAACAGTGGTGTATTTTGTACTGCTTTTCACTGCTGGTTTTTTCCATTGCATTGAATACTTTACACAGGATGCATTTTCACCTTATCTTCTGCACCGAAGTGTTCTCACTGGAACAAATCTGAATCTTTACCTCATAAGACACTTTGTCCTTTTGGATATTATTCAAGATCATTGCTATTTCCACTGAGTAGGTATCCAGCAATTGTATTTCTGCAGTTCAAACACCTCAGTTGAATATAATATGACTAAAAATAGCAATATTTTAAGTTGTTATCTGTTGTCCTTAGGGACTAGACAAATCTAATGTAATAAGAATTGTATTAATTTGAAGTAAATTTTATTAAACACAAAAATTGGTTACAATTGAAAATTCTGTACAGACCAGCAGAGTAGACTTGCCAAATATTACAAGCAATAATTCTGTATATCACACTTCTAAAAAGTCTTTTAGCTGTCTCTTGTAGGTATGGGAAACATAAGCAGTGCAACAAGAGAATAAATTAAATACCATGCAGGTGTTTATTTATTAGGTAATATGCCTGCCTCAGTTTTGGAGACAAATTGCAGGTGGAAATGCCCTGGAATGTGTATTTCATCTAGAGGGAAAAGGGCTTCAGTAACTCCCTTCTGACAATGAGAGAACTGGATATCAGGGGATGAAAGTGAAAAAAAAAGGTAAAACTGTTTATTAACTAAGCAAGATACAGGCAAAGCACAGGAAAAAAAGAAATTTGAACCTTACCCCCCACCTCGCTGCATGGCCAGGAGGCAAAGATGGCAGCTGCCCTTCTTTGTCTTTGGGAAGGGAGGAGAAAAAGGAGTTCATGCAGCAGCTGGGAACCTGTGAAAAACGAGGTTCACTTTCTTGGTAAAATCTAAAAAGTTTAATAAAAAGACAATTAGGAGACAGAATAAAGCAAAAAAAAGTACAGTCGGGTGCCTGGGATTCAGCCAAAACCACACCCTAACTCAGAAAACACTTCTTTAAAGTTAACAGTTTGTAACATACTCCTAAACTTCTATGTATTATTCAAACAGTCCTTGTAGGTGTTGGTTTTAACCTCTGACCTTCCTGCATTTTATCAACATGTTTTATTTCTTTTGGTGGCTCCATCTTGCTGCCTCACTTTCTGATAACAGAGGCAATAAATTCTTCCTTTGGAGTTCTGGTATCTATGCCGACATCTTCATCCAGATAATCCAAGAATGTGGAGAATTTTCTGATTATCTTTCCATTCTTCTGAGTTAGCTACAAAAAGCATCTTGCATCACATAGTTTCTATTTTAATATTATGCTATAATCTAAAAAAAAAATAAATATATATATATATGCACTCATCACACCACCATTTCTAAGCCCTCTTAATAGCAAAAATAACAGAAACTGTATTAATACAGCATAGCCTTCCAACATTATACATATACCATTCATTTTAATATTTGCAAAAAGCCAACTTTATAATATGTGTGTATAACAGAACTTGTTGGATTTCTGGCATGAGACTTCTCCTCACAGCGGGCGAAGTTGGTGGAGTTTAATGTCTCTTCTTTTGCTGGCTCAGTCTTTCTCGGGTTCAGACCTTCCAGAGCCACTCCACAGGCTCCCCAGGCCTGAGAGGAAGAAGATAACAAAAGGTAACTGCTGAAAGGATTTGTCAGTGAAAAGCCTCCAGAACAGCAAAAGAAAAAAAAAAAAAATAAATCCGCCCCCCACTCCACCAATAAAAAAATCCAAACCAAAAAAGCCCAGAAGCTTCTTGCCTAAATTGAAGAAAATTAACCCAGCAAATGCAATGAATAATCCATGTAAACTGCAGACCAGGCAGAGAGAGAGATTGAACTCAAACCCTACAGGAGTCCAAGTCTTCCCACCCCATTTAAAGCTACAGCATTCATCTCAAAGCTACAGCTGCCATTTTCTGGGCATAAAGCAGGCGGTTTAGAGAATAAAGCATCATCATAAAATCACCACAAGACAATGCCAAGGGGTTTAGATTCACCTGTGTTTTGAAAGAACCTAGAAAGATGACTGGAAAACAGAAGAAACTGGAATCGTTAAGAAAAAAATTATATAGAAATATTCAATCTATTTAAGAATTCAAAATAACTACTTTCAGCTATTTATCTAATATCCACACGAAACAACTTTAAGGCAAGGGTTACAGTCAGACAATAATTTTTTTCAATGAAGACCTCTCTTCTGTATCTGACATCCCTGTCATTATATTGTATCAATGTTATGTGAAATAACAACAATTAGTCTTTTCACCCTGCTATTAAAATATGTCAGTTTGAAATTAAGCAAAAATTTTTCTTTACTCTAGAGTAGTTCATCATCTGAGCTAAATCAGTTCAGTATATTTGTCAGCTGTTTAAAATCACTGATATAGTGATGGTCTTCCATTATTATCTGAGAATTATTGCAACCACATGGAAGAGTAGGAACTGAAAATCTGAATAGCCAAAAAGGAAAATCAAGGGGGAAAAGTGAAAAGAAATAAATATGTATCCTTAGGTGCATCAAACATTTAGAATTGCCCTTTTTGTCCCAGACACTTTGGAAAAAGAATAAGGTGTGGGGTCTTACCTGAATGTCTTGGGTTATGTAACCAAAAAAATGTTTATTCTAATCCATCTGTTGAGACCAGTTGGGGGAAGGTGTTTTCTTTATTTCTTGTAAATTCAGAGGGGAAGAGGCAGGTGCCGTCTGTCAATGGGCCAGCTGCTAAAACCAGGTGGAGCAATGTTCCTAATCTGTTCCATTGCCCATGCTCCCTTGAGGGATATCTTCTGTTAATGGGCCATGAAGGCTCACCAATGGCATGACACATTACATCATCCCATTGTGAGATGCTCCACTCAATGGGGAGAGCCAGACAGTTTCTACCTAGATAAAAACTTAGACACCAGAACACCAGGCATTCTGGTTTTCCACTGGATTCCTGAAGGAAGACTGGATCCATCTCATCATTACTGGACCCTTTTTCTACAGGACCATCTCTACTCCAACAGAACTACATCTGCCACTCCAGGAGGGCTTACTTTGTACTGCTTCCAATGTCCTGACCAACAGGGTGTCAGGTTGTATTTCTGACTCTGTCAGGTTTTCTAGGATTTTTTGTTTGTTCTGTTTGCTTATTTTTTGTACATTTGTATTCTTAATATTCCTAGTAAAGAGCTGTTACTCTTATTCCCAAATCTTTGCCTGAAAGCCTTTAATTGCAAAATTATAATAATTTGGAAGGGGGGGGTTTACATTCTCCATTCCAAAGAAACTCCAGTTTTCTCTGGCAAATACCTGTCTTCCCAAACCAAGACACTGAAGAAACTAAATATTAAGAATAATTTGAAGGAAAAAAATTACAAACTAGGAATTTACTCTTCATTGCAATTCTGAAAGAGAATAATGAGAAGAAAGAATGAAAAATAATAATAAAAAAGGATATAAATGGTCTTGAATTGGTAGAGGAGAAAATGGAAGAAGAAGACTGAGTTCAAAAGGCTGACATTTCCAAATAAGTCCTTTTTGGACCTTGCACCCTCTCTTGTCTCTTGTCTCTTGNTTGTCTCTTGTCTCTTGTCTCTTGTCTTTCCTTTTGTTTTTTCTTCAGCCCCTGACAGAATCTGTATGTGGGGAAGCAAGGAAGTCGGGAAATGGAAAGAAGAAAGGGCAGAAGATGGAGGGATAGGAGAGAATCTTAGAAATGCATTAAAGAAATTGTGACTAAGGGTTGCCAGAGTAAAGGAGAAAAAAAAAAAAAGCTGATCATTAAGTCTCTACACTGGCATTTTAAAATAAAAAATTTCCTTTAGATTTGTTTTTTTAATGGCACCATATATGTATGATTTCATGATCTCTTCATCCTTCAACATCATAAAGTGACTTTAAAGGTAAAGCTTTGAATGTTTTAACTACAACATTCTTTATTTTGATTAATTTGAGGTCAGAGAGTATATATATCAATTCTTGTATATTTTGTAGCATTGCTGATCTATGTTACTCTTTTCTTCTCTGTCTGGCATCTTGCTTTCAATTGCTTTCCTTATGGTCTATTATTCCTTTGTATGAATTCATAATTCACTCTTGCAAATTCATCATTCATCAAAGAGGTTAGACCAGCTGTCCAACTGTATCATTATTCCTCTGCCTGCCTCCTTTTTCTACCTTTATGGTGGTTATTTTTATATAATGTCCTACAAGGGATTTCTGAAGCTCAAAAATGTGATTGGAAGTACAGCAGAATTAATCAAAAAGGTCCTACAGCAATATATGATAGTGTTTTGCTTGAAGGTGCCAGTCACCTTGAAACAAAGTCATTCATGACCTTTTATGCATTTGAAGATTCAGATGGCACTTTTTCCTTTGTTCATTTTCTTTATATCCCCTGGGCTGAATAGAATCAGCTGGTAGAGGCTTTTATTGTGTGATAAAACCGATGCAAGGGTTGGAGCCATTGACCAATAAACTGATTTCAATAAACTGGAATATTGCAGTTTATCGAATGGTTCAATTTTTAAATCTACCTGTTACATAATAAAAGCAGCTTGTAAAACCTCCCAATTCAGAACTGATCTCAAAACAGCATAGGATGGCTCTTTTTCCTGAAGATGCTCCCCTAGACTTGCAGAATCAGGCAATCATCAAATAGCAGAAAACCATACACACACCATTTTTTTTCACTAGGAAAAATGTAATTCTTGTTATTTCAAATCACTATGAAACAACAACTACTATAGAAGCATCACAAAGTGAAAAGTGCCATCTGAAACTTCAAATGCATGAAAGGTTACAAATGATTTTGTTTCACAGTGACTGGCACCTTCAAAGTAAAAAAAACTATCACTACAGCACTTTTCTTGGGGTCAGGAGGGGGAAAGCAGTCATTAAACTGCTTCTGTTTTCATGGAAAGGATGCCTGATTTGAACGTTGCAGAGACTTCCTTATAAGCATAGGGAAATGTAACGTGGTAGTTTATTGATGGCACACCTGCTCATTTTGAAATTGTTCTGTGAATTGCAACAGCATGAACTGACATAATACCGTGCTGATCATTTAATTTTATGAAGTAAAACAGCTCTGCCTAGTTGTATGCAATCTGTTCCTTTCACTTTTCTTGTTATACTGGGAGATAGAAGAGATTTCTGAATGAAGATTTATGATGCTCTTGCTCCTCAGGTATTGTATTTATCCATTTCAAACCATCATAAAGTAAGTCAATGACAGTGATGACATACTTGGAATTTTTAGATGACAATATTTACAGCCTGTCTGTTTAAAAAATTATGTCAATCACTACTTTTGCACAATGCTATTATTTTAAATACATTAAAACTTGAGGGGGTTCCCACCTTTTTCCTTTTTTTTTTTTCTTTTTTTTTCTACTTTCTTTTCCAAACAGGAAGAAATTATTAAGAACACAAATCACATCTGAAAATTCATGAGATGTATTTATTATACCCTTATACATTGACCCTGATATCTGCCTCAGCCTTTTCACATACAGAGTTGCTGCTGCTGCATTTTTTAGAAGAATGACAGAAAATAAGCCTAGCCAAAGAAGACATATACTTCTGGGAAAAACATACAATTTCTAAGGATGTTTATTTGCAGGTGCTGAGAAAATTACATGCTTTTAGCGAGCTACTTAGAGTAATGACTGCTCAGAGTTCAGAGTGAATTTTACTAGATGAAACATCTACTTTAACAGACATAGGTTTTGCCAAAATGGTTTATAAAAAGATGGATCAAATGTGCCGTGAGTTAGGGTAGGAAGAGGAGGAACTGGTGTATGTAAATGCTGCAGCTGTAATGCAATACAATGACACAAAGAGGTCTGTACCCAATGAAAGTAGAAAATTCTCAACAGAAGTTGCGGAACAGGTGAGGTGTATGGGATGGGAGAAGCGGATGTACACAGACAGTAGCATCACTCCAGAAAAGAAGTGGTTTTAAAAGATTTCAATTTCCCCTGTGAAGTTTAGGGGAAATGTATTATTTCTTGCTAAACCTTTTACTTCTTGTTTTTTCTCCTGTATTTTCTTTAGTGGTGTTATATTAGACAAGCTACGCTGGACTACTTGAAGAAAAAAGTCAGGCAACACATGAGTCAAAGGATGTTCTTGAAGATCATCCTTCATCTAAGACATCTTGAACTCAGGGGATGGCCCATAGCATTTACTCTAGCACTGTCTCTAACTAGTTGAGGGTTGGATTCAGCAATGTAAATTTTTCTAATGAGAGTTGACCTTAAAAAAAATTAATAATAACCCAGTATTTGAACTGAAATTCCTAATTTTAGTTCATGGAGGACTGCAGAAAATACAGATCTCTTTTATATCTCAACTCAAAAATTAATAAATTTTCCCTTTTTGGGGGGGGTGGTGATTTTTTATGTATTCTGCCAAAATACGTCCTTATGGGTGAAAATTTCTTTGCATTTGTAGTGACAGGTTTTTATTTGTATTTCTGATAAAAATAGAAAGCCTTCTACTGTATTTGTAATTTTTTTTTCTGTTCGATGGATGTCTTGTTAGTTAATTTTGATGTGCCCCAGAAAATCAGTTAGAGACATTGCTATAAATCAGCCATTAAAAGAGTTGGATTCACTTTGTCTTTTGATCTCTGAGTCTGACATTTCAGTTGCATTGAAAATTCAAGTTGTTTCTCACTGACCATTGCTAGTATTTGAATTTTTCCTGCAGTCTTCCTTTTCAAGATCTTATAATTTTGTACACCAATTCCAAAATTCCATTTTGTAGGGAAAATAAATAGGCTGGATTCTTGCTCACATGTATATAATCTCTCATAGTAATACCTCAGTGTTATGTATGGCTTCTGCAGGTTGCAGACAACATTTTCAAAGTGCAGAGGTACATTAAAAACACCAATATCTTTCCACTGTTTGATTATTCTCTAATCTTTCATGTCCTGGTTAGAGTATCAGACATTGCACAAATACATAGTTTGACATGAATTCCGTGGATGAAGCAAGTCTCTCTTCATGGAACTAATCTGTGCACCTGTTAGGGAGAGATGTGTGATTGATACACAAAAAGTCAAAAGCAACTGACTCAGTGAGGAAGAAGTGCTGAGGGAACAAGGTTGGGGAGGAGAACTGCATGATTCCTACAAGCCTGGTGTGATGTCAAAACTACTAAACTTTAAAGACTCTGTAGGAGATTGGACCACCCACAATGTATCAGTGAAAGCTGTCAGGCACACAAAAAATGCATAGGGAAATAGGACATGCTGAGAGCATGCTGAGACAGTCTGCATTTTCCAGAAGCAATAAGGGAATAAAAATACAGCAGCCAAGGCAAAGTCACAGGAACCATGCAAGGAAATACTGGAATAAAGAATATTACATGAGAAATATATAGAAATATTATTATTCAATGAAAAATATGTAGGGAGATTATTCTTTGCTCTCTGTTATATATATTACTACTAGATAAAGTAAGACCTATACAATCCTTTGTTCTTCAGCTTCCATGTCAATAAAAAATTTACACCATTAAAGGCTTCCATGAGCAATTCCTCACAAATGGCAGATGCAGCATAACAGATCACATTAGGTTTACAAGAAACAGAGATTCAGCCTTGAAGTACCATACAATTGGATTATCTCAGGCTGAATCTGATGGCAGAACGCTGGAATTTTAATGGAAAAGACCTAACAGAAAACCACCTAATAACAGATGTCAGCTGAACAAATGCCAACTGAATCCTAGCTGTCAGCTCAGTCTTCAGTTTTCATTAATCTTTTTAGTATTTTGAAAAGATTTAGATGTGTTTTTAATGGAAAATGGCAGACTATTCCCCCTCAGCTCTCCTCCTAGTCCCAGAAAACTACCTTTCAGTTCTCAACCATTTGATTCAAGTGTTTGAACATCTAAAGAAGGAGCACTTTAGAAAAGTCTTGTCCATAATAGACTGAGTGAAATTCCTAGGTTGTTTTCACTAACGAAATGAAGCAAATTGTAGTTTTGAAACATTCTGCATCTACTCATAATTTTGGTACTGCTGGGGACTTTTCAATTGTGCAGCACTCTGCACCCAAGAGCTGCTTGGGATGGAAGGCCCTCCAGGAGGCCTTCAAGTCCAACATCCTGCCCAAAGCATAGCCAGATAGCAAACCAGTCTGGTCAGAGCTTGAAAAGATGATCTTGCGCATCTTCTCTGGGCAGCCAGTACAAATGCTCCTTAGTACTCTTGAGGGAGACAGGAAGTGGGGCTTCCTGAAGTTCTCTTTTCTCCAGGCTCAGTGAGTCTCAGACCCTCAGCTCTCCTCATAGGGCCAGTGCTCCAGCCCCAAACATCTTGCATTTGTCCCATTTGTAGAAGAATGCCTTTCTTCTACAGGGGAACCAGAACTTAAAGGATGCAGGGTGTTGGGTAGACAGGAATAAATCCATCCCCTCAATTTCCCAGGACAGAGCTGGGTATCTTAGGTGGGTCATGCTCAGATTGCTGTTAGCCCAGACGCCCAGAGCCCTTTCAGCAGATCTGTTGCCCATCTGGGGGTCTAAACCCATATTTATTAAAAAATATTATTATTATTTCTTCCCAGCTAGAAACTTTAAAATTTGTACTTATTGAATTTCACAAAATTCACTTCTTTAGTCTGTCTGGGTCCAAGGAGCATTGTATTTTGGAAACACCCGTATAACACTTGCACAGTGAAATAGCAATGCATCTTAGAAATTGTTTTGCAAAAACAGCATTGTTGAGACTCCTTCAGAGCTTGATGTTTGACCTGAAGTTCAAATTCAGAAGAGCTTACGTGGCTTTGGAACATGCCAAGAATTCCTTTTTATTACACATTTTTTCAGGGTCAGAAATATTTCTTAGAGACTGATGAAGAAAACCAGTTTGGTTAAAATATCCTACGGATAGTTTTATGAGCATTTATAATTTGGAGAAGGAATCAAGCAGGTCTGTGATTTCTGAGTGATTGTAATAACAATGCAGGCTTTAGTTTACATCAAAGCATGCTGGTATCAGTGAGTATTTATTCAAGCTTACAAAGTGCACAGCTGGCAAAAACAATGCTTGAAACAGTCTCTTATCTCCCTTAGGAAAAACAGAACTGTACAGAAAGCAGGAGGTATGCCAAACAACACCAATTCCTGAATCAAACTGTATCATCATTGTTGTTTCTTTTAGACTTTATTAGCAATGTTTTAATAGATTTGCTTATGCTGCTGCTCTTAAACACTCCTGCAATCTGAAGTGTTAGCATACGGTCAGAACAGCTTTACTCAGGTAAAGAGGTAACTGACACTTTGTGCTCTGAGAATTTGAATATTTTCAGTTACTCACAGTTGCTCTGCTTTTCACTTAAGAAGAAATATTACAAATCAAAATTAGTTCAACTGATTAATGGGTGTGATGATTATTTTATTTTCTGTCCACTGCTCAGGTCTGATCCTGAAAAAAGGGAAGCGTCTAGAATGCTTACGGGTTATATATGTATTTGATGTTTCTTAAACTGAACTGCAAACTCAACAAACAGAACTGTTTGCCCCTACAAACACAAACAGCCTTTAATCTGACTTTCAATGTATGAAAGGGAGCATAAAATCTGAAGGATCTAAGTTGGTAAATTCAAAGGTTCAATGTTGCCAAAAGTACATTTCTGACTGTGCAGAGCATGTATGTCATTGCCTCTCAGTCTCCCCTGCTCTCTCCCTCTTTTATCATCATACACACAGACATAGTTTTTTCTGGAAAAAGTGACCCTTACATGACAAATAGCAGCCACAATGTTTGGAAACCAATCTGGAGAACATTTTATTGACATTTTCAGCACAACTAGCTCTGCTGATTTTACTAGGACAAATCATGGCAATAAAATTCGTGGTAGTATTTTCAAGGCTCTGTATTACTGAAGCACTTGGATCCTTCAGCAAACAAACAGAAGCAGCTGAGAATGTGTACGAGCATGCTTGGAAGCCACTTGGGGGCACTGATATCTCTACAGCTCTCTTTTAAGAAAAATTAATTTCTGGGGAAGTTTATGTGTTAGGAGAAAAGAAAGGAAAGATTTAGTTTATCTGTAAATACACAGCACATTGAAAATAGGCCAGAAGTAAAACACTGGCCCTACTCTGCTCCTTTTATAGATCAGTGCTGACTAAATACAATTATACTCACCCTATAGTGACATAAAATGAAACTCACTGAGTCTCGGGACTTTAACTTCCTCATAATTTCTGTGTTTGTACAACCCCAACATTTCTCCTTGGTTAATCACTGCATCAGATCTATCCTCTCTATAATATAATTGGGGCCTTAAAAGCTTTTTTGACTCCACATTTTCTGTTCATTCTGAATGCTTTAGAAATAAATGTTTAAGTATTTGCTAGAGAAATTTATATCCTAACATGTTCCTATTATTTTGTTTTCAATTGATCAATTAATGTGAAAGGAAAAGAGAACATTTTGACCTTACAGTCTTCATTGCCCATTTCAATTCTTTTAATGTCCAGGTATTAACTGAACATCTTATGCATTTCAATAAATTACTATTTTGGCTAAAATGACGAAACAGAAAAAAAATAGATTGTTTGTAGCTCAATGGAGTTATTTTCCCCTTTTAAATGTAATTATCTGAATGAACCTTGGACACAAATAAACTAATAGATAACAGTAATGCGAATGTGACTTAAAACATGAATTGAAATTATTTTGTGACTTCTTGATAGTCTCATTCAACTAAAATTATTTCAGTAGGATATTGTACAGCACATTTATCCAGAGCTCCCAAAACAATTTTGCCAATCTAGTTATTCATTTGATAACTGAATATGTTATGAATATGAATATAATAGCATTAAAAAAAAGCATTATCACCATGCAATATTCCACATTTTTATTTAAAAGAAGATAAATGAACACTTTTAAACAATTTTAAAACAATGAATTAACTTCTTTTACGGTATCACTACGCACACAAATTTATTACCACAGTTAGGACAAGATTTTTAAAACAACAGGAAAATTCACCCAGAAATAACTTGTTAGTTCTTATATTCTTATATTCTTATATTTACTTGCAGAAAGTATACTGCAGACTAAGTTTGCAGAAAATAATATTTCTGTTAGAATATATTTAATTTAGTATTACATGTAAGGGAAGAAAATATTAGATTAATATATTTTTGGGTTTATACAGGCTTATCCAATAAGTTAAATATGCCCCAAAAAAACTAGACATATCTCAATTCTCAAAAACAGGTGTCTGTCTGTGGACTGCAAAGCACTTTCAGTCTAATGGCTTTCAGCCATTTCAGATTGAGCACCTCTCCTATTAAGGAAGGCCAAGAGAATTGGGATTGTTTGTCTTTGGGGTGACCTAATTGCAGTCATCCACTACCTGAAGGGAGCTGACAGGAAAGATGGTGAGAGACTTTTCACAAGGGGCTGGAGTGACAGGACAAAGGAGAACAGTTTTAAACTCACAGAGAGTAGGTTTAGATTAGATATGAGGAAGAAATTCTTTATTGTGAGGATAGTGCAGAAACCAGCACAGGTTGCGCAGAAAATCTGTGACTGCCCCATCCCCGGCAGTGTTCAAGGCCAGGTTGGATGGATCTCTGAGCAGCCTGGTCTAGTGCAAGGTGTCCCTGCCCATGGCAGGGGTGTTGAAACTACATGATCTTTTAGGTCCCTTTCAACCCAAGTGATTCTATGATTCTGTATTTGTAGAATTAGGAAAATAGAGGTACTTCCTGGCCGAAAAACCACTGTCAATCACATTTTTATCCTCATGAGGAAGAAACTTTTGATTTCAATATTCTGTTAAAATCCCATTTCATTTGTGACTGTAGCAGAATGTCTGCTCTTTTTGTGAATAGTTATTTCTGCATTTCAACATATATTAAATTAATAGTGATTTCATGGTAATTGCTACTTTTACTTTAGGTGTACTGGCTTCAGCAGCATCTTATTGTTATTGTCAGTTTTGACAAGCATGAATTTAGAAACTATAGTAGAGATAAAATTATAGAAAGAAATGCTAAAGAGATTTTAAATGCTCATCTTTAATTTTTTTTCTCTTCCTGGAAAAGGTTTCAAAAATAATCATTAAATCTAGTGGACCAATTTTTGCTCTAAGTGTACAGTAAATGTAAAATCAAGGTGTTAGCAAACTTTTTAGCCAGTTTTATTACAATCACAAAGTAAAAGATTTGCTTTATTTACTCCATGTATAAAAAATGGGTATAAATACACACGTACAAATACATAAATGTTTTTAAACATGCATACATGCACACACATATATAAAAATATTTACATGTGTCAATCTTATAAATCTAAAATTATTTGCTCCTTCTCCTATTTGGGTCTATAATATGTGGAAAATAAACATATACATCTGTAGACAGTGCTATAAATGAACTATGCAAATTTTAATAGTGATGCCTCTCCTGCAATTCATAAAATTCTGCAGTAGAAAAATATCTATACACAGTGGGAAAAGATGAATATCCTCTGGTCTTATTCTTTACTAATTGAAATATTTCCAGAACAATAGCTTTCTGGATAGTAGCTGCAGCTAAGATAGCCTTCCCTCCCGGGAAATAGCAGTACTACTAATTAACATGTTTTCAAAAACCAGACTGTTGACAGAGAGCTGCAAGAGCAGAAAAAGGTTGCTAGGTACCTGCACTCACATGACCTGAATGTTTTATTCTTGGGAAATAATGTATTGCAAAGATTTCAGGCACTGGTAACTTTCCCTGCTAAGAAATTTATTCTTCAGTGATTGGAAAACATTAATTTATATTATTTTAATGAAATAATGGGTCATGTAAAACACCTCATGCTTTAGGAAAATCATTTTTTAATCAAAGAGTGTAAGTGTAATTGGCTAATATTTGAACTACACTTTGTACATCAAAAGGTGAACATTACTATTACTGCAGAGATAAATCCCAGATAAACAGATAGGATTTAAATATTTATTGCAGTTTTTGCTTCTTTTTTTTTTTTTTTTT
>VZDJ01006092.1:11544315-11576727 GCA_008694505.1 Cyanoderma ruficeps | reverse complement strand
TCTCCCCCCTCCCTCCCTCTCGACCTTCTCCCCCCTCCTCAGCTTGGGGCCGGGGGTGGGGGGGCGGGGGAGGAATAAGAATGGACCCTCGTGCTTAACAAAACAGAAACTTGTTTCATCTGTTTCCCTGCCGGCAGCTGTACTTCCCTGGATTGATGTTCACTGTAGCCATGCCATGTCACATACCTTAACATCATAGAGAGATATAAAGAGAACATCAAGTTTGCAAAATGGATTATTTTCCAGGTTTGAAAAACGATCTCATATGAATGAGATGTAGGGTCATGTTTTTTGTTAAACCTGCATGCTGAAATAGCAGCCTGTATTATAAACTCTTCTTGTGCATTCATCCATGCTCTCCAGGAATTTTCATGCAGGATGTGTGCCACAAAGTCCCTCCCTTTTGCAAAGCACTCTGATTCATCAGCATTTATGCAGCTGTTACAAAATAATTCAGTGAGAGAAGCAAGATTTCAACAGGTGAGACACAACGTAGGAGTATATTGACCAAAAAGGCCCAAAGTGGTGCTGGTATTCAGACAGCAAAAATACAGTTTTTTGCCAAAAGATCCATAACATCAGCATGTGAGAATAGTCTAGTTCAAACATAAGTATGTTTTTTCATGTTTTTATTTTTTTTTCCTCTCCAGACTAAGAAGATGGAAAATTTAGCAAAGAGGATATATTAACAGGGCATGTGCACAATGATATTCCCTTCCATTGCAGTCTGTTCAGCACTTGGATAATGAGCAGCAGTTCACCACAAATTATGCTGGTGTGTAATTCACCTCAATTAGCACCATTCTGTGGTAATCACCAGAAAGTCTTTAATTAGCTTATTTTTACTGCTCTGAAACCACAAAATAATTGGCCACTGTTGCATGGCTTTATCTCATCATCCTGTAGGGTTTGGAAACCTAAGAAGAAGTTAACTGATGTCAGCCTTGCCCATAGAGAACAGAAATGAGGTCTCTTGATGATTAGGTGTGTTCCCAGAACAGGGCAGTGTGTCCCTTGAGCAGTTTCCCATACTTATAGTTTATTAGAACAATCCCTTTTGCTCAAAATTTCTCCTGTTTCACAGAATAGCTGCTTTGCTAAAGGATACCATGTTTTATTCTAGAAATCAATCCTTAAGGCTGGCACAGTTTTAATCGGTCAGTTCTTTTTATCTAGTATTTCACGACAGTTTATATTTCCCAATTCCTCCATCTGAAAGAAGAAACACTCTGGATTCTTTTTTTTTACCCCAGTCTTTTCTACTAATAAGTAATGTTACAGAGGAAACACAGGTTTAAATTTACCCCAGTTTCTCATAGTATGAGAGATATACTCAAATATTTATTGAACTGTCAGGAAGTAGTGTTAAGGCAGATGAGACACTCAAGAAGGAACTCTGTAGACCTGGTAATAATTTCTAAAATGGAATAATTGTATTTATTTTCTTCATTATGAATGTTCTACTCCTCTGAGATATTGAGCACCCTCCAACTTCATAGAAGTAAATGCAGATGTGGCCCATGTTAATTCATCCCCTTGTGTTGCTTTAAGTTTGATGCAGACTTTTTTCACCTCTAACTAGACTAGAATAATAATTGTCATCATCACATTATCTCTGCACTATAAATTAAGAAAACCTCGCCTGGCAGTGTAGAAGCTCAGCATATAAAGAAGAAAATGAGTTGAAAGAGACTAAAGACGCAGAACTCTTGTCAAATGTGTCTGAATTGATACAAGTTGTGAACTACAGCTGCTAATCCAATGAACCAGATGGTATCAATTGTCGAACCAGGTGCAGGAAACGGGGTTGTTATCCCTCCTGCAAATCAATTAGATCAGCATGAAAAATTTGTAAATGAACTTCACACCAAACAAACAAATTGTACCAAAAATTGTCTCAGGTGTTCAACCGAGTCATGAATGATTGGTCCTTGTGCAAGTGGCAGCTGCCATTAAAGCTCTTTATCTCTTTTATGAATAAACCCACCAGAATTTAATTTTCAACTCTAATGCATCATTGGAAGCTGTCTGATCCAACATCATTCCTTTTATTGATCCATGCTAATTGGACATGTCAGAAAGCATGAAGTATGCTGCAGAACTAACACCAGTTTCTGCTACACAATGTTTCAGTATGCCTTACATATCCCAGTACACAAGTATTAGATTTCTGTTTCATTTAGGAGAAAGACAATCCCAAAACGTTGTTTCTATAAAATAAAGGTCAATGTTGGTTAATCATGTTTTGGCTAATGGTTTGATATGATTTGTAATGAGATCTGATCTGCCTGTTTTACAAAACAATACTTGATATGCAGTGGGTTTTGTTTAGATTATGGAGACCAGTGGGCTGCTAGAGCTGGTTATGAGGTTGTTTAGTGGAGATATTTGGGATGATTCCTGGGTAGTGGTGAGAAGGGAACCAATGAATTAGATTAAAGTGATTCCCCCTATTTTTTCTGAATTATGACAGGAGGAAGTAGAAGATTTTTAATGGAAATGGCCAAGATTGCACATAAATAGCTTTCCCCTCAATGGCCCATCTTCTTAGATATGGTCTGTAAATGGTTTTCTAGTCAAACATATAACAGGAATCTTGGAATGTTTATACACATGTTAGTTATACATACACATTTAAAATGTTAATCACATGTATATATCAGATTAATCACATTAATCACATTTATATATCTACATGAGCTACATTAAAATAATCTTTTCACTTATATCTTCATTAGTTTTTCAGCTAAAAGGAAACACAGAAGCAGACTCATGTTGCACTTGAGTTGGAATTAAAATACATGGGAGTGATTCATAATCAACCAAACTCTCACTCTGTAAGCACTTCTAGAAGAAGAATATGAACAGGAGAAGGAGAAATGCACTGAGAGGGTTTTCTCTACATTTAAATGCTCTTACACAAAACAGACTATCACTGTGTTGGACAGAAGTAGAGTACTCCCATTAAACTTGCATTCTCTAACTAAAAGTTAATTAAAAGCATTAAAAAAGTTTAGCAATCAGAATAAACATGTGTAAAGCAAGATGGTTCTCCAAAGAGGAAATCAGGTATGAAGACAGAGTATATACCTCAGAATATTTGTTGCATGATAATAAACAGGGGGAGAAAACACCAGCGAAGCTGAACAATCTAAGACAATTATATTGCAATTTCTTGCACTCATAAAGGTTCTATAGCCAGAATTCTGTTCCGTTTTTTAAGTCTCTGCTTGTCACACAGCCCAGAACACAAAATATTTCAACCAAATAAGCCTGAGCCAAACCTTTATAATTTTTAAAATTTCATGCTGCTTAAAGCATTGATTAAGGTATGATTCTTAAATGCTCTCCATGAGTTGTCCCAAGAAACTAGAAATAGTTTGCTGTTACAGGGAAATGCAGTATCAGATATTATCAGAAAAAAAATCAAAGTCCAAAAAAGTGGCAAATAGCATCACTTAGACATGTAGAAGCAAATACTTCACTGAATATGAGATATAGTCCAGTATATAAATGATAACAACTGCTGTGTAAATTGAATGTAGCAATTAATTACAGCTGTATTTTAACATGAAAACATCATCAAAAAAATAGCAGCATGATATTCAACCATACACTTAGCTTTTTGATTAGGAGCATTTTTAAATTTTATTTAAGGTCTGAGCAGATGCACAGACATTTGTTTTTCTATTATAACACCACTAAGTGTTATAATAGAAAAAAAACATATGGTTTTATCATGTTTCAAACTCACAGAAAAAACAAACTTAAAAAAAATTATATTTCTGCCATAAAAATGCTTATCGTTCCTCAATATATTTATAATTTTGTGGCAATTTCAATCAAATCTCTGAAACCATCTTGTGTTCTACACACAAAAAAAGTTCCATCTGTTTTCTGAATGACTTATTGCTTAAAATACCAACACGGTGAAGGAAATTAAGTAAGGGCTATATGCTGAGATGTGTGTATGAGGAAAAAAAAATACAATTTTTACTACTTTCATATAATAAACTGATTGTATCTTTAGGTTCTTTGTGATTAAAGACAACATTCAAACTATTTATAGGGAAAGAAATACTACTGCTAACAATGGCTTCATGAACATTAGAGGCCAGGAACTGAAAGCCCATTCTCTCATTTCTGGTGGTACACCAGAAAACATTATCTGGATAAAAGAGAAGATATTTATCTATCATGTAGTTTTGTGGTGATGCATCCCCTCCCTCTCCAGACCCCTCCTACAGCAGATTCACAGAGCTGGAGTTCATACATGTTGGGCAATGAGCACTTGGCCATGGGGCTCCTGGAAAACTCAACTCAGGACAAAGACAGCCCAGGCTGTCCCTGAGACCTGGGCTTCACAGATCAACTAGTTTGTGACTTTCCTTCTAGGAAATTTTGATTATTTTTTATAATAATTTTCACATCATGATTTAAAGAGGAAACAAGGCCTTCCTTGTTGAGATCCCAGTACTAAAATTATTTTCATGAGAGACGCAAGGTATTCATTGAATTCTTCCACAGGCATAAGAAACACTGTATTTTTAATTCTATGGAATAGTTAAACTTGAGTAAGAAGTTTAAATGCTCAGTCGTCTAGATAGAATATTCATTCTGTGCATGTATAACATTTCTTAATATTTCTGCAGGGGTTTCAAGGTAAAACCAACTACCTACACACTTTCAGGCACACAGCAGATAAAAGAATGGCAGAATCATAGATTATGTTGAATTGGGAAGGACCCACAAAGATTATTGAGTCCAATTAATTGCCTGCTCCTCTCAGGATTAACTAAAACAACACCACATGAGTAAGAGCATTGTTCACTCACTCCTTGCACTCTAGAAGAAAGTTTTACTGACTTACATCTGTGAATGTAAGACACCCCTTCTCAGTCCCAGTTTAAGCGTTCATATAATGTTGAAGTTAAGAAAATATAAGGACTATGCATGGTATTGACAAGAATTTTTGTTGGTTCTGGGATGGAATGGAAACTATATCCCTCTTAAATTCTCCCAAGACAAAGATAATACTGAACAATTCCTTCCTATGTCAAACTCATAACCTGAGGTGATACTTAATGCAGTAATTTAGTGACTGAATAATTGGAACTGACTGATTTATTGATTCAATTTTAAATGTGTCCATTATTTGATCATTGTTCTGTTCATATTTAATTAGCTAATAAAACTGTAGCATATTAGTTTAGAAATATGTCTCATTAAGTGAATACTTGCTTGCTTATGCTTTTGTTTTATAAAATCCATAATTGTCTCATAGAACTGATTTATTTTCTGGAGTTGCAATATGTGGCACAAACTTTCAGACCACAAATAACTGTGGATAAGCATCTTCAGAATACTTGGCTCTCTTCCCATCCAAATTTATAAACAGAGATTGAGGAGAGTATTGCCATTTTAATATCTTTGCCCTAGTGTTGAATCCAAATCAGAGTTGGTTTTACCAATGGTCAGAATGGAAAAAAGTGAGGGAGAGATAAGAGAAAGACGAAATGGGGGAATGGGGAGAGGGAGGGAGGAATGGAATGCCTCATGGTAGCCAAGTGCTTTCTGGGTTTTAAATGGTCAATGCTAGAAATGAAAGTGAGCTACCAGACCCTTTAGAATCAGCCCTCCATGCAGGGTAGTGTGGTGTCCCATAATGAATGGAAACCCATCTCAGCCATCAAAATATATCCCTGAGAGAAACAGAAAAACTAACTTGAATTTTAGGTAATAGCCTGATTGTGCAGAATGTGACAACCTCTGCATCAGTTCACAGTCTTCCTATTCCTGATGGAAATTTCCTTTCTAGCGGTCTGCATTGTGCTGCATTTTGGATTTGAGGCTGAATCCGCCATGATAACACACCAAAGTCCCAAGTATTTCTGATTAGTGCTTGCACAGCTTTTGTACATCCTGCCAGCTACAACAAATCTTTAATGGCATAATTGCCATATAGATGTTTCCCTCAATTAAGGACAATGACCCTGATCTGCTATCATTCTAAATCACTGCCTCTCTAACCAAGTCGGGATTTCTACACTGATGCAAATCAGATGGAATCTCAGCACATGAATCAAGTATTTAAGGAATCATTACTTATTTCATACCTGTTCAGAATTTTCTTGGAAAGCTACATTTCCAAGAAAATCACAGTATCAGAAGTTGAACTTCCACTATGCTGTCCTGTTATAGCAGGAGTATTTTGAGAGTATTATTTGGAAACACAAGATTAGATCCATTATTGGAACTATTGTAAAGAAAAAAAATAGTAAAAAATGCCCCCCACACATTTCTAATAAATTGCTGGAGATATTAATTGCTAATATATAGTCTGGAGATAGAAGTCAAATTTTAAATTAACACCTAAAAATATTTATTTCCTCAGAGGAAAAGCACAAACAAATACAAAAGGTCAAGTTAAAGTTCCTTGAAACATCTGCTGTTATTCAAATGTCCATTTAATTAGTACAAACTGAAAGACAAAATTATTATTATAATGTTTACAAGAACATCAACAAGAGAAAGTAGTTACACATGCAGATAGAGAAAATTATTTCACTGACAGTCATTTCAATTATTTAAAAACTGTTGCCATGAAAGATTTAATTTAATTAAAAAGTAAATACCAACAAGTTTTCTTAAACTATCAATGAAATCACTTGTCATAAAGTATCAGTGAGTGAACCACAGTCTGTTTCTTCTAGTGACAACTGTACAAATCCTGAAACAAAGCAATGCATGACAGAAGGAAAATATATTAATCAAGGGAATGCAATTGAGCAGCAATGTGGCCCTCTCCTGTAGCTGAAGGAGTATCTCTTCTGTTATGCTGCAGTACTGGCTTGGTTTGGGTTGTTTTTGAGTTTTGTTTGTTTGGGGTTTTTGTTTGTTTGTTTTCATTTTTTGGTGTTTTTTGTTTGTTTGTTTTGTTTTGTTTTTAATTTTATAGCATCTTTCTACTGAGTTCCTCAGATGTGAGATGCTGCAGTGAGGATGGAAACAGCACTGCTCCACTGACTCTTGGTGAGTTTACCCTTTCTGTACTGAGTAGACTCATATTTGAAAATAATTACTGGTCTCCATATTGGCTGGAATAAGTGACAGTGGACAAAAGTCACAGTTATTTGATCTAGTCTCTTCTGCTGGCTGGACGCAGGAGGGAGTTTTGTATCACAAAATGCTCATCTGTTCCCAGTGCTGTAGATTGTCAGAGTAAAGCAAAGGCTAAAGGTGTTGCCAGCAATACGAACATACACATTTCTGGCAGATTTAAATTTCTCTGTGAGGCATTCTCAAAAATAAATCAATCCCCCGAAACAGATTAAAAGTCAGATTAAGTATTTCAGATAGTTTTTATTTATTTATTTATTTATTTTTCTAAAGAAGTCTAACTTTGAATGTCCAGAGATACTTTTGCCTAAGTGGATAGTTACTTATTCAAATAAACCCATAAATCTTGTACATATCTGACAAGAAACATACATTTCTTGACAGACTCTAAACACAGTTTCGAATCTGTCAATTCTAAATTTGAGCATTTAATTTTTTTCTCTTGTGGAATGATGGTTGATTTATGAAACAGTTTTGTTTAAAAACATAAAACATAAATAAGTGGATCAATTTTTTCCTCTTAAATTCTTAAGAGAACAAGTCACAGTCAGTTACAGACTCTTGTACTTTTGGATGGTCTGTACACTGATTTCTAGTTTGCTGACAAAATTCTTTTTTCAGTTTTAAAAGACCAGGATGGCAGAATCTTTCTTATTTTTTATCCCTTGATAGATTATGAATATCTCATTTGGCTGTATTTGTGATCTGAAGTTTAAAAGTCACATTTAGTAATTGTTAATCAGGAGTTTTTACAACATAAACTCCGATATTTACTGGAAGTCACAACAGTTGTTTCTGGGGCTTCAAGGTATGCAGATATGTCTAAGAGCTCACCTCCGACCAAGTCTATGGGCACATGAGGTTACCACATACCTGACAGTGGAGGAGAGAGTGAAGAGAAACAGGCTGTCTACAGGTCCCATTCTTCATGTTTTTAAAATCTAACCCATCTCTAACTCCTGGCCATTAACACAAAGTTTTTAATTTCTTCTACCCAGAAGTTTTCAATGCTTTCTAAACAAAATTCCTAAATCATGACCACAGTCTATCTCAACTTTCAGTCCCCTTTTCTCCTTAATTCCTCAAATCTCTATTTAAACTTCATAGGATTTTCTGAATCCCCTCTGGGGATTCTGCTATCATCCCTTTAATGTGTCCTGTAGGTTGCTCTGTCTGAGACCTCTCCTTAGACTTCTCTGAAGACACACACTCCTACAGTTTTCAGGTAAAGTTCAGAAACCCAGATATAGGTGGCACTCACCAAAAATCTGCTCACAGTGTCTTATGAATATGAATGAAATTTAGTGAATACAGAAGATGTTGCTTCTTTTCTTCCCCTCCTTTTTTTTTCATTTTTTTCTGTACCATCAGACCACCACAGAATGCATTTAGAGACACAGAATAAAATTATATTCATTATCTTTTTCATTCAATATTTGTGAACTTCAAATCTGTGGTCATAGTTCTGAAATGTGGATTTAATTTCTGTCAGATGATGTCCTTACACTAGAAGTTACAATCAGCTTCTTAAATGTTATATTTCTGGTGGACCAAGTAGTGTTTGTTACAGCTCCAGGCAGCTCTCTAGGCTGCTGGCTGTGCTCTCAAGCTTATGTTGGACAAGACATGGTCAAGATATGGGAAAATGCCGTACCTGACAGGTAACAGTGTGGGAAGCTGGCAGAAGCTACAAGACAGTGCTGAAAAGGAAGGCAGGTTACATAGGGAGTTGTGAGTCAATCTGTGCCAGGATTCACAGGTTTTTATGGAGCAGTCTTAAGTATGTTCAGGGGACTAAAGCCTTGTAAAACAAACTGATCTTCAATGTAATGCATCCCATATAAGGCTGAGATTTGACTACAGGTACCAGAACTAGAACTTTTTTTAGGGGAAAACCTAACTGGGCAGGTTGTGTGGGAAGAGACTGGCATGAGGAAAGTGGAGCACAAGAGTATCAAAAAGAATCAGAGCACAAGAAAATGGATGAGTTACCCAAAGTACCTACACAGGGCAGTGCATGCTAGGAAGCCCAGCATGTGGTTACCACATTTGCAGCACAATAAAGCAAACCCATAGTTCTGACCTCAACACAAAACACAAATCATCTTCCTCCATCAGGAGGAAGCCAATAAAGGAGCACGTGGATAGAAAAGGATGGAGAATTCTGGTATTGTCACTTTAGAACCCAACCACTCATAGCAAAGTATATGGGATATGTTAATCTCAATGGTCTGGACCTGAGCCACTATATGTAGAAAATAAAAATATAGATAGATATACGGGATTGTCTTTGAAGAGTGTATACAATATTTTTGCTCACATTTTCTATAATTTCTGTGTGAAGAATATGATAACTGGTTTTGGGTAGCCCTCATTCCAACTTCATTCTATACCCCATGTGAATTATAGTACTTCGGGTGTGAATATCTTGACTGCAGACAGAAGTCCTTGCCATATAAAGATTATGCAGTTAGATAATCCTTAACTTGTAGTTTATCATTATGTTAATACTGAGAGTGACTTTCATAAATTCAATGTAAATTCAAGAGAACATGCATAGTCAAATGTTTAGCAATATGCCTGTATCTCTATTGTTTATTAAGAAGTCAAGAAAGCTTCATAAGAATAAGCTTTTAATTCTGATGTACTGGCTAAATTTCAGCTTATGTAATTACACTCTGCCTGCTTCATTTTCCCTTGCATTTTAAATTAGATTCCGCATTCTTGTGCTTTTGTCCTGAACCATTTTACAGTGTGGCCATGCTCTATTAACCACTGCAGCATGATACACCACAAATGTACTGCAGAGCTGGCTGAAGCAATTTCTTTCTATAGAAGTTGTAATGTAAAAGTGTTTTGAGGCATTCCATGAAGAATAGTTCTCTACAAACATATGGACACATAACATGAAATCAGTGTAGCAAGCAAAGGTTGGCTAGCTCCTCTGGTTCTGAGCCAGATAAGCACTTCAACACATGGAAGATTCTTTTGACTTCATCTCCCAAGTGTAAATATTTTGCTAGATTTATGTTCAAAAAGAGGAGATTCTGTCTGATCTACAGTCAGGAATGCTGGTCAGGATTCTGTACAGTCTTTGACACTAATCTCTCATTTGGAACCCATTTCCACAATTTCTTCTCTCTCCATTCAAGACATGATGTTTCCTGCAGCAACCACACAGCTTTTCAGGGAAAGAAGAAAGTAGGCAATAAAGCAGATTACTGTATGTTCTCAGGGGGGAAAGGATATTGTTAACTTTCACCTCACAGTTGCCTTTATGCCAAAATCAAAATGTACCTCATCACTGGAAAAAAATCCCCAAAACATGGTACTCTCCAGATGTAATAAACCTGTTGTTGCTATAAAGGAGATTTGAGAGCTGTGTGGCTGATATGACATACCTTTTTCATAGCTAATTTTATTAAATCAGATACTGAGACTAATTAGTAGAATCTTACATTACCCTTGCCTTCCTCCTCTAAGTACCAGTCATTAAAAGTACCATGGATAATGATACCTTACCACAAAAATTCTAGCACATATCACTTCTGCTATAGTGCTTGAAATTCTGCATTCCTTTTACAATATATACTAGTTTAGACCCAGATCCCTACTAACTCTGTTACTTCTCATGACCTAGTAATGTAACTGACAACTCAGAATAATTGTGAAAATAAGAGTGTTATTTAGGGAGTTGATTAACCAGAAAAATCATATACCCAAGAGGGACTTATTCCCGAGGAACAGAACTTCTCATTTTTAATGAATGTAAAGATATTCTCCAAAGGTATGGAAAGAAGCAGTATGAGTACAAAGGATACAAAATCTGAGTGGTCCTCTACAAACACATGTTTATCTTCTGCCTTCTCTACATCACTTTTAAAATGAACACTGTTAGGGAACCTATATGAAATTAATTTAAAAATACAAAAATTTTTATTTGCTTAAGAAGAAAGGAAAATCTCATTTTTATTATGAGCAGCTCACAATTAGATATTAAGACTGAAAAAATATAATTATTCTTTAAATACAAGCTATAAGGCATTCTTGTGTGATGATCTTTTTAAGGCATTTGCCATCAAAGGCTGAACTGACTGAAATATTTTTGAAAGAACATCTTTTCAGACAACTGCAGAGATTGGTAACATGAAAACATTTAACAGGTTTGCATTGATTTTGCTTCACTGTTTGCTAGGCAACTCCTTCATTTAGTAGCTCCAGTACTGATAACACAGGTTCTGAAAAACTGCATTATAATCAGCTTACTTCTATATTGATGTGGTGGGGCATAGCGGCCACACAATAGTGTTAATGGGAGTCAAATGGTTCTCTTAGCCTTTGAGGCTGAGCCTAGGTATGAACAAGCAATCAAATTAGGAATTAAAACATGCAGTTTCCTTTAAAAGACAATAGGACTACTGTTGAGAGGAGCTCTGGCTCCTGAGAAGAGCTGTGGGAAAAGAAACTACTGAATCACTGTTTCATAATAAATACATGGCTGCATTAAAAGAAAATATTTAGTTGATCTTGACATTTTATCTTCTAGTAAAAATGGGGTGAAAAATTTCTGGTCTCATAATTTAAAGGAGAGATACTAAGAATTACTCCATATGCTGGGCAATATCAGTAGAATAGTGTATTTGGAAGTACTACACAGTGTTAATTTTACTATGCACTGTTCTGTGATAGTCTCATACATTTCCGTGCAATTTTTAAATGTGAGTTTCTATGGCTGCCTGTAGGAGAAACTTACTTATTGTGTAACCACATCTTTCTTACATGGTTTACCTCAATCAACTTCCAATGGTCTTTTGTATTATTCTAAAAGAATCTTTGTGCGAAGAGAAACAGAGAAAGTTGCTTCTAGAACAGAAAGATGATGCTCATTGCAATGATGAAGAGTCACTACAAATGCTGACAGTGCCTGGAAGAACTTGGGTCAGTAACAGAAACTCATCTCAGTGTACCTGCTGGCACCACCTGGACCTACGCACATAGACCGTCCTAACCAACCCAGTCTCAGTGGAGATGCAGCCTATGAAATAAGCAGCTCTATCCTAACCTCTGCTTGGCTGAGACAGATATTAGTACCTAATTCTTCATCTTAGTTGTGTTATTCTTGCAGTCTTACGGTGATTTTAAAATTAAATAATTTTTCTATGGTTTATAAACCATATATTATAAACATTTTTTGCACAGTGAAAAAGAATTATTATAAGTTTTGTTATCTACAGTTATCTTTCATATTACAAAGAGTTTTTTTCATTTTAAGAGAAAATTTTTTCTTTTTAAAAAGCCAAATACCATACACATGCTAAAAGTCTCAGTCCTAGACATCTCACTCTCTTAAGTGCCAAGTAAAATATTTTCAGATTTCCTATCTAAAAAACAATGTGCAATAATTTAAGAGAGACAATCTGTTCTACTCTAGGTATTACTAAGCTAATGTCCCAAGCACAGTACTCAGTTAAAAAAAGAAATGTAGCAAAATATAAATATCAAAAAGCAGACTTTTAACTCTAATTCAAAGACACAAAGTTCTCTTTATGTTACCTTAATTTGCTGCTATGAAGATTTCCTATTTCCTTGTTAGTGATACTCCAGTCAGTAGTAAGTCAATTTTTTTTTTCTTTTATCAATAGATCTCAAANACCAAAAAAACCCCCACAAAACCTTGACAGCAAATCACTAAAAAGGGTGATGGTGAAAACAAAAATTAAAATCGTAACTTTTTAATTCAGTTTGGCCTTATTTGAAAGCTTGTGTCCAGTTTCTCAAATTGAAAACCTCTTCTTGAAGGCAGCTATTAGGTTTATAATTCTTTTACAATTACAAGTTTTGAGTGTAGAAAGTTAAAAAAAGCACAAACCAATAAATTAACCTGTTCTGTACCTTGGGTGTAACAAAAACCTGATGGAAACTTACACAGCTTTTGGGTTTTGATTTTGTTTTCTTTTTTTCCTTATTTTAATTTTTTTGTTGTTGTTGTTTTTTGGGTTATTTTGGGTTGTTTTTGCTTGTTTGGTTGGTTGGTTTGATTTGGTTTTTTGTGTGGCTTTGGTTTTTTGGTTTTGTTTCATTTTTTGAGGGAGGGTGGTTGTGTGTAGTTTTTTTTAATTCGCCCTAGAAAAAAATGCAACTCACTCAAAAATGAAAGCATGTTCCAGGTATTTGCACCTTAACTACAACTATTTTATCATCCTAAAAGAAGTCGAAGGTCTGTCTTGTAAGTTTTGACTATATCTTTATGAACTAGAAAACATGTTTTATACACAGGATGGATGTTTTCCAGTTTACCTCTATTTTCAATACTGCAGCTGATCACCACCCCTGCTTCAGAGCAATAATTTGTCTGAAAACCTGGTGGCAGCCAAGCCGTAACCACTGAAGTTCTGGGATACTGTAGTTCACAGTGAGAAGCAGCTATGCTTTGAGCTTAAATGGTAAAATATCTTTAATAAAAATCTAAGATTTGGATACTGCTAAGTGTTAAGTACTATATTTCTAAATTATCAAGAAAGTCATGGACAAATTTTTTTTTTTTTCTGTTGTTGACTGAAAAATCCCTGCAGTTTATCCTATTCATTATCCTTCAAGTGCACATAACTATACTTTTGAAATACATTTAAAATGTGCAGTGCAGAAATACAATCAAGTAATGCACTGCAGCACACACTGCATTACAGAACACAAAAACCTGGGGGAGACTTTTCTCTCTTTTCTTTTTTTTTCTCTCGGTATTAATACCCCTGAAGAATTTAAATGAGATTTCTCACATCTAAGCTTCAGAAACATAGGGATATTTCACAGGGAAGCACAAATGATCAGGTGGCAGCCAAGAGAATGGTAGTCTATATTGTACAAATAAATAATACTATTTGTATTTCATTTATTGGTAGGACCCCTGGGTAATTTTTAATTTTAAATTCTCAGGTATCCTAAAATTGTGAAACCTAACAGATGACAATGTATAAGACAGACCATCGCTATGTGCAAGTAAAGTGAAATACACTATAGAAAGATACTATAAAATGCACACTTAAGGTTTCTATTTTGATCAAATAATTGCAAAAATATTAGGTGTTACTTTCTTAAGTCCTAAACACATTGATCTAAGTATATGTAATAAAAATAAGTAGATATCTAGTACTCAGAATAAATCCATTAGGTTTTTTTTTTCTAAATATGAAAGAGTGGCTACCCAGCATTTGCTTTGTCTCTGCAGTTTATTACAATCAGCTATTTCTGTTGGACTTTGCCAATCTTATTTTTACACTAGGTTTTTCTTCTGCATCTGTAATGGTCAGGATTGTGGAAAGTCTTTCTTATGTTTAAGAAAAGTATAAGGTTCCTGAAGAAATGTTATGATGATACTTCCAGTAAAATGGGAAAGAGCACATATAAACAGCAAAAATCCCTGTCACAGTTTTACCACAGACCCCAAATAAGACTGCATATTTATTGTGCATTGTTTCACTGCTCAGAAGAAAGTTCAAGATATGATTTTTTCAATGAAATCTGCAAATATGGAGCCTAAATGAATGGAATAAACAATGAAAAGTCATATAGCAAGAGGTGAAAGACTGACAATTCTTAAACACAATGGATGTCTTATATTTTATTCCACTTGACCCTTGACAGAACCAGTTCTCCCCTTCACACACATTCTTAATGCCTCTCCACATTAATTGGACTTAAAACGGTACAGCTGGATAGCTTGTTAGAGATTACTTCATGCACTTGGAAGTTATATAGCAAAAGAACCAAATCCATGAATGTACACTTAATAATCATATATTCTATCACAAATTTAATTCCAGCCGAGAGAACACGAAGTCCAGCAATTTAGTTGGCTAATGGAAAGAGCCCTATGCTTTCTGACACTCTTTGCAATGTAACATATCATCTACTAACTACACTCACCAATTATAAATATCCCTAAATTAGATAATGCACATTAATTTTTTAGCAGGTGTAGTGTAGCACTCAATTTTTCTCTCAGTACTTCTTCAGACTAGAACAATAATATATTCTTCAAAGTGCCAATGCGTACATTCAAACTGCTCCAGCAAGAATTGGAAATTTTTTTTCAATTAATATTATTACTGATTTTTTGATTACTTGGATATTTTATACGCATATTCTGATGTATTGCTTTGCAGATCTTATTTTCCTTTGATTAACTGTTTTTCAAAAAATCAGTGCAATAGTTTTAATATCAGTGGTTTTTACGTGTTTCTTCACTGTTACTGGATCCATGAAACTCCACATAGATTTCCATTTTATGCATGAAAAGACAAATGGAGACTCAATCCTTAGATGCAAGATTCAGTGTCAAATCTGTCTCCGTCTGCTTCTGATTTCTGTGAATTAGAAAGAGAAATTCCTCCACTTTACATTTGTTTGTTTTCATACATGGTGCAAGCTAGAAAACATTCTTGCATGTATTCAAAAATTCCTTATGAACAGTTACCAGATAAGTAGAAATATTGTCCATTATTGATGATCAAAATGATAAACAAGATCACTTTCTAATGAGACAGAGTTACATCACTAAAAGAAATACTATTGTATATGAAAAAATATTTCTTGAGAGAATATAGCTGCTTTTTTCTGACCTTTTTCATTCAAAGTAAAATGTATGACTTTTAAAAGATGGCCTTACAAAGTGATTTAAGTAGACTTTGGAAAGATTTGAATATATCCTAACCAAAACCAATTAAATTTTTATGTTATTCTTCTGCAAAATGAATCAGCTGAATTAAACTTCCAGTGAGTTTTAATTCTTATAAACACATGTTTATATAAAGTACCAAGGTAAATAGGGAGAGAATCATACTAATACCCAAAATAGAAACTTTCCAAAATTTTTCAGTCTTATCTGACCTTGGTGTTGCTTGTCCTCCTTGATCAGGAGGATTTGTCAAACTTCATTTTGACAGAGACTGACAAATTGTTTCTACAGCAAAGACTAATACCTACAATTGATTGCATTGTCACTATAAACTGTTGGTATCCAGACCATGTCTCATATCCAGAGGCATAATTCAAGTGTTTATTTTGCAATAAAAGACCCTGTAAAACGCTGTATCATCTATGAGTAATATTTCTTAGACTCTACAAAGAAAAGTAATGTCTCCAATGTTCGATTCTGGGAAATCATACAAAAGAAAAATAGTTAAATTCACAAATTCATAAGGAATCTTTTATTTCACAAATATATTTAACATTTTCTCAATCACAGATACAATTGAAATGGTAGCCTCTTCTTTTATCTTTAATAAATCCTATTGTAAGAATTTGGAGGCTATTATTAGCTCTCCAGATCTACATATTGTTTTGAAACCACTGAGAGGACTGCAGAAGTTTACACAGTAGCAAAACAATGTAGTCAAGAGAGAGGTAGTGGAATAGTGACACAAAGAGGATGAGGGGCAATGGGGTGGAGAAGAAATCTGAACATCCACACTGGATGTTTGTGTAGGTGTTGAGGCTATTCTTTAGTCTGGTCATCAGTAGGATGCTTAAATGCAGAAATGAGGTTCATATAAGATGCAGATTTTAAACAAAAATTATAGAATTCCCACATATTATCTATATTTCTGGGGTTTTTTGCTATTGAAAGAGATTATGAAGGCCCATTTGAACTGGGATGTGGGCCTACATAGTTTCAAGCATATGAGCACTAGAGAAGCAGAATAGAGTTGCTGTACAGGTTGCAAAGGAATTGTAATACATCTCAGGTATCAAAAGGCAAAAATGTTTTCATGCCTTAAACAAATACCAATTGTATTTGACTTGCTATACCAAATTTCCATCAGTTATACCCATGTAATCCTATAGTGACTGGTATTTGTTGGAACCAGCAGGATCATGGAAAAATTCCAGTGAACAATACAAACAGAACAAGTTCATAAAAATCATAATCTCTTCTCAATTCATGAACTGAGAAAGATATATTGACTTAGTATAAAAGATGACTGAAATTCAGTGGGTCCCTTGGAACCTTAATGTCCCTATGACTGCAAAGTACAACCTTGACTGAAGGAAATGTATGTTTTACCTCTTGAAGCTTTAAAAGCTATCAGCGGGAGCAAGCTGGAAGGCTTTTATAAAACTCTATTCATTGAGAATACAGTGTTTGTTATCTTAATGGTATCTATGAAACACTGTGAATCACTATCTATCCCTATTAAATCTACTTTCATATTTCTTCTCTCTCCTGCTCTCTCAACTCCGTTTGTAGAAGTTGATGAGGCTGAATAAAGACTGTAATAACAGGATTTAATGGGTATAGTATCTGTAGGTAGACAAGGTCATAAGTGTTGGGTAAGTAGCAACAAAGGCAAAGGAAAGAACCATGGTCTTAAATCAAAACCTTTCACAAAGCTATTGTTAGTTAATATCCTCAGAAACTGACTCACTTCCTTGGGTGAAATTCTTTGTTCATAAAGAAAAATATTAGATTGTTAGTTCCGTAATCTCTTTCCTTTAATTGTTTGTTTTCCTTAGTAGCTAATCTTCATAAAGGCACAGATTAAGAAGACCAGTTCTGCAACTAATTTTCCATGAATCTATGATTCTAAATCCTTTGGCAAATCTGTGATTTTATTGAATCATAGAATAGTTTGGCTTGAAAGGGACCTTTAAATGTCATCAAGTCCTACACTCCTGCAGTGAGCAGAGACATCTTCAACTGGATCAGATTGCTCAGAGCCCCACCCAACCTGACTTTGATTGTTTCCAGGGACGGGGCATCTACCACCTCTCTGGGCACCCCATTCCAGTGTTCCACCATCCTCATTGTAAAAAACCTTTTCCTTATAGCTGGTCTAAATAATCTGTTTTTTAGCGTAAAACCATTTCCCCTCATCCTACATAACAGGCCCTGATAAAAAGCTTAAACTGTGGCTAAACAAACTTTCCACAGGAGAATGCAGTGCAGCGTGGAGGTTATTTCATGGATAGTGCCAGCTTGTAAGCAGTTGTCAACTTGGCATGTGACATTAAGCTTGTTTTAATACATGGATTTGAGTATTTTATATTTTAGGTGATTGGGTAATCATCACTTTTCCTGAGAAATAAATTTCTACTGAATGTTTGTACTTTTTAATTTCTTATCCTGTCATATGGAAATATCAATAGAACTTAGAATCCATAAAGTCCAAGAATGAAGCTCATATATTTGATGAAGTTATTTTATTGATAAAACAAAACAATAAAAATATTACATATTGTTAAATATTTAACAATATAACTGCTAAAATAATAGTAATAAATTGCCCAATTACAAATACACCAATTTTCATATACAACCATATTCCTTCTGCTCATCCTTTTCTTCCTCCTCTTGCTCACAAATGTTAATCTTAATTTCTTCCTGTGAAGCCTTGAACCAATGCTGTTCTCGAGCCTTTCTTTTCCCTGCTACAATTACTTCATCCATGTCCATCTCCCTTCTAGCCCTCAATGATTGTTGCATTCTCCCTTCTGCCTCCTGGCTCTTCCCCAGACCTTTTCCATCTCTCATAATTTCCTCTCCTCTTTCAGCAGAAGTTGTTCTGCTTCTGAATTCTGACACATTCAAGTTTTTGGTGTAAGTTTTGTTTCCATGTATCTGGAAAATGTAATAAAAAAGGCATATATTTTGTCAATATTCACTTAACTCAAAAGTTTGCAATATTCAGCACTAGCTATGCAAGTGAGATCAGTGAAACCCCACTAAAAACATTGGTCTAGTAGCCCATCTTAGCAGTAAGACTTGTCAACGCAACGACTAAAGTGAACCTATATTCATCAGAATAAAATGAGAAATAAGAACTACAGCCAAATAATAGACGGATTTAAAGGAGAAGAGATTAATTGAAGTGAAAAGAATTATATTTGATGTAAGCATCAATAGGAAGGGATCAAACAAAACATTTGAATCATAACCTCCTAATAAAACATTCACTTCATTTTGAGTGTGTATTTTGCAAACATATAATATCCTACTTGGCATTGCTTTTTGCTTGATTAATTCTCTCCAGGTGTAAGTCAGGTACGTTCACTTACACGCTTCAATACCCATATTCATCAGTCAAGGCATTACATATTTTTTTTCCTACGATTTTCAGCTACCAAGAGCTTGACTGAATATATGGGTTTACAACAGAAGGGTAAAACATCCTCCCAGTCTGTTTATTACAGTAACTACAGATAATACAGTAGCAGTGCATAATAATAATGAAACAGATCCTTTGCTGGTCTAGTGATTTCATGAGCAAGGTTTATTGCTGGCTGATGTTCTGGTTCTATATTTAATTAGTGACTCACTCACCCTTAGTGAAGACATCAACTTGTGCACAAAACAAATAAGAAGAGGAGCAGTACTTCCAATGCATTAAGGAACAAGCAAGACTACCTCCATTTTTTCCCTGTGTATTTGAATTTTCTGGCAGGACAGTTAGCTGAACAATGGTGAGTCCTCATGAGACCTGGGTGAAATCAATTGGACATCTGAATCATCAGTTAAAAAGTTATTTTATTTAGTTGGTGGGTTTGATTGCTTACTTTTTAGTTTTGCATTTTTTTTCCTACCAGATACATGATTTTCTTCCTCTGACAAGATACTTATGTATCCTGGTCAATTTAGAAAAAAGGAAATATTTCATATCCTTCCATGGACACTGCAGAATGTAATTTTTTTTTTCTTTTTGTTTCTTTTTTTCCTCCTAAGACTGAGTGCAACATGACAGCCTGCTAACCTCCCAACTGCTACAAGTGTTTACTGCACAATCCAATAAACTTCCTAAGGTCCTTAAATTTGCTAGGCTTCTGGGCACTCTGAATGCTGAGGTTAAACTAACTCCCACTTGCACTATTTATGACTATTTTATTATAAATCAGAAAATTTCATTATAAACTTCAATCAGCCACAACACTCCAAATGTTTCTGTGGTTTAGAATGAGAAGCAATCTGAGCTACACACTCTGTATTTTGGTCCCATGCATTTCACCAATAATGATTTAAGTATTAAATGTTGTCACTTTTGAAATAGAGATGAATAGTCTTCTTTTTATAATATTGACAGTGATTTCTTATCTCTACTCATTATTACTGGCAATATTTTGAACTGTAATCAGATTATTTCCTTCATCAGCATGAATATTTAAATTCTGAGTAGAGCAGATTTTTTTCAGTCAAGGACTATATGTGAAATATTTGAGATGGAGAAAAAGCAACCCGAAAATGACATTGGATCCATTATTTTAGGTTTTTATCCCTAAGACCAGTCTTAGGTGTACTTCTTATTGTGAAGAAACAAATATAATTTCATCTTATTTAAAATAT
This sequence comes from Cyanoderma ruficeps, assembly GCA_008694505.1. Taxonomy (NCBI): domain Eukaryota; kingdom Metazoa; phylum Chordata; class Aves; order Passeriformes; family Timaliidae; genus Cyanoderma; species Cyanoderma ruficeps. Next base: position 11,556,275 of record VZDJ01006092.1, on the reverse strand, counting down.
ATATTTTTATGTTATATTCTTTTCTGTGAGAGCAGAGGAACAAACCATGCTCATAAAAATGATAATAGCTTAAAAAAAATCTAGTATAGAATAAACCAAGATCAAAGGAAGAAGCCCTGCTACTTTTCGAAGATACCAGTCTAGTAGCCTGCTTTGCAATGATGAACCAGCCACAAAACTCACCAGAAGACTGAAGTTATTAACAAAACTGAGATGCCACCAAATGACTTGACAGCAAGAGAAGTCAAAAGGAAAAACACTGTACTTTTTAAACACTAGATAGTTTTTATTTTGAATAATTTGTGAAAAGTTAGCCATGGAAGTCATAAATGATACATTAGAAGCTTTGAAAGTGTTCTGTTTTTTTAAATCACTATTCAACAGTGTACAATGTCTTGAAACAAAGAGAAGAAAGTAGATATACTTAAGTTCCTTTTAGGAACATTAGGTGAAAGTGTCAGAAACATGGAAAGGTGAAAATTTTGAATATATTGGGAAAATGAAGGAGTTTATATTCACATAAATAAATAACTCTAGGCTTTACATAAGTAAACTTTACCTGTATATACCTAATAAAAAAATGTTTTTTGGTAAAGACTTCTAAAGCTTTACACAATACTGTTGTCTATCAGAACTATCAAAACAGATAGTCATGAATGCCCCCCCCAAAAAATTGTCTCTGTTAAAGAAATCTATCACTACACCTCTAAACTGAAGCCTATACAGCACTGTGCTACGATTCTATGTGACAAACAGTATATGCTGCTTTAATCACACAAAAATAGCATTTTAGTGGCAAGCTTATTTTGTACAGTTTTGTCTTTGAGTTCCTTTTTTCTTCAGCTCATTAGTCTTTCAATCCTTAAGGCTTTTTATAAAAAAAATAAAGATCAACAGATTTGGTGCACATGATGGCATGCAATATTCATATAAGTGAGATATCTAATATACAACAATTTAATAACTGCAGTGAATGTAGATCTATGCTGCCATAAAAAAAGAAGACAGGAAATATTGGGGAAATTACAAGGTAATCCACCCCAGCCAGTGTCCAGAGTTAGATATACCAGTCTCTTTCTTGTTGCCTTGTAAAATAGAGTGCTTATCTTTAAGGTTATGCAGTCAGAAAATTACAAGTCAGGATAAAGGATGCCGTTTGTAGCCCTGCTTAACAACTGATGGGTTCTGTTTGTGTTTAATTTAATCCCTTTGGCCTCTGAATAGACTAATATGGTGATCCTAGCAAAAATAGAACTTGTCAAAGCAGAACTTTCCACATCTTCAGGGAACTAGCATTGAACTAGTACCTCTTATTGAAAGCATCTTCAAAACCACACGCAGCTGTCTTCTTTCCCTGATTTGAATACTGTCAGCCTCTACTATGTATCACCAGATGACTGACATCTAGTAGCACTTTCAGTTGCTTTATTCAAAGATTAATTGGGGTTTTTTTTAGAAATCACTATTGAAAACATCCTTGCTGGAGCACAACTGGGTTATGCCTAGCTATTAATCATCTCACTTTGGTGCAGAAACCAGAGACCTGGACAGGGGGCAGTGTGTGTGCTGGGCTCTCACTGGGACTTTGAGGCAGGATATTTATCAGATTTCTGCATCTAGATATATAGATTACATAGATTTCCTAGTCTGGTTAGGGCCAGTGGACTTCACGTCAGGAATTTTAAGAAAAAATTATTTAGTTTGTTATCCATTTCCAAAACCATATTTAAGATGATTTATTTCAATAATGTGTGATCACTACTAATTTTACTTTCTTATATCTTTCCTATCTTATCTTATACTTGCACAACTCTTTTAAAACTCTCGAAAATTGAATTATAAAAGTAAAACATTCTAACAATTTAATTAAAGACAGACTGACTTTTTAAAGTCTGGGAAAAGTTTTTAAAAACTTACAACCTTTTTTTTTAATTTTCTATCATACAATTTTTATCAGAATAAAATGAAGACCATGCAGAGAACATACTTTCCTCACACAAAAGAGCGTATCTGCTACAGGTTATTTTTTCTACATTCTTATGAAGTCATGAGTTATTTCTGACATTTCAAAATTTTAAAACTAGCAGAAATAGCAGCTACTAAGAAAGACCATTCCCCGTTCTTTCCTTAGATTTATTTTATAATCTTTTAGTGGTTCAGTGCAGTAAGGCTTCTTTATTATATTGCTCAAAAAAATCAAAAGAATAATTTTGCATCCTCTGTAATACCTCACTAAAGAGGCTACTTTCTTTTGCCTTACACTTTTACCCTCTTCACCACAGATTTTTGTCGAGGGAGCAGTCTGACCCAATGGGTAGAAATGCTTCCCTGTGAGGGTGGTGAGGCCCTGGCACAGGTTGCCCAGAGAAGCTGTGGCTGCCCCATCCCTTAAAGTGTCCAAGGCCAGGTTGGGTGGGGCATGGAGTAGCCTGGTCTGGTGGAAGGTGTCCCTGCCCTTGTCAGAGGGGTTGGAATGAGAAGATCTTTAAGGTCCCTTACAATCCAAGCATGTCTATGCTTATATGATCACCTTCCTCTTCTGTGGGACTCACTTGTATGTGCCAGGATTAAACATAGCTCCACAGTCCTAGGAGCGTAGTTCCAGGCTCTTGAGGGGTTTAAGTACTGTGTCAAAGAAATAGTCTCTTCAATGAAGGGCAACTGAAATGTGTGAAAAGGGCTCCTTCCACATGAGAATTTCAAAAGCTGTCTTTTCTTAGGAACAAAATTTAGCCCTCCTATCAAGATGTATATAGAATGAAATGTTTTAAAATAATATCTTCCATTACAATTATTGCACTTAATTTGTCAGATATGGATGAAAAAGATTCAGTAAACTTCATCCCTTAAAGATATTTTCTTACACAGGAATTTCCACCTAATTACGATTATTTTTTCTGAATAAGAACTACAGGATTTTGCTACTGAACAGTTGTTTCTATAAAGGAACCATATTTTAAAGCAGTTTCTCAATCAATCCTTCATTTAGTTATTCAAATTCATGCCCAAATTACAAGCAAATGAGTAATCCCAAGGAAGCTAGTGGCATTCTAAAGATGTTTCAGATTAAGTATTTGTATAAACATCTTACTCACTGAGACACCAGAATTGAAATATAAAGAATTACTTCAGAGGTTTTCAGATACCTATATGTGATTCAAAGAAATCATAAAGGTCTGACAGTGTCCCGCCTGACCAAGCATCTTCCCAAAGCAGTGATAGATACAGTGAATTCCTTTCCAATTATATTTGTTGAAGATATGCCCATTAACATTTACACAGTTCATTTATAAAAGATCATGATTTAACCCAGTTTTAAATGGGAGACAATAGCAGCAGTGCTAATGTATTACAACATTTATGTGTTTTTTACAGCAACTGTGGTGGTTTTATTATTCCTTGTGCCTCAGCCAGGGCCCACAGGCATTGTTTAGAATTTATTCACACCATCCAATAAGCAATTGCTCTGGAATTGACTGCTCAGGAGACTTGTCAACCCAGGCAGATTTTCTACAGGAAATCCCAGGCACTCCCAAGATGGAAGAGTAATGACAATGAAAATGAAATAGTCCAGTAATGATACAGCACTGGAAGACTGAGTCTTCTAAAGAAAATTACCAGTGTGAAGCTTAGGGTTCACACCATTGTGAGAACAATGGTGAGATGAGTATTCATCCTGAATTCAAAACTAAATCAGATTAAATTTTAATTTCAGAAAGCCTAAGCTTCACACTGGTAATTTTCTTTAGTTCTGGCTTCAGTAGATAAATTTAGAGTAAGTTGACAAAATAAGAATAGGTCAACTTTTTGATTTATATAGATAAGGACAGTAAATTCCCACAGAAGATGGATGTTAATGATGTTTGGGTTTGTTCGTTTTGTTGTTTTTGTTTTTTTTTTTAGTCTAGACCAATCTAACTGTCCTCACATCAGAGACTTTACCTTTACGTGATATAATTCCAATTCAAATCAGAAGAAGAATAATGAAATGGTTAAACAACCCTCGATGTCTATTTGCCATGGTGTATGTAACCAGTATGCATACTTAAGCTATATCTATGAATGTATATAGCCTTTATAAAAACCCCAGTTTATTAGTGATTTTATTTCAACTGATTACTTAAGAGAAATTCCAATATTATATTTACAACAAAATATTTAAGAGTGAAAAAATAGAAAATATTGAGAAATTGTCTTCTCTGAGAAGACATATTGAAAATGCAGTTGTACATATTTTACACCACAAAATTCATATGAAGTTCAATACCTTACTGAAAGATAAATAAATGATAATGATTCTTTTATTGTTATCCATTCCATTTATTTAAGACTAGTGCTCCTTTAAATATATAAACTGTATATAGTCAAGGTCACCATTGTCCCAGAGGAACAGGGAGATCAATGCAATCCTAAAAGGTTTCTTAAACTGAAACGTATGGCATAAGGCTTGCTCTAGTTTTTTAAAAGGGTTGAAGGACCCTCTGTAGGAGACTGAATCCTATTCCAGTCTTTTCCTAAAATATTTTGCTTTTTTGTTTCTTTGTTGTTAAAAGGTTGATTAACTTCTTCACATATCTCTAAATATCTATTACTTAATTTACATTATGTACTACTTTATGCATGCTATTATGTGTGCTGTGGTTTAGGGCAAATTTGGGAGGAAACCTCCAAATGGGGTTCCTCTGGAGAGCAAACCTAAATGGCTCCTCTCCCCTGTCGGTCCGGGAAAAGAACTTCCTCGGAGAAAAGTGGAAAAAACTATTTATTTATCAAACAAACTGCCCACAAGAATAAGGAAGTAATAATATGAAACAATAAAACCTCTCGCTGGTCTGAAGAGAGAGATGGCAAAATTGAGAGAAGTCCTCGCCGTGAGCCAGCTCAGCTCTCTCAGTCTCTTATCTGTCCCAGTCCCTTTGGCGCTGGAAAATGCCGAGGTCCAGGTCTGGTGGGCCACAGATGCAGCTCCTGGTCCTCCTCTGGGTTTTTTCAGTCCAGAGCAGATTTAAACAGTCCCAAAAAAAAGGAAAAAAAACCCCAAAAAAACAGTCCAGGAAGCTTTTTTGCCTCAGCTAGCTAGACTAACTAAAAGGAAAAAAAACTCTCCCTCGCCGCTGTCTGTGCATCCAACGAAAACCCCAAGGACGAAGAAGAGCTGGGGAGGAGTGAAAACTGTTTTCAAAACAAACTGCACACTGCTTCTTTCCCTGCTCACTCTCAGAACCAGTCTTAGAGGTACAGAACACACAGCACACACAGAACAGACGATTGGGGATACAGGCACTATAGTCACCCTAGGACAGTGTGTAAAGTGGGATAGACAATTCACCTTTCTGCAGGCTGATTCACTCTACATGTTTGTCTATTGAAGTCACAGTATTAGTGCAATGTTATTTATCTTAATGGTAAAGGGTTTTCTGTACCTGAAAGAATTTTATTTATCTTGCTTTTGTTCCTAAGATATCTCTAATAACACTTCAACATCCTTCAGCATAGGGAAGTGTAAACATTAAACAAAGTAGTTTAGGTAGTAACAAAACATAGCTGTGTAGACAGTGTGCATAACACTGCTTTAAAGCTAACTGGTGTTTTCAGAGCAGTAGATTATTAGAAATGCATATATAAATGTAATTCTGTCTGAAGAAATGAAACCCTGCATATTAAAAGAAAATTTTAACCTTTGTAAAAAAATAACTTCTAAAGATAAAAATTGTAACTGTATTCATCTTATTCCCAAAGTGACTTCTGGTGTGTGTAAATATTAACCCTTCTTTTAATAGAATTTATAAGTATATTTGCACCAAAGCTCTGTTTACATAAATGTTTCAAAATGAAAGAAAATAATAGGTTTTATGTCTAGAAAAGTAATTGTTCTCTCATCATTTCTATTCATAGGTAAAGAACCCCCACAGAGGTAAAGTTTCTAGAAAACAGGAGTATGACCTAAGGACATGAAGTTAATACAAATCAGAGAGTGACTGTGTAATTTTGGACTCAAAGAATGGTTTGGGTTGGAATGGACCTTTAAGTTTATCTTGTTCCAATCCCCTGCCATGGGCAGGGAGAACTTCCACTAGGCCAGGTGGCTCAGAGCTCCATCCAAATTGGCCTTCAACCCTTCCATGGATGGCTCATGCACAAGTTCCCTGGATATCTTGTTTGGGGGATAAATAGACAGTTCAGCCAATCAAAGAATCAAAAGGTGTGATTCTATATAGGCAGGAAAATCTTGAGGAGAAAGGAAAAGACTTTCAGCTTCTGCTCAAATAAACTGCAAGGATGAATGCAAATTCCTGTATGTAAGACTGTAGGGAAGGAGCCAATGGGACTGAACAATTCTTCTCAACAACAATTGAATGCAGATGTCTTGACTGATGGCTTGTTTTAAATATGAGTGAATAATACCAGAGATTTTTGCCTGTCAGGTGCCTTAACATCAGTTTTCTTCATCTCCAATGCTGCTTTATTATTAACTAATTTTTAAAACCAGCAGATTTCTCTAACTCATCAAAATGTGTTCTCTCCTCTGCCTCCTTTGCCCCAGAAGGTCTTGCAAACTGAATTATTTATGCCAAGACAGTGAGGTGTATATTTATTCTAAATGCCAGATTTACAAGTTCTGTGTACTTATTCATGGATACTTTCATCTCTCCATGCGAAATGGGATTATTTTATACTTCAAAGCTTGTATATTTTTCTTTGAAAAAAACAACAAAAAAAGAAACCCAAATTCTTATATTCTTGCACATGTATATATGGGGAAGCTTGATGTTAAATGTCACAGAAATGTATGGCCAAGCATGACCTTGTTTTAAAATGTAAATTTCAGATGTACATAATTTTTGATGCCAATAAAGTCGAGTGCATGATTAATTTTTGTTTGTTTGGGTTGTTTGTTTGGGGTTTTTTTGTTGTTTTTTGTTGTTCTTTTTGGCTCTGTCTTAAGCCCATTTATTATATTGACTGACTTTTGAACAATCTGCTAGATTGATAAGCCTTCAAAATATACTGGAATCTTCAAAGCATTCAACTGTTGACTAAAAGGCATGAACTACCAGCTAAGAAGCTTTAAGGTACGAATATCTGATCCTTTTTGCCTGACAATTCTGTTTCCATACATCTGAAAAAGTCAGTTTTGGTCAGACAAATTCTGGAGACATTCATAAGACCAAAGAAATGTGTCCCAAAGACATGTTCCAAATCCATTTTTTAATTTAATTAACAAACAAAGTCAACTATTTTATCTGTCTATGCCTGCAGATTTTATGAAAGAACTAAAAAAGCCAAAACTTAAGGATAAACAGTTTTAGAAAGTGAGGTAAGTCTAGGTAAGCTTTATTGTAACTGGATCCTCCTACTAATTCATTAAAATGTGTATTTATACAGAGGATAAACTACAAGCCAAAAATTTTAAAATGTTCCTTTACAAATATAAAACCCAAAACCACTTTACAAAAGCTTTTAAAATGTCAGAAAATCAATTTAACTTTTTCACTACAGTTGTGATTACAATGAAGAATGTATGGGGTTGAGTGAAGTTCTGCTATTATTGAATAATGTTCTGATGTAATTAAATAACTTGTATTGGTGGCAGACCTAAAGAAGGCATTGTATCCCTTTGGATTTGCATCAGCAGAATGAATCTGAGAGACTTCATGAGTATTAATTTACTGTGTGGTCATACAGCTGGAAAAAACAATCATCCACAGTCTCTCATGCCGTAAGCCTCACTGAATGCCTCTGAGTCACAGCAGATTTATGAGGAGTAGAAGTGTTTAGTTGCTTATCAGACACAGTTGAATATTTAGTTATTCAAAGAGCTGAGCTAGTCAGTGGATGCTTTGGCAAAAAGTATTGGAAGACAGCGTTTGTTTTACAGTTCCTCTGTTAGTTACATTTTCTCAGCCTCTTAAGATTGTTTCTAGTCTCTCCAGAGACTCGCTAGTTTGAACAACAATGATTTCTAATCAAAAATTTTTATATAGAATATGCTTCTTACTGACAAATAATGCCCAGGAAGATGTCTCCCTGAGGTCCTTGGGACTCTTTTGAAACAAGTGCTGTTCTGGTTACCCTAATCCAAACTCTGTGGGGTTCACCTACCCAACCAGAACATGTAGTCCATGAGCTGGTCCAGGCTTTTCAGATTTGCCCACCACACATGCCTGTGACAGAGCCAGGCTTTCCTCTACCAGCTGCTGAACACCAGGCACTGTATGTTAAAGAATTTCAAATGTCAGTCAACAGCCACATTACAGCAACTTATTCCACACTAAAGCTAAAAAATAACCTTACAACCAGAATTAAGGTTGTTCTTTTCCACAGAGGTATAGCATCTTTTCCTAGTGCTATAATCACGTATCACCTCATGTTGTCATATAAATTTGTTTTAGTTCAGTCTTTTCCTTAAATGACATTGGCCAAATATTTTGGTGGGATTTCTCAATGCACCAGTGCTTCTGGGACTATTTGTTTACAGTGTGCCAACAGCATCTTACAAAATACAACTGTCAGAGAAATTCTACATTTTCCTTTCACTTCATACTATAGTGAAATATTGCATAACATTTTTTATGCATGGTATCTTGCAAAGACCAGAAGGGAACACAGCACATAGACATGGAGCCAAAAATGTATTGTTAATCAAATTCATGTTTTAGCAGTTTAGAGCTGTGTATTATGATACATAGAAAATTTCAACAGCAATACCTTTTTTTGTTTGTTTGTTTTGTTTTAGTTTAAAGCCCAATCTAACATCTACCAATTTTCCTTGGTATTGTGCTCACCCTTACAATGTCCCCTACATCCTATACTTGACAATTTTTGCTATTTCTTATACCAACATTCTCCCTTTACTCCTTGGAACCCAGCTCAGGGCAAGGGCATCCCAGCTAATCCATGGGACCCGCATGGGTTGGGAAGCCAACAGCCTATCACCTTTCTGCTGGTAGTGGCAAATGACTTCAACACCACTGTAACTAGTAAATTAGTTAATGTTTACATATGTAAAGACACTTCTGGTTCCTGTTCAGTGTCAAAAAAATGCAAAACAAAATAAAAAACCTATATTTTGTCCTATGAATAAAAATAACAACTATATATTTTTTCATAATGTAATGACTCCTGAATATCAAGTAGGGCAATTATTACTCTGGTGTATCTTAAAAATTAGTTAGAAGATGTTAAAACTATGTTTTCAATACCAGCCATTTGAGTTGTATTTTAAAGAATTTACGATGGATTTAGACCTGTAGAAGAGATTGGTAGAATATTGGAGTAGAATCTAGTAATGGAGTGTTTTCTACTAATGCTAATTTAAAGTGAAAAAAACAAGTTTTATGTCCCTTTTAAATCTTCTCTATTTTGAAGTAACTTAAATCCATAGTGAAATACACATGCACAATGTTTTTCAGATTTGTTAGAATGGAATAAGCCTGGCACTGATAACTGCAGATGAAACCGGTGCCTTTATTAGTCTAACAAGAGAATTGTTGCATATTTGCTTAAGTGCCAATTAATTACCATTGGTGTTAGATTTTATAGTCTGATGACCTACTTAAAAAAACATTAATTATAACCAAGTAACCTCTTTATTGTATTGTCACACAAGACTAAAAGCTAAAGACCTCCTATGGAAACAAAATTATTACACTGCTAGAGTCACAACACAAGTCCAAAGGATCAAATATTAAAATTTCTTCTGGGACTCTCACAATAGAATAAACATTTGCAAATAGGAAAGCAAATAGATCACATGTATAAGCAAAAGGATAAAGGATTCAATTGCATTAACAAATATAAGTTGAAGAAGGTTCTTATACAAGGCAGCCTCACACTTTGCCTTCCCACCACCACAAAGGAAGAGAAATATACTGAATACTACAGGCTCAATCTGTGGAAAGCAAGCTTTTTGAATGATGGGTTGTTTAGATCCATACTCATAGCCTTCACTCACACTGCTGATGCTTTCTTAGTTTGCATAATTTCAGAATCATAAAATCAGGTTTTATTCTGTGAATTTACTAGAGAACCATGAGAAAATTTTCAGTGCAACTTGGCTAATACTTGAAGAGATCAAAACCAAATGAATATAAGTGTTTTGCTGTCTTTACCATGTGTAGTACAACTCCCTTAAATGCTAATGGTACTTACCGCAGGTTGAAAGAAGATTGGTTGTCCAACAAGAACCTTAAAAAAATTAAGTGAGATTAGTAGTTTGACAATCACATGAAATATATATTTACAAAGCCATACGGGTATAACAAAAATAGGAAAAATAAAATTCTGACTAAATTCAACATACCTACTTGGCATATGTTATCCATGAGTTTTATTTAATACTGAATTTGTATTTATGCTCATTTCATGTCCATTATGGACAAAGTTATATTATTGCCACAGAGTGGGTATTTTATCTTTGATATTAATGGGAAAGAGAACAGATTAATGTTGAATAATATGAAATTGCAGGTCTTAAGTCTTCTGATCATGTGTGCAAAAATATGAAAAGATATTGCTGTTGGTACTGGGTTGATGGATGCTGTTAAAATCTGAAGTTTAACAAATAAGTCCCCCCAAATTTTCAGATTTTCAGCCAAAAGAAAAGTTTAATATTTCCACTCAGTATTTGAAAGCCTAAATATTTAAAAGCTCTTCGGAATGATTAAACAAGAACATATTTTCTTTCATCTTAAACGTAAAAGAGTTTGTTTTGATGGCCACAAGAATAAATAGAGAAATGTCTTTAAAGAATGACTTTTTAAATATGATTGTCATATTCAAGATGAAAAAAAAAATTACAATAGCCTTTCTTACTGAAGGAAGTTAATGTTTTTCACTACTTTTGATGACATCAGATTTCCTACCATTTACAATTTTTGCCTGCTCAAAAAGAATCAGGTTTAGAAATGGCAGTAGAATTAATTTAACGTCCCCTTTAAAAATCCATTCAACAATATACTTGTACTAAGTTACTAAATAATTATTTATGAAGTTATCTCTGTTCAGTTGAATATAATGAATATAATAAATATATTTTCCATCAAAAAAGATGAATACCTGAGCATTTTTGATCAAATGGGAAAAACCTGAGGAAGCATATGGAACTCACCCTCCCTATGTAGTTTCATAGTGAGTTAGGTGAAATTCAAGGGCAAACACACTTGTAATACAGAGGGATACAGTACAATAGTTGCACAGTGTATTCACTGCACTCCTATCCCTCAGGAGTTCTTCCTTGGAAATGGTGAAATTGTTTATAATACTGAACCATACAGGGCCAGAACAAATGAATAACTTACCACACAGCTACCATTCCCTAGTCTCCAAATTTACTATAGTAACAGTGAATGGATTGGTTTTTCTTGTGTTAGAGACTTTAAGAACATATTGTTTTTCTCTAGCACCTTACAGATTTTCTATTTATTTCAGGGACTGATAGTATCCTCTAGAAGAAAATAAATCAGTAATTTATCAAACAAATATCAAGCAAAAAGGGCTCTCAGAAATACTCCCTTTTTTTCTCACCAGCATATTAACAAGTTTCTAGAGCAGACCCAGATGTTCCTCCATGAGATCTAAAAACTTAGAACTGAAATAGATTTTCTGTCATCCCACCTACACAAATCACACCCTCTATCCCCTTATTACAAAAATTATCATCCTTTACATAAATGGGTCAAGCCTAACTTTGAAAGTGTTCTGTTACAGGCAATTCTTATAAAATATCACTACTTTAGTAGTTACAAAGCTGTCCTCAGCTGCACCCATTTCCACCTTAATTTAATTAATTTCCCTCACTTTTCTTGTGTTAATAATGTCTTTTAATAATGGTTCTGTTCCCTCATCTCACCTTCCCCTTACTCAATATGTAACACACATAGAACATCTTTCACTCTTTCTGCTACAAGGTACATTTTCCAACCATATAAAAGCTCTTTTCTGCTTTTTTTTTTTTTTTT
>VZDJ01006092.1:11440029-11544301 GCA_008694505.1 Cyanoderma ruficeps | reverse complement strand
ACTGTGTCTGTTCCAGTTCAAAATAGCTTCTTTCTTTAGGGAAAGAATTAGCTTTTTCAGAATTGCAAAAATGCTTTTGACAGGGTGTAGTCAAGTGGTCAATTTGTCTTAATTTCTTCCACTCTTTGAAAGCTCAAAAATCTCTCCCAAATTTTTGCGTATTATTATGGTCAGACTAACATGTCATTAATTCTTTCCAACCAGTCATTATGGCCCTGTGTAGATTTGTTTTAAAATATAAAATTTACCCTATCATTGCTTTAATAATTCAGTAACACGTTTTGTATGAATCCTAGAGTTTCAAAGTGAAAACCTCAAAACTTGGAAAAGACCTCCAAAGTCATCATGTTCAACCTTGTCAACCAAATCATGGAACTGAACGCCACGTCCAATTATTTCTTGATCACTTCCAGGGATGGTGACTCCACCATCTCCCTGGGCAGCCCATCCCAATGGTTAACTAGCCTTTAAGTGAAAAAAATCTTCCTGATGTCCAGCCTGAACTCTAATAAGGTGTCCCCTGAGCCTCCTTTTCTCCAGGCTAAACATCCTATCTACTCATACAAGACTCTCTAAACTTGTCACCAGCTTCATTGTCCAGTGAACTAGTTTCTATCTCCACAGGACTGTGGATTTTTTGTGGTCTTTCCTATTACTTTTCTTGTATTCAGAATCCATGAATTTGCATCTTAGCATCACTGGCTGCCTTGTCACTGGTTTCTGAGATACTAGGTTCAAAACCTACCATTGTTTCCAAAGTGACTATTCCATAAGAAATGTATCCTCAAAAATCCAAATAGCAGCAAATACTCCATTTACTATTTTTCAAACTGATTTGTAAAGCAGGTTCTAAACATGTGCAAAGCACCACTCTGGTATAGAATCACAGAATGGCCTGAGTTGGAAAGGATCTGAAAGTTCATTAAGTTGCAATCCCCCCGCCATAGAAACACCTTCACCTGGACCATGGGTCTCAGACCCCCATCCAACCTTGCCTTGGACATGTCCAGGGATGGGGCAGCCACAGGTTTTATGGGGAACCTGTGCCAGGGCCTCACCACCCTGAGAGGAAAGAAATTATTTTCCTAATATCCAATCTAAGCCTTCTCTCTGTAAGTTTGAAGCCATTCCCCTTTGTCCTGTCACTCCATGACTTTGTAATTAGTGTCTCTTCATCCAACTTTCTTGTAGGATCCCATCAGGTATGCAACAAGAATTGATCAAAATAAAATTCATCAGTAATTGTTAGTTCCATCTCCACAGAGTCATATGCATATGGGTAAGATTAGCCACTCACTAGCTTGAAAACTATATCTAAGCTGAAGACAGCATTAAGATAGCATCTTCATTAGTCAGCATGCACTTTAACTTTACTGTCATCCAAATTACTTTAAGTAGCTTGAAGTGTATCTACTCAAAGTTAGAAGCATTTCTTCGTTTCTACTGAACACAGATGTAAAAATAATTTTTTGCCCAATACAATTGCCTAGGATTTGAAAAGAGCATAATAGTGTAAGTGGAAAGCAATATTATAATAAGAATAGTAAATCAAATTTGAAAAAAAAATTAGAAAGTAAAATCTGAATAAGATAAAACAGCAATCCAGAAACATAAAAACAGTCAGAGAGGACAGGAAATGCATGTAGATACAATTGGAGGTGTTCACAATTCGCCAAGTATTTCCTGGTAAGAGGAAGGTGCCTGTTATCCCAATGGAGTTGAATATCCAGAAATGTCACAATGGGGAAAGATTTGAAGAACAAAAACAACCTATCAGCTGTCTGAAAGTCTTGATTTTCTATGTTGCATTCTTCTTTGAAGCAATTCTCACCTGTAATAGTACATCAAGATAGTTTTTGTCAACACGAGTTACTTACATTGCATTTTTGTTATTACTGTGGTTATATTTATTACTCATTCAACTTAAAAATGCACCTTGTTATTAACAAAAACCAGTTCTATGACATAATTCAAACATTTTCCCTGAGGAAAAATATCATATTTCCTGTTTTGAACTTTTCTAAGTGAAGGTTAATATAAAATAATATTTATAAAATAACAGAAACAGGAGAAATGCTAAAGCAGTCTCATAACTCTGAGTCCCATTTATGCCTGTGCCCTAGCAGTGTCTCAAATGAAAAGTTCAGGTTAGAGATATGTGACCCTCTGTGAAGTCAATGATTTACGGTGAAATATGGAACTAAAACAATTAAATGTACCTTTTAAAATGTCACTCTGATTCTGCTGGTCTTTTCATGGCCTGTAATGATTCATCTTACAATGAAAAAAATACATATCATATTTCTGAGTTTGAAAATCAGCCTGAACTTCATCAAATGAGAAAAACACATCATTTAATGACTATTTTATGTGGGACCTTTCTAAATTCCAGGAAAAATTGAAAAAAAATGCACATTTATTGTGCCAGTTTTAAAAATATATATGTATATATTTACACCTGCACCATAACAAAAATATTGTCATTAAAAAATCTTATAGGATGGGATGGGATAGGAAAAGGGAGAGGGGAAGAGAAGGGAAGGGAGAAGGGAAGGGAGAANGAAAGGAAAGGGAAGGGAAGGGAAGGGAAGGGAAGGGAAGGGAAGGGAAGGGAAGGGAAGGGAATTCTTTCCACATAAAACTTTTATTTGTGTGAACCAAAGAAAAAATAATTCCTCTTCAGGTATTTTTATCCTTTTTTGCCCACTGGTCTTGAAGGAAATAAAAGAAGGAAGGAAAAGTGAGAAATTTAAGTATGTATTTTCTTAAAAGAAAACTTCTGTCAGACAGCCATTTTGATTACGGTCACTATCAATACGTTATTGATATAAACTACGTATACTTACTATTTCAAGTGTCATGTGAAATACTTATCCAATAGCTTGATATAAATTTTGAAAATCTTTTAAGAGTCATGTAAAACAACACAATTCTCCCCTTTTCATGTTTTATTACAGATTTTTATAGGAATTCATTTGGAATTCATTCATTCCACAAATTAAAATGCCATGTCTTCAAATGTTAAGTGCTATTCTTTTTGGGCTGCATTTTCAGGGAGTTAAATGGTTCTGACAGAGGGCTGAAATGAAGCAGTAAACATATTCTAAGAGATTATTTATAATATTGTGGATAATATTTGTTCATTAGAAAATAAGCATGGATTTTGATTAGAATTTATTCCATAGGAAGATGGTAACAATTATTTGGTCTTTGGATATCATTAACACAGATTCTAAATGCTTAGTTCTTGTATTTCTGAATATAAACTACAGTGACTCATAAGCTACCTTTGCATCCCTCTTTGGCCACTCAGAATTAGCTTTACTTTAGGTACAAGCTCAGACTGACATGATGCAATTTTACATAAAATATTGTCATAGTGGAATAGATTCTTAAAGTAAGTAATATTTGAGGAAGAAATGTTTATTCATTATCTTGATATTTCTAAATTTTCAATATTTTGCTATTTATAGCATTACTCTGAATATAAAATGACTTCACAATGTAGCTTAGAAGTCCTTCAGCAAAACCAGTGCCTCAGACAGCCCCAGCACTCCTGACCTGGGCCCTTTGAAGACAGAATGTATACAGAAAACACCTCACAGCATTCTAACTTTCAAAATTAAAGGCTTTGTTCTTGGAAATGTGCTACAATGGATTCATCCAGGTACTCACAATGTATTCTTTTACACTAGAAGATGTTAATCACAATGAAATAAATAGACTGAAGAAGCAAACAGTAATCAAAATGTGTGTGAAATGAAAAATGTTTGACCTGTGTTGAGCATTTCAGTACTACCTCGAGGGAGAAAAAAAAGTGTCAGTGGAAACACGGAGAATGAGCACACACACACAAAATTTAGAGTTTTACCAATTCATGTGAATGAGACTGAAAAAAAAGGGTAGGGTATGTTTTCCTATAACACAGAAACAACTTAATTCAAACAGATGTGTCTTACTTATGGTGTACAGTTTCCATCCCACATCAATGGAATTAGACTATGAAAAAAATAGTTAATTTTGAAATAAATTTACTTTTTAAAAACAGATATTCCTAACACATCCCACTGAGTTGTGCATTAACAGAACTGGGCCAAGGATTTTTTAATGCACAGTGGCTGAGAGCCTGAGATCCTTTGAAATGCTATGTGATTTCCTTTTAACTCAAAAATGAGGGAGTATAGAGGGCCTGTTGTGTCCCCAGTACTGGCTGGCTCAGGGTGTTTTTACAAAATTTTCAAACCTTTCCAGGTGTCTCAAAGTACCTAATGAAGTTTTGAAAAGGCTCTCTATCTGGGTTCATACATTTTATGATCTTAGGGAAAAAATTTTTCTTCAATAATAATTCTGAAAGAGATTTAATTTTGTGATTCTATATAGCTACTCCTAAAGGATGAAGATATTATTAGCTATTTAAACTGTTGTTAAGACAATTGCTAAAGCAGTTCTGGGGTGAAAAGCTGTGTTTCTTCAATGCCTTAAGGAAATTATTTTGTCCAATGTCAAAATTGATATTTGGTGTAGAAAATGGAAAGACAGATTGTTATTAACAGAGAATTTTAATGCAACTAGTTTGGGAAACCATATATTGTCTATAAATTCTACCTGAAAGTTAACAGCACTGCCTAAAAAAATCTCAAATATTTTTCTTCTCCACATCATTCACTCTGCGGTTTTAGAATTGTGTTTTTGCAAATGTCAAGATCAGAATCAAAAAACTGGATAGGAGCAGAAGTATTTTTATTCCTTAAATGCTGGAGACTCTTCAACATTTAGGTAAGGATTTTATTTTTTAAGAAGAAATTCTGTTCCCCAAAATGTACAGTGTTAAGTTCAAAATAGAAAATATGATTTATTTTTAAAGGTTAAAAGTGTTGAAATGTCTCCTACTATCAGAACTACATAGGAAAGCAATGAAAGCATATGGAAACTGTGGTAGCAGCCACAGAGGGAGAAATATGCAATAGGTAAGGAGATAAAAAGAGGGACATCATGGTGGATACATGTGGGTTATTAAAAGAGATCAGATAGCTCAGGGGCATGAAGATTTCACTAGGAGATTTTCATCTCTGTTTCTGCATTCAGGATCTCACCTCTTTTTTTAAAATATTTTGACAGTACTTTGCAATATGAGAAAATAGGAGAGCATCCGGGCAAGAGATCTCCCTGCTTTGGTCTCATGCAGGTCCATGCAGCACTTTTGGGAAGGTGGCAGCAGGGGAATGGCTTTGTGGAACTTCAGAGCTAGCGTAGGAAAGGTTTTCAGATGCTCAAGCCAGCATCTCACATGGCCCCGTTGTCCTTGAGACAGCACAGGCTGTCAGGAGCACAGAGAAGCCATGCAGCTGGGAATGCAGACCTGTGCCAAGAATAAACTCTTCAAAAATAAAAATAATTACATAGAAATATAACCTTTTGTGAAACTCACAATGTTAGATTTTTTAGTGTTATTTTCAGAGAGATAACTTAGTAAGAAAGATAAATATGTGTTCTAAACTAACTATGTGTAATTTTCTGTACATTTGGTGGAAAGCACTCACTGTCTGAGACAGGTAACATTAAAAAGGTATCTTTACTGTCTAGCTATAAACCCAGTAGTCTAATAGCTATTAGACTAGAATTGCTTAATTCTAGTTGTTAATTTGATGTATATCTGATTATTATTGTTATTGATAAATAAAAATAATCCTCCTTTGTTATTGATAAATCTTCACCATTCATTTCATAGCCAGTTCTGCTCCCAAATCACAGACCTCAGTTTCTAGTAAACTTAGCTTTTCACAGACCTAAAACCCATTAGTACAAATCTTTTAATAGAAAAACAACAAACAAAAAATTCAGCACTGGTGAAATATGTGGCTATAAATGTCATTACACCATGTCTTATATGAACATTGCTTGGTGCCTGCAAGCTGATCTCAAGATTAATTCTGTTGTACCGTACAAACCCATTGCAACTCAAAGACTCTGCTTTACCTCTTAAAGCTCTGCTCCTGAAATATACATGTGCTAATGATAAGTAGACTGTGGTTTCCTCTCCATGGTCTACACTTGAAAGGCACCCCCACAATTTAATCTTGTTTAAAAAAGAGAATCAAATAAATTTTCCTGAAGAATGTGGTATGTTCCTTGTTTCTGTCTCTTTAAATGTGTAGGAATACACATGGACATTGTAGAATCACAGAATCACAAAATGGGTTGGAAGGGACCTTAAACATCATCTATTTCCAGCTCACTGCCATAGACAGGGACACCTGCCAGCAGACCAGGTTGCTCAGAGCTCCACCCAAGCTGACCTTAAACACTCTGCATATCTGTCTGTGGTTGTGTCCCTGTTTTTATGCGTGGGATTAATATTTAAAATTCCTCAAATGCTTATAACAGCTGTATTATTATGAAACAGATCTAAGAATCTCAATGTCTATCTAATAGTTATTTTGCCAGTAATTTGCTTGAGGAAAAAACAAAGGGCACAGTCAATAGTTATTAAACAAATAAAATATGAGCAGACCACATAAAGAATGTCCAAGGACTCCTCTTACAAACATAAGAACCTTTACTTGTCAAATCAAGGGGGTCACCTATTGTGAATTAATTTTCATGGAAACAGATGGGAAGCCAGAGGTCTCATTTCAGTACATAAACTGCACTGACATGACAGCCTAAATGTACTTTTAGAGTGTCATATATTTAATTTCCTAGTAAGTACATTTAGTTACCAAGCTTCAAGAAAGTGTTTTCAGTAATTTCTTCTCAGAGAAATATTTGCATTTGTGTTTGAAAGCAACTATATTGAATAAAGCATAGACTTTGAACTTTCAAGACTTTTATTTTCTTTTTCTGAAATAATCAGCCTTACACACTTTATTTTGGTCTTGGTATTTTCACAGCACAGTTAAGCAATAGTTAATCTATATTTTGAGATCGTCATAGTAGGTAGCATGGGTGTCCCTTTTAGCTTATTATGAACATAATATTTTAATATACTAGACAGATTAAATGTAGGATAGGAATGACAATCAGGAGAAAAATCATTATAAAGTCACTACTACTACACTAAATGCTGGTCTTTCTAGCACGGTTCTCTGTCTCCAGCAGTCACAAACTACCACCATACTTAGATATTTAGGAGATACCTAGAAGGAGCATATTATGCTGTGTTTCCATGCCCACACATGCTTCAGAACCCATAAGAAATACAGGGAGAGAAGAACTGATCCCTTGATTTCTCTATGTCTTTGTGAAGACCCCACTGAGCACAACAGCAGCAGGAGCAGCAGTTTCTGCAGGAGGTCTTCTCTTGCACCACCTTTCCTACACAAGTAAGAAACAAATACTGCTGCTGAGACCTTTCTTCATCAGGACCACAGGAATCACCACAATTTTTATTGCCCACCTCCAGAGTCATGAGCACCTGGACTGAACATCCTTCAGCAGTATCCAAAGACAAGGGTAGTAGCAGCAACTTCAGTGCATGTGATTCACACTACAGAGAGAAACAGCAACTGCCACAATCAGGCACTTCTCTGCACAGAAGGACCCCAGGAGAAGAGGAGGTGTCACACCCAGAACTTTGAAATGAGCAAAAAGGAATGTGTCATATATTGAACCAATAATCCATAAACAGTTCAATTAATGTCAAGTTATCAAAACTGGGAAATATTTTGTCATAATATTAGTTACAATTATTTCTGTTTTTCAAAAGACCTTCCTTCTATCCAATTCTTTTCCCTGGATGTTTGCTCACCCTTCTGCTGTCCCTCTGCATCTTATACCATTTGGTAACATCCTTCCCTAAAAATTGGGGTGGGAAGCAGAATTTATGACAAGCCATTGCCCCCCCTAGGTCTTTTGCATGAGGAACTGTGGTATTTATGCTTGGGTTTCCTTCTTCTTAGTCTTGGACCATTTCTCACCCAGACTTCTGCCTTGCCCCTGCTCTTAGGGAAGGAGTGCAGTCTGCCCCTACAGCCCCCCATATTCTGGGGGCTGTTTATCCCACAGAGACTGCTTTCTGCACCCAGCTCAGGCCAAGAACAGCCCAGCCAACCTCTCCAAAATTCTGGAAAGTGAGTTTGAAATTAAACTCTGACCAGCTGCAAAGTGTTCTGCAATTTGGTGAATAATTGTTTGGCATTGACCTTATACACTATGTTCATGATCCTATAAGTCTGAGACTATGCCCTCTTAGCCTTTTCCTCTCAGAAACAAGGATATTTCCGACTCATAATGTAAAACTGCTCCATGCTTTCGATCACAATCATTGATCTTATAGTTTTCTGTACCTTCTCTCTACCTTCATAAATCCCTGAGACCAGAACTGTAAGTGATTCTCAAGGTGTGAATTTTCATGGTACGAAATCATAGAGATCAATTAAAGGAAAACTTCACTGAGAGCTGGGTATTTTTTGGGTTTGGTTTGATCTTGATTTTGTCTTTTTACACAGTAAGAGCAAGCAAATAATGCCATAGCTCATGGAACAAACCAAGTATTGCACAAATTGATAGGAGAAAAAGGTTGCAAATTGCTGAGTCCTACATCCAATTTCAATAGTATCTCCAAAGCAAGCATCCAGCTGATATGACTATAAATTTATCCTAAGGTATGTGGTTTCCCATTCACTGAAATGGCCCCGTTAACACTGTGGTGACATATGGAAAACTGGGCAATATTGGCAATTGTAACTGCACCCACGTATTTTCCTAAGCAGAGAGATGGAACATCTGGACTCCTGGGAAAGTGGTTAAACTGTTTCCCAACTCAACTGGCTTCTTCACAAATGCCTGAACAATTGTCTCATTATGTGTGAAACCAGATACCATTAGGAAAACACTACATTAATCACTATCTGATTACAATTCTAACTCATGGTAGAGTTGCAGCTGCTCACTTGCACCTATAAGGAAGAACAAGATGTTGGTTGCACAAAATACCCAAGAAACAAACAAGACAGAAAGTTCTCTGCCAGAGAAATGCATTTCTCAGCCAGAGGTTCAAACTTTATACCAGCTGTCATACTGCAATTTCTGCATAATCTGCTTCTGTTGAGGATTCACCAGTTACCAGGGTATGTAGATAAGGAGACAACTTTCTGGGGAGGATTCCTTAGGCTGTGGGGCTCTTTAGCTCCACCTTGTATCTCTTACTCATCAAAGCTCTCTGCACCCTTTCACTCTAGTCTTACGTGAATTTTTTTGCGTGCCATCTTTGCAGTTTTTTTAGCAATGCAAGGGAATTGTTCTATACAGATTTCTAAAAATTAGTGTCCTGAACCAGTAAATCTTGTCCCAGTTCCATATACATTAAATTCATTATTTAGCTAACACAGTTTTCTAGACTTTCCTTTTTTCTTCAAATATCTTCAGATTCTTTTGCTTCACCAAAATCTTCAATCTTTATTCTGTCTGCACAGGTGATATTAACAAGACCAGAAGTCATGGTAGCCAGGCTCATTATCACAGATGACTCATTGTTGTCTTTCTTTACATTCTCCTTTTTTTATAGCTTTATAAATAGCTCACTGTCTTTTATGTGAGTCTGTATTTAAATGCTCACTTCAGTAATGCCTGTTTCAATAGGACAGTGACTTTTCAGTGAGAGCTCTGAATGCAAACTACAAAAACACAGCAAAAGAAACATTTCTAATAACTCCAGGGTTTCAATATCCTTGTTTTCCTGGGTGTAAAAAGTAATAATAAAACACCTGTTGCCAGATACCATTAAGAATAATTGCAATATTCCTTGTACTGTCATTTTATTACTAGATTGTTTCTTGGAAAAGCCCTTCAACATCTTTCTATCAGCATCAGCACAGACTTCATTAATTTCAAGGCTGCCTGTCATGGAGCAGTTGATGGTTGAGGACACATCTGGGCAAATGTATCTTTCTAACATTTTAATAGCCAGGCTTGCCATTAGATTGCATTTGGCCTTTAGTAGCATTCAGTGAGAAATGTCTGTGGTGGAGACTTATTGGAAAAAAGTTGCCTTTTTGTGCTTACCAGGTTGTGTAGGTTATGTAGCGCTGCTTTTGAATGACCATTAAGATGCAACAGGATGTTCTGCAAACCATGAAAAATAAATCAACTAAACAGTGCAAATCTATGAGAGAGAAATGTTCCTGAACATTTTTGTATTCACATACTATCTTACATTTTATTTTTATTAATTGTTGCCTACACCTGTCAGAACAAGAAGCAGGGCAGCCAAATAGGGCAGGTTTAAATGATAAAAGACTACACAGAAACTGAAGGATGTAACTATCCTTGTTTTCTTAGGTTTTATCAGAAAAGCTGTTTCAAGATGGAATCAAAATTCTTCAGAAAATTAACTGCAGGACGAAATCTTTCATTCTGCATCGAAATTCATGTAACAGAACAGCATTTCTGCACAGAAAAGTAGCAAGTGATGCTCTGATTGCATTTGTTTCCACATCTTATGACAAAAACAGTTGAAGAAAGAATGGGGATGAAGTCCAATCATAACTTCAGGTCTTTGTGAGGATTGGAATCACATTATATAAGATATAATATTAAGATATTAAGAATTAAACTATGTGCAGAGAACTAAAAATTCTAAAACTCTCATAATAGGGCTGGAGAGAGCTGCAGTGGGAGGAAATGACTGAAAACATACTGAAGTTTATAACAAATTAAACTTTTTCATGACAATGATTAGTTCTTGAATTTGTTTTCATCCAGCCCTTGTAAAAGGACATTCTTTAGAAAAAAAACCCCAACAACTTTTAGTCTGTAGCCTCAGAAGGTGTTCCTAAACAGAACAATTGGAAATTATCTTTGAAAGAGAACTGTAACTCTTTCAACGGTAGATTTATTGCCTTGACTTTATTATACTCATGATCATTCTCATTTTGTTAGTTGCCAAAAGAACACCAGAAATAAACTTAGGCAATGGAAAAGAACTTTTCCCAGAAGTGTAAGACTTTTAATAAGGTGTATTGGATGGATCTACCATCCCAGTGAAAGGCACAAAGAGATAGCAAAGCAATAATCTTTCATCACATGCATGGATATGACTTTTTTCTCCCTCTGGTCTGCTCATGCATTGGCTACTGATGCAGATCATGACATGAGGTTTGACACAGTTCTCGTCGGAGAGTTTGTCAAGAAGCTTCTGCAGTGTGAGTTGTCTATTTGTCAGCCTTCCCCCTCTTCTCATCAAGTATTCATTTTTCAGAGTAGTGATGACAGATGTAAAGAAGGAGAATATATGGGGAATATCATGTTGCTGTCACTAATCCTGGGCATCATGTCATGCCTGAGAGAATTGTGTTATGCTATGTTATGAGCAAAATGTGCACCCAGGTTTTTGCGTGGTTGTAAGCTTGTTTTTTAATAAAAATCATCAATTTTGTTAAAAAGAATACCATGTGAAATAGGACAGTATACAGAACTTCTTGACTTACATCAATATTCCAGCAATGGATCAGATGAGGAGTATCTGAAATGAAATACAAAATGATGATATACTCTTTCTCATAATGCATGAAACACTAGAGTTGAAAATGAATTTATTGACTAGGAGCTATAGAACAAGCATACAAAAATATTTTTCACGGCATGTACACCTTAATTGTCTAATCCATTGCTCCGGAATCTTGCAGCTCAAAAGCACCGGACTAAATTAATTGAAGAAAAAAAAATATCCATCAAACTCCTACACAGATTTAGGATAGCCAGGAGATTGCTGAAGAGAGAAAAAAATAAGGAGGATAGTGTCTGAGGGACAGGGTTTCATTATTGGTTTAGAATATTTTCTCCAACTTTCTACAAAGCAAAAGCTAAGAAGACAAATTCACAGTGTTCAAGCATATAGTGATTAAATTGATGTCACACATATGTTTGTTGTCAATACTATTTCTAGTATATCAAATCACATATTGAAGCCACACAAATATATTTCCAAATATTATAGTTTGGGTATTATTTTTTTCATTAAAAGGATTAATAATTATCATCTTGATTGCAACAGAAGAGAACAATAACTTTAATTTCGGTTTGGGTATACGTTGGTGTCATAGCATATAACAATGTAAAACAAAGTATGAAACCAGAATACTTTTTTGAATTATTCTACAGATATCAATTATAATAAAAATAACTATTAAAATAATGAATATTAAGATCGGGAGTGTTCTTTTGCTTTTTCCATTGTCTTGCTGCTGCTTAGAAGCAGATTTTTCCAGGTATGAATGGAGGCTAACGTCTCCTGATTGCCTGGGCATCCAAGGGCTATGGATGGTCTGGAATACCTTGTTTTCATAGCAGTTGTATGTTGAGGATTTCACCAAATCCACATTTCCCTGTTGGAGAGCTGCATAAATTTTGGAAATACTAATTTGGCGGTGTCGAGCATAGATACTAGTTAAAGTGTGGAGCTCTTTAAGTTACATTTATCATGGTTATTAATTTTGTGGCTGTGGTTTAAAAGGATGAAATCATCTTGTTATTTTCTTTGCTAAACTATTGTAGATTTTAATAATCTAATTTGTTAGATTGTTAAAAAAAAGCAGGAAAACATTCTGAGTATTTCTAGTTGCAACATGAGGTTACATTATAGAGAAAGCTATAGGGGAAACTTCCAAGAGCAGCATAATTTCCTCATAGGAAACATATGTTCAGTTCCTTCCAAGGAAGTTGTCAAAAAACTATAGGAAGATGACATCTGATGTGCTGCCCTGAAATTCCTGGATGATTCCTTTTTGCTTGTTCATTCATTTATTTCCAAACAGTAAAAGAGCACTGCACAAATGTTGTTTATTTTATTGTCCTGGGTTATAGAGTATATTCAATTTCATCTGCTGAAAAACAGTTGGGGGCGGGTGCCTTTTGATAATGGCCCAACGGTTAATACCAGGTAGGGCATTGTTCTCCATGATGGGCCATTGTGACTCCCCAAGCTCCCAACACATACCCACATTCCATCATGCCTATTGTAAGATGTTCCATCCAGTGGGAGGAGCCAGACATTCCTACCTGGATAAAGCTGGAACTCGGGACCAGGAAGCCCCTTTTCTTGCTTCATCCGATTACCAGAGGAAGGCTGGACCCTTCTGACCACCTCAGGATCCTTTTTTTTTTGCTACTGGATCATTTCTGCCTCAGCGGAGCCGCACCTGCCATTCCAGGAGGACTCACTTTTGGACTGCTTCCGACACCCTGCCTAACAGGGCATCAGGTTGTAGCTTTGACCTTGTCAGAGCTTTCCAAAATTGTTGTTTGTTTGCTGGGTTGGTGGGGTGGGTTTTTTTTTTTCTACCACATTTGTATTCTTATATTTTTAGTAAAAAGCTGTTATTCCTATTCCCAAATCTTTTCCTGAGAGCCATTAATTGCAAAATTAGAATTTGGCGGGGGGTGAGGGGTTTGGTTTACATTCTCTATTCTAAGGGGAACCCCAGTTTCCCTGGCAGATACCTGTCTTTCTAAACCAAGACATTTATGTAATCTTCTTCTTCTTCTTTCATTTTATCAGAATAGCCCCTGCTAACCTAAAAATGAATGCAATGATTATCAGTGGGCTGCTAAATACTAATTAAAATATATTGCTATTGTTTATCTCATCCTTCAACATTTCTTCTACCTGTGCAGTAGTTTCAGGTTAAAACCTTCCTAATGTTTCTATAGAACACACAACAAGGGCCAGTCTTAGAGATTTATTCCTGACATAGAGAGAGTTTGCATAAAAGGTACCCAGCAAAAGGAAGGTATTTCCAATTTATCCATGTTCTAAAGTAAGAGCACTGCAACATCAGCCACTGTGGGATATGGGGTTATAATTGTTAAATTAAATTCTTAAATTTGCTAAGGCTTATGTTGACCAGAAGGCCCTGTTGGAAAGGCACAGCTGCAGGAAGTTGGCTGCGGGGGTAAGATATAACTATGACTTGTGAGCAGCAGACTGCAACTGAGCTAGCCAATGGATGCCCTTCTTCTGTTAAGTTTTGGTTTTGTCTGGTTGAGATTAAAGGTATAAAAGGGGAGTGACTTCTACAATAAAGTGATCCCCTTTGGATGCATAAGGGGGTCCATGTCCCTTTGTTTCCCATTGCTACAAATGGCTGGCTCAAATCAGGACCTATAAAGGTGGTGCAGGGTGGGCATCATTTTGGTAGCAACTCCCACTGAGTCAAGGAATTGGGCAGCTGGGAATAGTTGGGGAAAAGGATCCGGGGAAGGATCTGGGAAGAGTTCAGTGAGGAGCTCAAGGGATCAAAAGTGAACGCACCTCACGAATCAAGTGAGTAGACCAGTGGGAGCAATAATGGGAGGTGGAATATTGCTGGAACAAAGGAGGAGCTTGGACCAGGTACGGCAGCTCCTACATCAGCAATCTATTAATATGGCTGATGTGAAACTGAGCACCCTGCTAGACTGGGTGTCTATTCACGTTATAGATTTTCCCTTTGGTGGGCCCTTTCAATTAGAAACCTGGAAAGTGGTAGGGAAGAGACTTTCTGATAGCCAGGGACAGCTATGCTGAAGCTTGCAAGCACCTGTGGGCACATGCAGGACTATCATGGCGGCCATTAAGGGAAGTCATGCTAATGTCAACCATTACGGGGCTTCAGAAAATAATTCCCCTGAGCCCTCAGCACCACCAGACCCTGACATTAACCCAAGCCCCATGGGACTGCCTTACCCCGAGATTAAACCATGCCCCACGGGATTGCCTTACCTTGAGATTAACCCCTGCCCTGTGGAATTGCCTTACCCTGATGGAAATCCCTGTGCAGCTGATCCCCTCAGTGCAGAGTTCCTGTGCCGCAAACAGGCAGTGGACTCTCTTCTTACCTGAAATGACGATAGTGTAATCCAGAGCTGGCAAAAATGCAGAGAAGACATGATGAAGGAGGGCGATCTGGCAGTTCCTGCTGCCTCCCCAGTCATATATGCGCCAAACCAATGCCCAACATACAGAGCTAGAGCTAGACTATCAAGTAATTAAGGAGCTGAGGAGATGAAGATGCTAGTGAAAGAAAGTGCCATATCCTCCCATCACATGCTAAGATATCTAGAGTCCATCAGTAGTACATACATCCTCATACCTCACGACTGGAAAAGTATAATAAAAATGATCTTAAGAGCGACGCAGTTTGCAGTAGGCTCACCGATCGTCATGAGCTGTGTACGACCCAAGCGGAAGCGCTGCAGGACAGAAATCCCCAATTGTTGTTGTTCAGCTGACCAGAGAGGGTCCTTATGCAGGCCCTACAGTGCAGGCAGGCTACCCACATGACATATATCATCACCTGCCTAGCTCTGCAAGTGCTGCTCCAACTCCCAGGGACAGGCATCGATTCTAACATGTCATTCGCTAAGACTTTAGAGGGTCCAGAGAAGTCATTTGTGCCGTTCCTGGACTGCAAGCCACACTCTTGCGACAAGACTATAATGATGAAGCCAGAGCTATTCTGTTGCAGCAGCTTGCTTTCACAAACAAGAACAAAGACCATAGAAAAGCATTGCTCGCTGTCTGTAACCCACATATTTGTGACATAACAGATATGGTTAGAGCATGCCAAAATGTGGGAACTGCCCCTCATCATATTAAATCTCTGGCAGCAGCTTTAGCAGCACATTTCTGGATTTTTGGACACATGGGTGCCCTTCTGTTAAGTTTTGGGTTTGTCTGGTTGAGGTATAAAGAGGAGTAATTTCTACAATAAAGTGATCTCCTTTGGATGCGTAAGGGGGTCAATGTCCCTTTGTTCCCCATTGCTACAAGCAACTATACAAAATTTGTTAATTAAATTATTAAAAGAAAGATTATTTTTATTTCTTTTTTTTATTTATTCTTTTTAATTTTTATTTATTAATTCTCTTTATTTTCAAAGAGAATCCTTATCTTGATCGTACTTCATGTTTTGAATTTCATTTTAAACGCAGGTAAAATAGAAAGAGAATAAGGAAACAACATTAATTCTCAACACTACAGGGGTAGATCACTAGCTATCCACACACATGATCTGTTTTTAATCCCGCCCTGCAACACCCACTCATACTATTCTTCATAAGAAAGAAGTCAAGCCAGCCACTGAAGTGGAAAATTGTATACTTGTTTGTAAGACTAAAGCCTGCATGTATTTACAAAAAACAAACACTATGCAATCATACCTCAGGTGTTAATCAGTACCTCTGTCATCAATGCAAGAATTCTTCACATTTGTTGTATTCCATTTTCTGCACATTTAAATGCTGTTGCCTTGGATTACTCTAAATTACAGGAATGGTTAATCACACACTCTGCTTTTTCCTATTCCTCTACCTGACTGACCACAAACAATAAGAATATTAATTTTTCTGAGTGTCTGAAATTATTGCCAAAAGGCACACTGAAAGCAAGTGCCACTTTTGTGCTGGTACTTTCCATATTGCTTGATTCAGAATCCTTGATTGAATCAGCTTTTCCATACAGTTGCATTTGTTATGAGTATCTATTCCACTTATGTATTTGAATATATGCTCTTTTTTTTGTTTATAGCTCTTTAGTAAAATTGCCATTGAAACAAGCCATTTCCAAAGGGTATAAAGTAGACTACCTTCTTTCCCAGCAATCGTTTATGTAGTCCACTTCCAAAGTCAGATTCCCGAGGCAATAAAGCAAATCATGATTTACGTTCAACACAGATCCTGGAGATTTGACATATACAATATTCTAGGTACTCCCAAGCCATGTATCAATGACATAATACTTTGGTATTATTTTCTCTGGATTGTTTTTGTTCAATAAAATTCTGTTTAATCATTATAAATAGCTAATCTAAA
This sequence comes from Cyanoderma ruficeps, assembly GCA_008694505.1. Lineage (NCBI taxonomy): Eukaryota > Metazoa > Chordata > Aves > Passeriformes > Timaliidae > Cyanoderma > Cyanoderma ruficeps. The sequence goes on along the minus strand of VZDJ01006092.1, from coordinate 11,527,513 downwards.
AGTAAACAAATAATTGGAATGGGTGCACTGACATATGCATTATTCACACAGCATGGGCACTAAATCTACAACAGCTATGTTGTCATGTAATTGCTTTTATCCTTAGAAAATACTATTGTGTGAAAGTTTCCTATTTGAAATATGCCCTTGTAAGAATCAGCTCTATGTCAGAAGTTCCTTCCTTTATAATTTTCAGCTAATAGCTAGGCAGATAAAAGTCTCATTTATGTCAGCATGGTTACAGTTAATGATTTCTGAAACAAAATCACTAATGTGAGGCCTAAAATAGATGTGTTCCCCCCTAAAAGATACAAAGAATTTCTAATTTTCCTGCATTTGATATCTTCTGTTTAAAATGTTTATAAAATTCTGTTTCAAATGTGTATAAAATATACAGAGCTCAACTCTGAGGGAAAAATGGCAGCAGCAGATTTACAAAAATGCATGAATGTGCTGTGCATTTTTCACTATATATATTTGCATATGGAATTGGCTTCATCTATTAATTGTTATATCATTTACATTAGCCTGATCTTATGATAATTAAGCCTGAGAACAGGAGTTTTACTCTTTGGCAGTTGTAAAGAAACAGCAAAGCCTGACACTGCAGACAATTCCTGGGAAGCACTAAAGAACCTAGATTACACACTATCTGAGAACAGGAAAGATATCCTGTTTCTCTGAAAGCCTGCAAACCTTGAGGAGACTAACAAACTCTCAGGCCAATGGATTTATTACAGGCTGGCAACAGGGTTGCGTGTGAAGGACTGAAGAAAGATTCTCACAAGTAAGTGTATGAGTACTGTCTTAACTCTGCAATAAAGATTCATTTTGCTTTCAACTTGTGGGTCTCGTTTTCATTCAGCCAGTGTGAACAAGAAGATAAGAGACTGGAACATTATGGCACACTGCATTTAGCCCCTTTAATTTACATCACTCCTCTGTTTCACATTAAGAAAAATGTCAGATAAGTTTCTTCGGTAATGCTTTGCCAGTAACTGTATTTGCTGGTTGTTTGGCTTTAAGGACAAATTTTGTTGTTTTATGAATACTCCAGCACACACAAATACACCTTATTTTAAGAATTTCTGTGAGGAAAAATCCTCTGGAGCTCCCTATCATACCATAAAGGCCAATAGAGGTAGGGCATTTGAAAAACTCTTTGTTAGATACCTTCCATTTAATCTGTCTGGACTTCTTCATGCCTTTAAAACTAAATCAACAACAACTTGTCTGGCATGGGGGGCTTTCCTGCTGTTTTGGTCTTCTAGCACAACTCCAGGAGACAACTGCCCTGGTTCCCTTCTCCTGGTCAGATCAAAGTTTGTACACTTTCTTTGAGATAACTTTGTCCGTCTTACCCTCATAGAATGTATTTTTAATGGTTTAATGACACTGTACTATAAAATACCTTCTACTCCTAATAGTAAGTCTCCAAATCATACTACAAATTTTATGGAGATTTTCAACTGAAACAAAGTGTTGAAATGTGTATTTCTCCAGGCTTTTAACTGTTCTGATATGTCCTGTGGTACACAGATTTTTGTTTTCATTTTACAAGCGAACTGCATTAATTAATTTTTGGAGTTCTTGGTTTATGTTCCATATGTAATAGAGCATTTGCTGACCATATGGTTGCATTATTTCTAAACACATTATTTCTTACAACGCATAGTTCAAGTCTATTTAGAGGAAAAGGGAGAGGTATATACTTTGAAGAATAGGATAGCAAAAGTTTGATCTTTTGATTGTAGTTTTTGAGTCTGAATATGATGAAGACAACAAAGGAAAAGATTAATGTGGCAATTGTGCCAGCAGTCTGGTGGAGGAACTGATGACAATCTGGACTGTTCTCCCCTGGAAAATTTACATGAATAAAGCCTTTTTAATTTTTCAACTATTTGACTCTGGTTAGTGATAGGATAAATGCCTAAGAATGGTCAAGAAAAAATGTAAATGCTTAGATAGAGTTCACTGCTATGTCTTCAGTTAAGAAGGGAGATAACTAATACCTAAGGAAATTCAGTGCAAGCCACTGTGCAGGACGAGAAAAACTGAAGAATTTCTACTTAGAATTATTTCCTAAGACATTTTGTACAATTTTTGAACCATGCTTTTTTGAACCTATGTGCTTCGTACATCTGTGGTGTAGAAAAACTCATATAAATTAGAATCTGAATACTGAATCTAGATGCAACTACAGCCTATGGTCCCCAATTATTGGAGAGAAGCAAAAGTTCTCATGGGGAAAATATTGCATTTATGCCTATATTTTCACTTCAAAAAGAGATGGACACAGCTGTGCAGCTGGAGCAGAATCGAAACTAGAGAGCTGTTCTGGAGGGTATTCTCGGATACACATTTTGCATGTTACTTCTCATTTGCTCAAATGGAGAGTGATTATGTGCCAATTTGGCACATGCTTCTTCCTCTTCTCTTTTAGCTGGAGTGTTTTGGCCATTCCGGTGCTTAGACATAGCCAAGATATTATCCACTCTTCACCTCTGCTGGAACACTGTTTCCTTCAAGAGGAATATTTATGTCTATTGCTCTTCATTGGCATTTTGAATAATATACCGGTATACCTTTATACCAACACATGTGAAAAAATATCAGAAAACACTGTTTTTCATTTTTTTTAACCAACGAAACTAAAATTTTCTAGCAGGAGTGCCTATACTGGCTTTCCAATCTTCTCCTGAGTACAACAAAAGCAAAATAAAAGGAAAGAAGGATTATCATGTAGTGTATCACAGGCAAATTCTGTGTGATGATAGGATAGAATGTCATGGCATTAGGATTGACATAGCCTGCTAATTACACATTTTCTCATAGTTATGGTTTCCAAATATATTTTTAACTTTTTAGGTTGTGGTAGAGACATTTAATGAGCTTTCTCAATTACTATAATTTAGCACAATCAGGAAGGAAATTAAAGACAGATGCCCCATCCCTGGAAATGTTCAAGACCAGGCTGGGTGTAGCTTTGAGCAATCTGGTCTAGCGGAAGGTGCTCCTGCCCATGGCAGGGGGTTTGGAATTGGATGACCTTTCAAGTCCCTTCTTACCAAACCATTCTATGATTCTATATTGTGTTGGGTACTAAAGAATGACGATCATCTTGAAATCATCATGAAATCTGTTGCCCAAGATTTTGTAATTCTTACAGATAAATTGCATCATAACCTCTACTACTAACAGACATGTATAAGGGACATACCAGGGACTAGGTCACATATTTGACAAAATGTTCTTAGTGAATATATTAGAAGTTTATTTCCATGGCACTTAACTTCAGTTATTTTTTTTTAAACTAATTGAATAATTTCTCTTCATGTTAAACATTCTATAGCCTCAAGTTTTAGACTTCATTGTGCATTTATTTAAACTGTAGGACAAAAGAAGTTTACCATTAACTACAAGCTAAAGTTAAAAGTAAATGAGTTAGACACGCCCCAGTTTTGGCTTACAACCACGGACAGCAGAAAGTTACTGACTCCAGGATACTGGAGGTCATTGCTCTAGGACCTGGACAAAACCAGACCAGAATTAGCATGATATTTTATGAGTTATTTCATTGGGATTTGTTTTACATCAGTTCCAAATTTTTCCTGCATGACTTAAATCAGAAATGTAATCATAATTTGTATTTTGACGTTTGACTTCTCCTTTTTTTTCTGCTACTGGATCATTTCTGCCTCAGCGGAGCTGTACCTGCCATTCCAGGAGAACTCACTTTTGGACTGCTTCCAAAACCCTGACTAACAAGGTTGTAGCTTTGACCCTGTCAGGGCTTTCAGAAATTGTTGTTTGTTTGTTTGCTGGTTTGGTGGGGTGGTTTTAGTTTTGTTTTTTTTTTTCCTTTTCTACCACATTTGTATTCTTATATTTTTAGTAAAAAGCTGTTATTCCTACTCCCAAATCTTTGCCTGAGAGTCGTTAATTGCAAAATTATAACTTGGCGCGGGGTGAGGGGTTTACATCCTCTATTCTAAGGGGAACCCCAGTTTCCCTGGCAGATACCTGTCTTTCTAAACCAAGACAGATTTTGGCGCCCAACGTGAGGGTTGAGGGCATTGGGAGAGAGGAATAACAGTTTTTTAGTAGATAGAAGCTCATTGAACAGAATAATGTGGTCTAGCCTTCCCTGGTTTGGGTGGCACATGGTCGTGGCTGTATTTCTGCCATTTGCAAGCCCTTATCTAAACATGGGATCTATAACTAAGGCTACTGCAGCTGCCATCCAGTTTATTTTGTGGGTTAATAAGGTGAGGAATTCATGGATTTTTAACTTCCTTTGGAAAGCAGGCACATGGATTCAGGGCTATCATACACTAACTCTGTGCTTCTGGGGTTACTTTAACAATGGTACCTACTGTGAGGAGATGGCACCAGGGGAAATTTTCTCTCAACCCTTCACCCAGCTCTTTGGATCTGCCCCACCAGTTCTTGAAGGGTTCAAATTTCCTCTGAATGCTAATGATATCATACAGTGGCTGGTGTTGTTTATAGGCCTATTCTATTTGGTATTCAGAGATAAAGGGAGAATGGCCTGGGTTAGCACCCTGATAAGTACCCCAGACAATAGGAATGCTGCCCAAGAGCCCACCCCTGCCCCACAGCCTGCTTCAGAGATAAACTACCCAGTTTGGGTGGGGGCTCTGATAAAGGAGATGCATGAGATGCTGAGGGAGTACACTTCCCCAGCTGGTGGGAGACCCTCCCACTGCCCTGACAAAGGAGAATCTGATATGGAACCTGTAAACATTACAACTGTCCAGGTTCCAGCTGAACCACAGGGGCAGTCACAGCCAGTGGCAGTTGCCCCTCTGGAATCAAAGAAATCCAAGGTGAAAACAGCAAACCCAGATAATAAGGGTAAGAAAGGAGGGCCCTCACAAGCTGCAGAGGAATCACAAGTTCAGATCATCACTGAGTCCCTGTCGTATGAAAGTCTCCGTAATCTACAAAAAGATATTGTACGACGGGGACGTGAGGCTTACACAGCCTGGCTGCTTCGGGTCTGGGATCTAATGGGTACGGGTGTGCAACTAGATGGTGGTGAGGCAAGGAATTTGGGACCCTTGACCCAGGACTCAGGAATAAATCAGGTATTTGTGAGGGAGCCTGGACCCCTTTCCCTCTGGCAGCGACTTTTAACAAGTGTTAGAGAAAGATTTGTCCACAGAGAAAGAATGCAGGAGCACCACCATAGAATGCGCTGGAAAACTCTGGAGGAAGGAATCCAACAGCTGAGGGAAGTGGCAGTACTGGAGGTACTTTTTGGGAGGAGTGGACAGCATGATAATGACCCTGACAAGGTTAGATGCACAGGGCAGATGTTATGGAATCTGGCAAATCTGGGGCCATCTCAGTATACCACATTCATTGCAACAATTAATGTTGAGGACAACCGAGAGACAGTGGGGTCTGTTGCCAATAAGCTTAGAAATTATGAGAGTATGATCAATGGCCCGATGCAGGCTCATATCTCTGCCGTGGTGAAAGAACTCAAAGAGGAAATGAGGGAGGTGAGGGAGGAGATGAGGAAGAACATTTCCAACGTGGCACCAGTACGAGTCACAGGTCCCAGAGGTAGAGCCCAACGACCCCCGGCTAGAGAGAGAGGGTACACCCCAAGAGCTGACCTGTGGTTTTATCTGCGTGACCATGGGGAAGACATGGGAGTGTGGGATGGGAAACCCACTTCTGTCCTGGCAGCACGGGTGCGTGAGCTCAAGGAGAGGAATGCTCACCAAGGGGGTTCCACTAAAATGAAAGTAGCCGCAAGCTCCTATGCCCAGGCTGCCAGTAGTCAGGATGCTGGGACCTCTAGTATGTATACTCAGGGAGGGAATGATCAGTGTTAGAGGGGCCCTGCCTCCAGCCAGGTAGAGGAGAGGGACAATCGGATCTATTGGACTGTGTGGGTCCGATGGCCTGGCACATCAGACCCACAAGAATACACGGCTTTGGTTGACACTGGCTCCCAATGTACCCTGATGCCATCAGGGTATGTGGGAGCAGAACCCATTTCTATTTCTGGAGTGACAGGAGGGTCCCAGGAGCTGACTGTATTGGAGGCCGAAGTGAGTTTGACTGGGAATGGGTGGCAGAAACACCCCATCGTGACTGGCCCAGAGGCCCCGTGCATCCTCGGCATAGACTATCTCAGAAATGGACATTTCAAAGACCCAAAAGGATATCGTTGGGCTTTTGGAGTAGCTGCTGTAGAGACAGAAAACATCAGACAGCTGAACACCTTGCCTGGTCTCTCAGATGACCCCTCTGCTGTGGGACTGCTGAGAGTTGAAGAACAACAGGTGCCAATCGCCACAGCAACAGCACACCGTCGGCAATACCGCACTGACAGAGACTCTGTGACTCCCATACATGAGATGATTCGTAAGCTGGAGAGCCAAGGGGTGGTCAGTAAAGCTCATTCACCTTTCAACAGCCCTATATGGCCAGTGCGTAAGCCCAGTGGAGAATGGAGACTGACAGTGGATTACCGTGGTCTGAATGAAGTCACACCACCACTGAGCGCTGCCGTGCCAGACATGTTGGAGCTTCAGTACGAGCTGGAGTCCAAGGCAGCAAAGTGGTATGCGACCATCGATATTGCCAATGCCTTCTTCTCCATTCCTTTGGCAGCAGAGTGCAGGCCCCAGTTCGCTTTCACCTGGAGGGGCGTGCAGTACACCTGGAACCGACTGCCCCAGGGGTGGAAGCACAGCCCCACCATCTGCCATGGACTGATCCAGGCTGCACTGGAAAAGGGTGAGGCTCCTGAACATCTACAGTACATTGACGACATCATCGTATGGGGGAACACAGCAAGGGAAGTCTTCGAGAAAGGAGAGAAGATTATCCAGATACTGCTGAAAGCCGGTTTTGCCATTAAGCAAAGTAAGGTTAAGGGACCCGCTAAAGAGATCCAGTTTCTGGGAGTCAAGTGGCAAGATGGACGTCGCCAGATCCCCACAGAGGTCATCAATAAGATCACCGCCATGTCTCCACCCACCAACAAGAAGGAAACACAAGCTTTCCTAGGGGCCATAGGCTTTTGGAGAATGCACATTCCCGAGTACAGCCAGATTGTGAGCCCTCTGTACCTGGTTACCCGCAAAAAGAACGATTTCCACTGGGGCCCAGAACAACAACATGCCTTTGCCCAGATCAAGCAGGAAATCGCTCATGCGGTAGCCCTTGGCCCAGTCAGGACAGGACCAGAGGTAAAGAATGTGCTCTACTCCGCAGCCGGGAACCACGGTCTGTCCTGGAGCCTTTGGCAGAAGGTGCCTGGTGAGACTCGAGGTCGGCCACTGGGATTCTGGAGCCGAAGCTACAGAGGGTCCGAAGCCAATTACACTCCCACAGAGAAGGAGATCTTGGCCGCCTACGAAGGAGTTCAAGCCGCCTCAGAGGTGATTGGCACTGAAGCACAACTTCTCCTGGCACCCCGACTACCAGTGCTGGGGTGGATGTTTAAAGGAAAGGTTCCCTCTACCCACCACGCCACTGACGCCACATGGAGCAAATGGATCGCCCTCATCACCCAGCGCGCCCGTATTGGAAACCCGAATCGCCCTGGGATTCTGGAAGTGATCACCAACTGGCCGGAAGCTGAAAATTTCAGTCTCACCGATGAAGAGGAACAAGAGCAAGTAACCCGGGCTGAAGAAGCTCCACCGTATAACCAACTGCCAGCAGGAGAAACATGCTACGCTCTTTTCACTGACGGTTCCTGTCGCATCGTAGGGATGAACCGGAAGTGGAAAGCAGCCGTGTGGAGCCCCACAAGACAGGTTGCACAAGCCACTGAAGGAGAAGGTGGGTCAAGCCAGTTTGCCGAACTCAAAGCTGTTCAATTGGCCCTGGACATTGCTGAAAGAGAGAAGTGGCCAAAGCTCTACCTCTACACTGATTCGTGGATGGTAGCTAATGCCCTGTGGGGCTGGCTAGAAAGGTGGAGAAAGGCCAACTGGCAGCGTAGGGGAAAACCAATCTGGGCTGCTGATGAGTGGAAGGACATCGCTACCAGAGTAGGGAAACTACCTGTGAAAGTCCGTCATGTGGATGCCCATGTTCCCAAGAGTTAATATATGCAGTCATAGTATAGTAAGAAATATGTGCAGTCAATGTGCAAGAAGAACCTACAGTAGGAGCTTGCTGCAGCCACAGTCAGTGAATATTTGGAATCAGAATGGCTGAGCAGTAAACAGGAATAAACCAGGACCCTTTTTGTACTGTGATAAACAAGAAGTTTGTGTCTTGGCTCATTTCTACCCTCTAATGAGAGGGCTGCAGCAACAGAAAAATGAAGAAAAATTAAAGGTATTTGGATACTGAGCCTTCTAGGAGAATAAATGGCATTTTACCACAGCAACTTAGTTAAAAATAAGAATCTGAAGCTGATGGAACTCTGGTGCTTAAGGGGACAGATTCTGAACTGATACAGTTTAGTTGTCCACATCAATATTTAGTTGTTTATTTTTACTATTACTAATAGCAAGGGACTACTGAATTCTTTATGTCTTCAGACAATGACAGCTATCTGCAAATACTATCACAATTGGCTGAGATACATGATAGTGTTTTCAATTGTATAGTTTTCCAGTGAGCTTTTTACCCTGAATTGTAATGACCAGGTTATGCTGAATTATTTAATCAATAGTAATTTTAGGTACCATGGCACATTCAGAATACTACTAATCTTTACATTATTTTGCTTGGAAAGCCATACTTGTATTTCAGTTTCTGTGTTCACCTTCTGTTGTCTTCCTTTGCATAAAAAAAGAGCTAAATAATTACAGATGAGTTAATTTATTTGTGAAAGATAACATCTCTATTGTCTTCTCGTTGGGATTTGAGGCAGACTGAGTTAATGAGACACGCACTTCAGTCTTGTTTTTCTCCACTGTATCTAAATGGTAGCTATTATAGATGTTTCCTTCCTTTCATTTAGATGTAAAAGTCATCACTTTTTCCATATCATCTAAATTACACTGCTTGTCTTTAGAATTCTTCATGTTGTTGTCCATTTGGAGGCTTCATTAATTTTTAAAGTCCTATTTTAACAAGTTTCTTGTTTTTAAACGAATTAGCTGCATGAGTGATTGATCCAGCTAACATTCATTCCTGCATTCCCTCACATACTTCTGTTACTGGCAAGCTGTGTTTTATAGCTGTATTTTTTATTTACCTCATGTTTTCTTTATCTACTTAAAACTATACCTTGTCTAGTCTTTATAGTGCTCACTCTGAGCTAAGAGAATTTGATATGATTTCTTATTTTACATGATCAGGTAAAGAGATTCAAAACTAGTATCTCACATAGAGAAGATTAATTCCTTGGATAGTGCACTAGTTTCGATTGAAACACATTTACCGTCTTCATTAATTTCCATTTTGTACCAAAAATGTATTAACCAAAGAATGAGTAACAAAATTTGTAGGCACTCCAATGGAAGAATGGATTAAGTCCTGAAAAAAAAACTTCTCGGAATATGTGTACATTTTATAGCTGCAGTAGGTGTTCACAGGATGTCTTTCATAACTACTAAAATGCACTCATTTAGATTTCTTTGTACTTGCTAATGTTGAGTTTTACCACTCTTTGTTCCTTAGGGCAAAAAAGAAGACCTTTCTAAATAACTGTTCAGTTCCTGATTATCCAAGATTTTTGCACAACTAATTAGGATAATGGGTGTGTTAGGAGGTGGGAAAAGAATCCCACAAAGCTGTGAAGACACTAACTCAGCAAACAGTGCTGCTGGCTTAAAAATTAACTTTTAAAAAAGTCTGGTTTGCTTTTGCTTCAGCTTTGCGCCTCTTCACAATTCTTGATTCCTGATGGTACCAGCAACAAAACTTAAGGCAGAACTGAAGCTCAGTTTGTTTTTACCAATGGAACTATCTAAAATTAATGTACTAATTCTCACCAGGAAATCTAATTCCTATTCCACTAGAAGGCTGAACTCAAATGTATATACCTGCATAGATCTTTGAGTCACTTTACTCATGTCAGCAGTATTTAAATATATAAAGATGACTGTCACGAACATGGCCCACCTACAAAAGGCTTATAAAGAGATAGATTTTAGGTACCTCTTTAAGCATTTTCCATCTGAGCTCTTACAAATTAGTAGACTCTATTTTGAAGAAATCTATTAATATTCCTGCCTCAGAAGGCTGTGGTGGAAAACCTGTGCTCTAAACAGAATATATTGCCAGTTAGTAACTGTAGAACATGGCAATGTGTACACAAGAGGAAAAAAAGTCCTTTTTCCTTTCCTCTTATTTTATATGGAGCCTGTATGACTAATGTTACTCAGACTACCGAGGGTTACCCAAAACAGGGATCAAGAAATAGACAATCAGATCTTTTTTCCACTGACAGAATCAATTTCCCATTTACTTTCTGGAAAACTAATTTTCTTCTACAAATTGCCTTTCAACAACTACCTTGGCCCACTAGGATTTTCTCTGAGGCCTGCTATTACATGGTTTTAACTTCATTCCCTGTGTTGTCTGTTTGGGATTTCTGGCAAAAATCACAAGCTAACAGCCAAATGGATCAGAATTTCATAAATAAGGAAGGCAAATACTTTATGCAAGCACAGATATATGGCTTTATCATACTATAGTATTTTTTACTCTCTTTTTGGTAAAGATTACTTTACTGGTCTTCTGGGGAGTCTGGCATCTCGTTTGGAAATGCTCACTTGTGATATAGCTAAAAGAACTTTCAGGAGGCTGAAGAACCAAGATCTGTTTCATTGCACAATTAAAACACTTCAAAGGCAAGGGTTTCAGGAGACAACTGTTCTGATACAGAATTAAGAATTGTCAAGACAGTTATGAATGTCTACCCTCATTTTCTGCTGTCTGCAGGATGTTGGGTTTCATCCATGCTTTAAGAAATTTGTGCTAGGTTGTGGTAAGTTATAGGAGCATTTTATGTCGCGATCTGAGGATATCAAACAAAGACTTGTACTGTGGTTAATGTCTTCAAGTTTTTGGTTTGGTTTCGTTGCTTGGTTTGTTTGGATTTCCTTCCTCTACTTACATGCATCTCACTTTGATTTCCGATAAATGACTCAATGTTTTTACTCTGGAAGGTATTTTGGTACTCAGACCAAGTCACTTTTCAATTTTTTTTTTTTTTTAATTCCAAGCAAATTGAAAACTGCAAATTGAAATATAGCAATTTTTTTCAGCTTTCAAATAAGTTGTGTAGTTTTTTTTTTTTTCACATACGACATGATTTCTTCTCCCTTCTCAAATTTAAAGACAAGCTCTACACATTTTATTCATATTTCAGGCAAACACTTTTTGTGTTTGTCAGGAGTAAGTTGATTGGTCTTGTCTAGTTAATTCTACTCTTCCATTGTATAAACAAGTGTATTTTAAAAAGAAATTGTGGCAACATCACAATAAGAGCTTACATATAATTAAAGATCACTGTTTTCAGAATTAATTTTTGAAATAATGATTTCTATAATGTTCTCTTGTTCTCATATCTTGTTTACAGCTGTATGATTTTTAATTTTATGTAAAATCCTATATCTGACTATATTTTTGTATTGAAAATTGTTTCATGAAAGCTGTCACTTATTAATACTTGATTTAATAAATATGGCTTCTAGTGACACATTTCTTCTTATATCAGCTCAGGAATATTCATCAATCAGGGAATAAAATTCTTTGATTCTTTCCAACTAAGCAAATAGATACTTGTTCCGTACTTCATTATTAATTCCTAAAATGTAAGGAATCACTGGAACAACTTTCTGGTTTCACAGCCCATTAGAAGTCATTACTATGAAGTATTCTAGGTGCCTGATTTTTAAAAACAGCTCCTACTTTAGTGAGCCATGCTTATTATAAGAGGTTTTAGGTTCCTAATGGTGAAAACATCAATTTATGTGGTGTGTTTTATCCCCAGTGGTTTGTTCTGTTCCCCCCTGTATTGTTGGTTCAGTCCCAAGCTGTATCCTCCCACCTAGTTATCCATCTACCCCTGGACCGTCCCCTGATCCAGATTGTTCCCTGTCCCTCCTCCTACTGAGTTGTCAATCCCATCTTGTGCCAGCCTCCTGCCTTGGAAAACCCGTTACTTGAAGCCCCATTGGTTTGTGTGAACTGTTCCCCTCCCCCTCTGCATCCTCATTGGTTTATGCACTGTAAAGCCTACCTTGGGATCCTCCCCACTCCTTTCCTATTGGTTAAAAATTTGCACCCTCCCCTATATAAAAGTTTCTGCACACGAGGGCTCAGTGTCTTCGTCCCTGGACTTTCCTTGATAATAGACCACCCTGGAATCTGTATGGAAGATCTCTCCCTTGTTCTTGTCTCTGCCTTTGGCGCTTCAGCACAGCACTGTACCGTAGAGAGCAAGCCCTGGTCTACTGCTACTCAGATCACATTGCATTTGGGAGAAGCCACTCTCGGCACGTTGTTGGGAGCTAGTGGGTGATTCTGGCACTGTATCAAATTTGCTTGTTTTTTCAGAGATCTTTGGCACCTTTAGTTCCTCTTGTTTTAATGTTTTACCAATCTAGATTTAAGTAAGATAAACTTGCTTAAATGCTATCTATTCATATGGTTTGAAAAGGATCTATTTCTTTTCATTTGGCTTGAGTCCATCTTTCTGAATTCTATATTTCTAATAACTCAATGGATAGCATGCTATTGGAAAGACCTCCCAGAATGAAATGTCATCTTATCATTCTAGTTTTTGATGTGGTTTCATACATATGACTTCATATGAAAAATAACAGAACTATCTGGAAAATTTACACACTATAAAATCTAAAATTAATTATATTTTCACTAAAGTATGTCTTTCAGCACTTTCAAATGTGCTTAAAAAATGCAGAAAAAGATACTATTCCTCTTGAGACAACTATTGTTAATCTTTGTGATGACTCTATGCGTAGACTGCTAAATTATGTGGAATTGCTTTTTTTTTTAATGTTCTAAATTCTTCTATCAAACTTTGTGATAGCAATTACTCAAAAAACTCAGAAGCCCTCTTACTTGCATATCATAACACATCTATCTTAGATCTTGTCTGAGGTGCTTTTTTGTGTTATAAAGGGAGAAGAAAATGGATTTGCTCAGGGCTTATGAAGTTTTCCCAGTTGTAGTAGTTCGTATTGCTAATCTAGTATTTTTGCCATCGTTGTCCAACTTTGTAATGACACTTGGAAAGAAGAGTACATTTTCCAAGGTAAATCTGTTGGAGAAACTATCTGTGATAATTCTGAATCTCGTTAAGTCAACGAAGTTTTGAAAAGACTACAAGTGAAATGTTGCTGATAAAATTTATACCTTGGTTTCCTAGTGTTACCAAGGCTAACCAATAACCTCCACAAGGTGGAGGATGAGGGCAGTGACCTCCTGGGGCCTGGGCTGTCCCAACTTCTGACTCCCACCTTGCAGCAGACCCCATCCCTCCTCTTCCCTGTTAGCTTATGTTTAGTGACATGCTGTTGCTGTCGCCTGTATTAATAAAGCGGAGCACAAAAATAAGTGGAAAATGCTTTATGCTAGAATCAAATGTATTTCAGTACACAGAATAGGATTTCTTCATCTATTACAATAAAAACACCTAAAAACTACATAGAATATTATTTTGCAATCATAAGTTTGAAACAAACTAAACAAGGACAAACATGATACTCCACATTCTTTTTAGTTAATATTTTACTCTGCAATTCTCATTATTTTCCTGTTAAATTAATTGAAAAAAAAAAATTTTTTTGTAGAAAAATGTGTTCTTCTAAAAGACTCTGCACTACACCCAGCTCAACTACACCCAATTTTAATGCCCACAGCAGGTGCATCTCATTTTTAAGCAGACTTTTTGTCATTTGAACTGAGCCCACTGCAGTGGAGAGCAATGATTTTGTGAGGTATCAAGGACAGTCAAAAGATCAGTAAAAGCAGTCAGAGCAAATGATACATATTCTAGGGTGATAGCAGCCAAGGACTATGTGGATCCTCTTCATTTCAAAACAATGTAGTTAAAGAGGACTTAATTCTAAATAATTTGTTGTGATTTGCAAGAGAATGAGTAGGTTGCAAGCTTTTTTTCACTCATATACAACTATAGCCTTTTGAAAACAAATAATGTTAAACTTGTCTTGTTTAAATGACACTACACTTGTTTAAATGTTCTATTACCTCTGTTTTAATTGAAAATATTATTTATGGAAATAACCCAATGTTCCCCGAATTCTGTTTCAGCAGACTGCTTGCTCACTAGTTAAGATGGTGCTTTTCTTATAACACTTCTGCACGTAGATTTAGTTTCTCTTTTAATCTGCTATTTGTATGTTCTCTCTTCTTTTCCATATGTACTCATGAATCTATTGCTTTTCTCTTGCTCAGAACTTCCATGCATTTCACTTCTGATCTCAGACTCAAAAACATTTTTAAATACTATATCCAGAACTATACTGCTCCTACAGTTTGTCTTTCTCTACAAAAAGCAAATATTAGTTTTAAACAATATATCTCTGAATATACCAGGTTTGCATTCTGAAATTTACATTCAAAACAGAGAAAGTTATTTTTGGAGAGCTGGAAAAAATGGAAGAGCTCTTGAGTGATCCAATTCACATTAGCTACTGAACTATTTCTGAAATACTCCAGATTGAGGAAAGATCAAAGATACTGAAATGAATCTTTATATCCATTGCTTGTGTTCTCTCAAGAAAAGCAGCAAAAACCCCCCTTGCTCAACAGGACACATCTTTTCTGAACAGAATAGAAAGTGCTATGAATAAAAATATTTGTGACAGACATGGACTTGAAGCCTAAAGCATGGGAAGAATATTTGATCTACACATTTTATAACACAAAAGAAAGGACTAAAATCCTACCCTACTGAAAGCAATGCCAAAACTTCTGTTTTCCTTTAATAGTCATTTTTTTACATGAAAGACTTTTAAGGAGGGAAAAATTGTGTGTTTAGGTTCTCTTTTGGGGGCACTGCAAAAATACTGCCTGTAGTTTCCCAGCAACATTTTTAATTTATATCTTTGCTGCAAGGTTAACACTTGAATCTGAGAAGGCAGGGGTTTTTTCAGTTTGCATTTGAATTTTTCTGTTTTGCATTTTGGCTTTTAAAGACATCTGCATTCTTAAAAGCTTTACAGACACTTAGCATTTCAAGGCAAAAACTGTGGTTTTGACTGATTTCTGACGACAGAGTGGCTCTACTGTCACTTCAGCATCAAGCTCGTCTGAGGTCCATGCTTTCAGCTTCTTCTTTATCTGCATGGAGGAAGCTGGTGAGCATTTCAATGAGTCATTTTCTCTTTGAGGATCAGGAAAGATGCAGAAGCAGTTCTTGAAATATTTTTTCCTTTCCTTATCTCCTGCAGCTCTGTGGTGGGTGTTATCTGTTGCAGTCACAGATGCATGAGAACATGAATGTCAGGATGCTGGGAGCAGGGCACCTGTAGAAAAAAACATACTTGCTCAAATAAGTTATTTCAGTTTTACAGCCACATTAGATCATGAAGACATTTTCTCTAATCTGTAATTTCTCTAATCTCTTTTCTTAGTACACTAATTGCAGAATAAAGCCAAGACATTTATCAGTATGCTGTCATTTTATACTCTATATTCTTAAATCCATTAAAATTGAAATACTATAAGTAGGGTAATGGAACTGCACTGGAATTCTGTCCAATGAAAGAGACATCAGGCAGGCACTGTTAAAAAGCAATGGCTTCACCCAATGAGGTACACATTGAGTGGGATGCATGAGAACTGGCGTCCTCTATAAACAACATTTCTCCCTTTATGTTTCAGAAGAATTTTCTCCAAGTCTACAACATGCACAGAGACATTTTTCACCACATTATGGTGGTTTTATTTCTCTCTGTATAGAACTTAATATCCTATACCTGATGCATTTTCTTCTTAATACCTTTCTTTGAATGACATAAGAGTCTGACAGCTTTCTTTTTAAATGTTTATCTGCTTGGCTGAACTTTATCATCTACTTACTAAACAATAAAAGTTTTCTTTCATTGCTCATTTTATGAACAGTGATGACAAACATAATTTTAAATTGCTATGATATTCATTGTATCTTGAGAAGTACAAAATTAAGACTTGAGCATAAAAGAAGCTTGATAAAAGAATAAACAATCCATACTTTTGTCTTTTTTTTTTTTGCTATAATTATTCAAATGAATTGACTTGGTCTTTGAATTAATTCAGGGTTATTATTTTTCTTTCACAGAGAACAAATTCCCTGGTTATTTACTAATGCAATACACTATAAACACCCAAAAGAGAAACTGGCATTGAAATATCATTTTACTTTATAAGTAAAATACATCTTAATTAGACAGCTTTGAAAGTTCTATTGTTAACACTTGTGTATCATAATTTCCCTACAAAGCAACTGAGAAGTTAATCTAAAAATGCTCCAAATTATTGGAATGCTCAACACAAAAACAAACCTAAGTGAAGGAGACACCTGAAGCCCATGGTAAACTCTTCTTTTTTGTGAAGTCAATAAGCTGCTCTGATAACACTCTTTCCCAGTCTGCTGATATATGTTGTCTATTGTTCTATATTTTCTTCATATTAACCAAAACTCCAGCAAAACAAGAGTAGAACTTTGACTCAAGAGCCTGTTGCACCCTGAAGCCAAGGTTAAACAGAATAATGCTCCCTTTTAAAAATTTCAGAATAACCTGTTTTCTTTGTGAAAAGCTTGTATGAGGAGGGTCAGTTTGCATTGTGTATCTACACAGAATACCTTTTAGAGATGAAAGCCAAAAGCTGATATTTATATATTTTATTTTAGATCCTGAGAACTTAATTGTACAATCACATAAAACATATGGTAAATGTGTCACTAAAGAGGTAATTCAGGGAGGGAAGCACTAAGTCAAATCCCTTTCACTGCAGATAAACTAGCAAAATAGGCTACTACACAACTGGGTTTATATGCAGATGAAAAGTGACAGAAAGAAGAACATAGCTGCATGGAGATGAGCTGTATCCATTAGCATATCAGTGATTCTGCCCTTCTGCCCATCCACATTTTTTCTGTCCTTTCCCATGGAAAGCAAGGGGATAGAAGGATGGGAAACAATTCCATGCTTAGCTGGCTCTTCTCCCATGGTTAGTAGAATATGTTTGGGAACTTGGAGGCTTTGAACTGCTCTAAGATGCCCTTTTCCCCTCTGGTTAGGAGCAACCTGAGACAAGTCAATGAGTTCTGCATCAATCCTGAATTGTGATTGTGGATACCACACTTAAGACTCCTGTGCCTCAACCAACTTAAATACAAAAGCAAATATCCATACGTATTTCACATTTACGTGAAAGATATGAAATATATGAAATGCATACATATAAAATATGAATCTCTATTAAATTTATATTGAATATATTCAAATTAATGTATTTCATATTTTTAGGCAAATATGTGGTTCTCAGAAGAATGTGTGTATTGGAGTGCAAACATTCACCTCTGTGAAATGTTGCCACTCAGGGCAATTTCATTTAGTTTATCTCTGCATAGGTAAAGCATTGGTAATAATATTAATGATAATTAGCCTTATCTCCCTTGAACATTACTGTTGGTCTGTAGGGAAAAACATTCTTAAAACTTGAAAAAGCTTTCTTTCTCATTTTCATTGCCTTTTTAATTAACCATTGTTTAAGTCTCTAAATATTTTATTAAGAAAAAATAAAAATTAAAAAAAAATACTTTATTTTCAAATCTACTTCCAGATCAAAAGAGACTATCAGAGATGGCTCTTTAGCTTTGAGGTTACCTCCAGGCCATCAATATGAAAGAACATCTTTCAGTGATTTGAGTCCAAATTCATCTCCCCTGAATTAGTCAGCCAAAAAACAGGTAGATGGTTCCCCAAATTAGCCAGCTGCCATTGAGTAGCAAAGAGACACCCCAAGGCCAGGTACCTAAGTGTGGAAGTTGGCCAAGCTGAAGCAACCAGAAACCTAATGCCATGGGAAACTCCTTTCTAGTTGTGGTGAGTAGTAAAAGTTCATGGGAGTTTGCATGTTAATGAAGTTTTTCCATATAAGAGTATGTTTTTATGATTGGTCAGTTATGTTGTACAAATATGGTTATGTTCCCAGTTCATGTTTCTGACTGAACCCTTGCCCTCAGACCTACCCTTATGTATTGTCATGTTTTCCTCAGTTCTCGGTCTTCAGTTGGTTACTCCCATGGAGTTCTGGATACTGTGTATGGTTTTGGGGCATCATCCCTATTTTCTTTTATCCATTATTGATGTGTTCTTTTTCTAGTGCCAACCATCATTCCCACTTCTAATTATTTTCTTGCCGCTCTCTGCCCTGAAGTCAGGGGACCTAAAGGTTTGTTGCAGATAACCTCACTGCAACATTTAAGTTCCCCATTATGTTTCATACAGCAGTACTTGGGATATTAGGCAATTATCCTGAATGATCCATTTCCCTTTTATCTTTACCTGGGCAGCTAGAGAACCTGAAGATTGCAAGTTGCTCTCATGCCAGGCCCACAAGATGCTCTTTCCCTGTTCATCTATGCTTCTTTACAGCAAGTCAAACCTTTGTGCCAACTATCAAAACTCTCTTTGCAAGGACAATTGTTTGTTTTCTAATTGGAGGAATGGGGAAGGATTGGTTGTTTTAAGTGCAGACAGCAAGGAATGATGTACTGAACTATTTCCCAGGCCTAGGAAATCACACTTCTTTTACAGTTACTCTTTTCACTCCTGATTTTGCATCAAGAGGCAACAGGCCCATGTTTGGATAGTAACGATAGTAACATGGGACTGTTATTATCTTGTTTATTTTATGTGTTTTCTACATGAAAACTTTAATGAAGGGATGGTTCTCCAGAAAAGGTAACGTTATTGGGAGGTTACAAGATCAGCATCACCCTCTGGCTTCCTGGGTTTTGAGGCAGCAGCCAAGTGCTTCTCTCTACACACCTCAGATCCACCACTTCAGCCTGAGACAGGAAAGATGACCCATCTTGTGGGCTCTCTCAGCAACATGATAGTTGGTGTTATGAATGTTCCATTCTTCCATTTATGAGGAACATATCATTCATGCCTTGGTACCTTTCAACTGCTTTCAAATTTGTTAATTTTCAACAAATTAAGCTATAGTAAGAGACAGCAACTTATCCCTGGGAAGGGTACAAAGAACATCAATTTAAACATCAAATTAGAAAAACTATTCTAGAAAAACAGAGCAAAATGTTCAAATATGTACTGATCTAGAACTTCCTTAGGTAGGACAATGCATACTTTCCTACTTTGGGATGGCATGTGTCCCTTATCCCTTTTGTCAACACAGTCTGCCTGACAGAATGGCATGCAAGAGATCTCTGGGAAACCCTACCAGAGAAGGCCGAGTGCCGCTATTGATTCACTCCACTTGGGGATGGATAGAGCACATTTCTGAAATAACAATGAGCCTTTGTTCTCCTTATCCTTGCTTGTCTGGTCTCTATACAGTTGGACATCCTTCCAATGAGGTAAAAACTGGGCTCCCAACATTTCTATCAAAACTTGTTTCTCTTTGCTTGTTACCAACTGCACGCTCTGCCTAAACCACATTTCTACATAAATTTATTACAAAAATTCTTTTTCATTTGTTTTTCTTTCTTCCACCCACATAACTTTTGAAAATTTTCTAAACTACATCAACTCTTCAAACCGTTGGTATAAAATCACTGCTTAAAGCAAGCTTTGAGAAAAAGTCTCCCCATTCTTTCCTTTAGAATTTTGATTACTTTTTCTATCACTCTCCAATTTAGAACTTGAACCCAGGTAATCTGAGAGGCTTGCTTGTCAGTAGGAAATCACAAAACCTGCAGAAATTCAGAACCATCTTTATGTCTATGAAAAGACTGATATGTGGGATGGTCCTTCCAATGGCTCCAATAAGTGGACATCTGACTTCAAGTCCTGTAGCCACCTCATATCATAGGGGTGGTTGGGGTGGAATGCTTTGTAAGGAGTTTTTAAAAATTTTAATGAAACCTTTGTGTGAACTAAACAAAACAACAATCTTGCAAGACAATGACAGTGCTTAAGCCCAGAAAGTATGAAATGTGTCTAACCTTTCAAAAGGTCTGTTGTGGGTAGAAGACAAATATTAATGATCATAAAAATGGATGTAGAAAGACTTATCTTTCTGGAAATTCTTTGTGGAAACTGCCTAGTTAAAAAAAAAAAAAACAAACAACCAAACAACAGAGAACCAAACCAACCATCCAAACAAAACCCCAAACCAAAACCAAAAACTCAAAAAATCAAATCCAACCAAACAAAAATCAAACAACCAAAACCAACCAAACTCTCTTTTTCTCTGAAACAATGTATTTCATAGTGAATATCTCCATGGACATACCTTATAATGATGGATATTTTCTGATTGCCGCTGGGTTGTTCACTGCAATCAATATGGATTCTCCACTAGCTTGCATATTAAACAGGGTTAGGTAGGTTCGAAAGGATTTTTTGAATGAACAAAACCTCTTTGTATACCCACGAATATCAGGAAAATATCAAAAAGAAAATGAGTTCAGGAACAAATGTGATGAGTATTTAGTTTTGCTTTCTTCGAATCTTCCACAAATTTTAACCAGAACTAATTTAAAATAGTTAAAAACCCTTCAAAAAGTAGATAAAGAAATACCACCATAATTTAAAAATGAAGCTTTGTGAGCCTTGAGAATTGAAAAGAGTTGTGTATCTACAAAGATATCCTGTTTTTCTTAATTTGTACATGAATTACACTAAAAACCTCATTTCCATCTTTACATGCTTCATTAAGACTAGGTCCTGGGTAGGCCTGTTTGTAGAAGTTTTGGTCCTGCTGCCAGGAAAATAACATTTCTGGATGCTCTTGGGGAAGGAGGAATTTGGTAGTCTTGAGAGAAGAGGATCTGAACTGAAGAATGATGTGCCTGAACATATCTCAGAAATCCCAAAAGATTGAGGATGCCAACCAGGCATATGCTATTTCTCCTGATATATTAAAGTCTAGGGCCTGGCAAAACTCAATGCTCTCTTCATAATGACATGGCATGCATGTGATAGCCAGACAAAGGACACCTGCTCCTTGAAAAAGGCAGGGATTGATTTCTTTCAAAAGTGATTGCTCAGGGCAATATGAGTTTGTTCTGCCTTTCTTTCATGGTTTTTTTGGTCATCAAATGGAACCAGAGAATGTCAATCTCTTGAAGGATAAAAAGAGATTAACGTACTCCTGTTCTCCATCAGCTAAAGGATTTGGGATTACAGTGAAAGTTAAATGAGCCCAAAGTCCAGCTATTATCTGTATCATATACCTGGAGATAATTTAAGTGAGCAAAAAAGGCATTGAAATTGGTTAAAAAATAAAAACAATATGGACTTCTTAGGATGAGATTGGTGAGTGACAAACAGAAAATAACACCTGTTAGAACTGCAAATCTTGCATCGCCAGCCACATTACCCTGGCCAAGATGGTCCTGTATTCTGAACAGCCAAATATCAGCATCACAATGCATGACTTGGGAGACTATATAAAGACAAAATTCCAGGCTAAACTATATAAATACAAATTAAAATATATTTTTCTCTTTCATAGCAGAAGGCAATAAAGCATCACGTTAAGTGGCATTTATGAGAAAAACAGGTACTGTAACTTCAAATGAATGGGAGCAAGAAGAGTTACTGCAACTAATTATAATCTCCATTTTATGAAATCTGTGGTATTAATTCTTATATTTGTATTTATTGATGATTTTAAAACTGCAGAACTAGTGTACCCGTGTTTCTGTCACAGTAAAAAAAATCAGTGTTGTTATAACTTCTCTGAGTGACATGCTTAGAATGGAGACTATGATAATAAGCTTTTTATTAAGCATATGCTAATCAGCATACAATTACTGAATGCAGCTTCACTATGTGAATATTGCAGCCATTTTCTCTGTGAAGGAATATTCTTCAGGACAGGGCTGAGAGAAGAATTGGAAAACACAATCTGTAGATTTAAAAAAACCTTTTATTAACCCATTATATTTTTAAGAGTACTTTTTCTGGGTTTTTTTCTTTTCTGTACACATATGAAGCAGTATTTGCAGAAAACCAAATTATGCAAGACAAGCTACTTTCCAGTTTTATGGTACATTGCTCCTCTCCAGATTTTCTGCCCACAGTGTTTTCTATTAAAAATTTCCATCTCTAGAGGAAAATGTAGAAGGCAAATGCCCACTAAAATTTTGCTGCCTGCTCTACCAAGTAGAGTAATTTAATTGCATGAAGTGACTATCTAACTGATGCATTAAGATTATAAAGCTCCAGTAGACCTTCCATATATAAATGCATTTTACACAAACATCTATGTTGTTAATCACACACCTTTAATAAAATTGAGTATATATGTTTTTGCAAGATTTCTACGCTAGAACACATATTTTGCCATTTTGCATTACATGAGATGTCCAAAGTTTGGACATATTGTTCAACTTCTCAGAATTTGAATAGTATTGTTGCTTTTTGCTTCATCTTTTTTTTTACCACGAGTCCACTTTTTTCTTCTATTACTT
Source organism: Cyanoderma ruficeps (assembly GCA_008694505.1). Taxonomy (NCBI): domain Eukaryota; kingdom Metazoa; phylum Chordata; class Aves; order Passeriformes; family Timaliidae; genus Cyanoderma; species Cyanoderma ruficeps. Next base: position 11,504,913 of record VZDJ01006092.1, on the reverse strand, counting down.
ACCATGAGTTAGTATCAAAGAATAATTCAATAAATGCTCTCTTCTGATAGAACTGAAATGAACAGAAAAGATACATTTGCTGTGCAACACTGAATGTTGTCACATTACTTATGTGTACAATATTCAGCATGAAATCAAGTACTGCCCACATGATATGTAACTAATCTAATACTACACTTTTAACTGTTAGTTCAGTACATGCTGCATGTCTTGGCTGACTTAATTTTACACCAATACTCATCATTGCAGCATGAGGGTCTATAACCCATTTGCTGCAGCAGACCCATCTCCGGTGCTGAAGGCATAGCTGAATCCTGTTCTTTTGAACACCAGGTGGCTGATTCCCACCTTATTGACAGTGCAAGAGCAAAGCTAGGCATCCACAGAACATTTTCTACATAAAAGAGATGTCAATCCTAAAGTTCCAGTCAGGGAATGACAGCATTACTCTCATGGTTAAAATTCAAGGTAGTTCTTAAAATATGTACTTCATTGGTATTTACCATCAAGTCTAGGTAGTACTAGAATTAATATAACAAGCCTCAGAAATGTAAAAACACTGAGATGAGGAAAACATACAGAGTAAAATCTGTCTTGTACCAATATTTAATCAAAATCCATACATCCACATCAATTTTTACCAAAGCACATTTGACCCTCTGTTAACATCGAGATGCTGCTGCTTAACCATTTCTAAGTTGGACTCTGCCTTTCAGACTTCTAAGGAGATAATCTCTATCCAGGTTATACCATCATATGAAAGGACCTGTGTAAACATTGACACATAATTATTTGTAAGTAATGATTTTAGCCTTCTAACAATCTTCTATAAAGCCAAGCAAAATAATGTCAGTCAGTGAAATGCAATTTTTCTTTCATTTTCAAACCAAAGCCATTGGTTGTAACACAAAATATGCATGCATCACAGCAGTGGAGACAAGTGATTTTCAAAGGGTGAATTTTACCTGCTGGGAAAATATTTTTCCATGGAAAGCATTTTTTAGGTGATTTACAGTGCTTTTGTTTCAAAGGAGAACAAAATAAAAATGCTGAGGAGCTCATTATATTTTCAAAGTAGACTTCTTGAATATGGGGAAGTAGGGGAAAGAAATAAAATTGAAGTCTCTAACAAAATCACAGGGAGATGTTAAAAAATTTAGAGCAAGAGTCTCAGTAGCAATAACAAACTACACTCTCATCTCCAGCATAAGATTTGAGAGCAGGAGGAAGAAGGGTAATTATTATGCCCAGCTACCAAGGAGGCTGTCATGGTCTAAAATATTCAGATCTCCTAGGACTACTTAGCTCTTAGTCACTCCTCATCACAAAACATCTGTTATTCATGATTCTGTCTCATGGTTTAGAAGCCAAATGGTTAGTAGATTTATCTACAGCCATTTGGATCTGGCTGGCTAAATTTGAAAATTACTTCTGAAATTATACATGTTTATTCTAAGACCATCCCTGTTATGACTCACCAATACACACAGTTGTCAGTTCTTCAGAAAATCTGAGTAATATATAAAGAGGCATTTTTGCAGAAAGTGGACAATCCCTTTTCCTTAAGTTTTAAATTAAGACTAGTAGAATTCCTTTTCCTTAAAAATTAAATTTTGGGTATTTGAAAATGCACAATGGCAGCACCATGGATGGTCCAGCAGGCTCTGATTGCTCTTGACAGTCTGTAACCACTGCCCACATCAATCCTCCTTCACAACTTCTCCTTCTTCCCACCTCTTTCTCGCTCTTGGGCTGCCCTGGCCACAAGAGCACATCTGATCCTTAACTTCATGCTTCTCTGCAAGAAGCGGTCCAGAACTTTCTCTGGAATTTGGCAGGGAGGGAGGTGGTACTAGGAGCATAATCCCAACACAGCTATGCTAAGCACAACGTCCCCAAATCATGTCCCTACACCTGCCACTGCACTGCCTCCTTGGGACTCCCTGCAGCCCCAGGAAATTCCTTTGGACTGCATGGAGCTCTCTTCAGCAGCACTCCCAAATAAATGCTGTGACTCTGCCAGCACCTTGGAGAAGAAGAGGAAGGAAACCCATAGACCATTGCATCAACTAGCTCTCAGGAAAACTGGTGACTTGTTGCATCCTAAATCAGCAGCCTATGAGAACCTTCTCAGGGAGCATCCAGCACTGTACCCTTCTTCTCCCTCACATGTCCTTTTTAGTTTTATAAAAAGTAAAAATTGGGAGAGAGGGTTTACAGAGGACTATTACACAGGGAGATAGTTAGAGTGCTCAGAATGACCAGAGACTGCCGGTACACACATCCTGACAAGAACTTTTGCGGTGGTCCGGTGTTTCTCTCGGGACACATGTCCCATTTTCAGGCTAGCTCTGGCACCGAGCCCACAGTGAAGGTCTGGGATACGTTCCCGATCTTGTGGGTTCTTGCCTTTGGCAGAAGCGTGAACAGTGGCGAGGAATAAGGGAGGACTCTTGTGAGAAATTCAGCTGGGGTTTATTAAGCCCATGCGGAACTTGTACACACCCAGAGAGAGCCCACAAAAGCGGGTTTCCCTTCTGTATAGCACCTTAACTATGGGGGTGGGGAAATGGGAAGGGGACAGCATGGAACCAATCCAAAGGGTGGGGGGAGTGGCCCAGTACATAAAAGACAGTCAATAGAACCAATCAATACATCAAGGGGGGGAAGAACCAGAGACTCTGCCAATCACTCAATGTCTTCACTAGAACCTTCCAGACATCAGGGCAAGGCTGTAAGGTGATGGACAGGACTCATAATTGTGATTGACACCTGACAACCACTCAGGGGAAACCAAGAAGGGTTTAACATGGGGTTGCATGGGACAAACCATTGTAACTTATATAAAACAGTATAAAACAAAGAACAGATGCATACAGAAAACTGGTAAACCCAAAAACACACCACAACAAACATTGTATAAAATAACCCTTAATAATTTAAAGCTAACACCGTTCAGTAGGGTGGATGTGCATATGTGTTTTTCTCCACCAACATCTGCACTGCAAAAGTGACAAAGCTTGCAGGGGACGTTGACAGGCTGGAGAGGTGGCTCTGTGTGGACCTCAAGAATTTCAATGAGACCTAGTGCAAGGTTCTACGCCTGGGTCAGATCAATCCTAGATGCATCCACAGGTTGTGTGGAGAAATTATTGGGAACAGCACTGAGGAGAAGGACTTGGGGAGCCCAGGGGAAGGGGGAGCAGTGACTGGGGGGAAAAACGTTCTGGCCTCTTAAGGGTTAGGGTTGGGGTTAGGGTTAGGGTTGGGATTAGGGTTAGAGTTGGGGTTGGGTTAGGTTTAGGTAGGGGTGTTGGTTGATGGAAACTCCTTATGAAGCCACTGTGGGTGCTCATAGCCCAGAATGCCATACACATCCTCTCTTCCATACACATCCTCTCTTCATCAAGCCCCATAGAAAGTGAAAGGAATGTATTGAACCCCTCTGGTCTTGTGACTGAACCCACAGATTTTGCTGCATCTAGTGCTCGGGTCCCCAAAATATGAAGGCCATGAAACTGCTGGAGTAAATCCTGAGTATAACATGAAGGTGATGACAAGATTGGAGTACCTTCCAGGCTGGAAGTTGGGGTTATTTGGCCTTGAGATGAGGAAGTTGCGTCGAAACCTCAAGGAACATTCTAATATCTGAAGGGTCTTTCCAGGAAGCTGGAAAGGGCTCAGGTATTGTAGTGATAGGTTGGGAAATAATGGCTAAATTTCCCCTCGTGCAGCTTCAAGCTTAGTGAGGGGAAATTTAGCTTGTATATTAGGAAGAAATTCTTTACTCTGAACATGGTGAGGCCCTGGAACAGGATGTCCAGAGAAGCTATTAGTGCCCTGTCCCTGAAAGTGTTCAAGGTCAGATTGGATGGAGTTCTAAGCAATCTGGAGCACTAAAAAACCTAGTCAAAGTTGTTCCTGTATATGGCAGGGGTTTTGAACTAGATGGTCTTTAAGGTCCCTTACAACACAAAGGATTCAATAATTTTTTGATGCTGTTGTTTTTTGTCTAACTGTAGTCTTCTACTCTATGGTCTTTCACCACAAGGGAGATGGGAAGTAACATTATTTTTATGTGCAAAATATACTGTCACTGCTTTTTATCTCTAGTCTGCAAGTGGAAATACCAAGGAGTAAGTTATTGTGGTGAGGAGAGATTTAAATAAATATAAATGATAGGGAGTGTGTCCAGTTATTTGAACCAAAAGGCAGTCTGCATGTAGATGATGTAAATCAGCATAGTTCTTTTCAGGTTAAACATTCACTGGTCAGTTCCACTAATCTGATCCAGAGAAGGCATAAGTTTCAGAACTTGTTATTAATTATTTGAAGTAAATCGCTGGTTATCAATTCATGCATAGCTAACAGAGGACTGCATAATTTATTTTAATCTCATCTGCATAATAAACCCTAATCTCTGTGTACCTGAATTTCTTTGTTGCAATGATTTCCTTTCCTGTTAAAGTTGTAAAATATTTGGAAAAAGGATGTTTTAATAACCTAGATATCCAGATACCTACACATACTTTGGCACTTGACGTATTTTTAAATCAGGAACTCTGATGTGAAAAATAAAAATGTATTAAAATGTATTAAAAGAAGTTCTGTCTTCCTGATGCAAGCTCAGGGTAAAAAACCTCTTCTGAATATTGAGTTTATCCCAACCATGCATAACATCACTGTTTTCAGACTTTGGAATACAGAGAAAATTAAATAGGTCATCAAAGGCTGTAATTTTCTGCATTTTTCCTGAAAATCCAAAATATATTTTCCTCAAAAGAATTTATCAAAATAGAAAAATATGAAATCAAAAAAATAGCCTTCTGAGACGACAATGTGATTTAATGCTCTAATTGTATCAATTTTCTGAGATGGCCTGATTTTATACCAACACTTCTTAAGACTGCTTTTGCTAAGTAAACACCAGAGAGAATTAATATACAAGATAAAATAAAATTATTCATTAAAAGCATAAGGTGAAGTGTTACTTATGAACTCTCCTAAAGTCAACAGTGATTATGAGCATCTGACATAAATTATGAATGCAACATCACACAGCCAATCTGAAACTTTAATATCTAAAAGTGCATTTAGAAATAGCTTGAGAGCATCTCTCTGTGTGAATAAACTTTATATATCAGTATGCCTTCTGGTTAGAAGCCAAAAGTCATAGGCTGGAAGAATAATTCAATTTCATTGTCTAAGAACTGATGCTACTTAGTCAGCTTCCTATGATTAGGTGAAAGAGAAAACCCAGCAGAATATAGCAGCTACACTGGGTAATAATGAATATAAATTGAAACTCAGCGAAGTGTTTAGCAGTTAAACTGCAGTGCAACAGTGGAGTAGAAGAACCTTCTGGAGTAAAGGAACTGATACATAGGAGGATAAAAACCTTCAGGTTGGGGGGGGAGGTGTTTGGGTTTTTTGCTATTGTTGGGGTTTATTTTGTTGTTTTGGTTTGTTTTGTTTAATTTTTACTCACACTTATTAAGGAGAGGACTATCTTGCATTAACATTCAGAAAATCTGTCACAATAAGTACTATTACCAGAAGCACAAAATCCTGCACAACTCATGACCTCGTGCTGTTGCAGATGACCAGAGCTCAGTGTAATAAGAAAAGTCTGCAGCAATGAGACCAGGATACTCTCTATTCACTTTCTGTGCTATAATGAGAACTAGATATCTCTCTGAGTCGGACAGAATAATTTTTTCTTTTATAAATAATAGTGTTTTCAGGATGGCATTTTCACCTTTTTTCATGAAAAGAGATATGAGATTCATTCAACACCAAATATCATATCAATATAATGTTAAAATTAGATATTGGGAAAAAGATCTTTTCTAAAAGCCATTGGAACAGTCTTCTCTCGGAAGTAGTGGAATCACCATCCCTGGAAATGTTCAAAAAGAGAGTGGATATGGCATTTAGGGACACAGTTAAGCAGTGGACTTGGTGGCACTAACTTGGCAGTTCAGCTTGATCTTGAAGACCTTTTCCAGCCTTAATATTTCTATGATTAGAAAGAATGGGAAATAGAAAAAGTTTGCAGAGAGCTTTACAAATGTGGCCAGACAATCATGGCAGGCCCAAGACAAAAAAGATAGGCAAAGGCTTTAATAGGCTCCAACTCAAAGATTCTGATCTCTGCTTTCTAGCCAGTTTTATTAGTCCTCCTGAAAAGAACAGCAATGACATTTACAGAAAAAAACCATTTCTTTGGAATGCATATAACCATAATCCTTGCAAAGACACAGAAGCCACCTAAAGATTAATAATCATTAAGTGGATAAAGAGAGATGTGTGTACAGTGAATAAAATTAAGTGTACAGAAAGTGAAACATAAATGTTAAACAGAACACCAAAACTGATGAGAATAATTTATATATAATGAATAATGCAGAAAACACATGCTGGGGAAAAAAAAAGTACAGAAGTTCTAAAAGGTAAAAGATTTGAGAAAGACAATATTTCTATAACTAAAGTGTGTCTGCACTAGATGATGTGAATAAAGCATTTACTGTTCTTTTTGTCGACAACGGTTAGAAAACTAGAACAGGGACAAATATTGAAAACACCGCAGGTTGAAACTTGTGTGGCCATGAACGTTTCTACTGCTCTTTTAAAGACGCACTTGGAAACCACAGTGCCCAAGGAAAGATCAGCCCAGCATGCTTCACCCTCTGCATCTCCCATCTGAGGGTCAGGCAGGAGTGCTGAAAGGAAAATGACTTCTTGAGACTTAAAGAAGTCAAAGAGCAGAACAAGGTGAGACCTGTATGAATGCAGTTTCTGTGTCTCATCACTGACTAGGTGATGTTTATCCAGTGGGTGTATGTTTTTGATAAGGCTGTACAGAGAAAAACCATCATCCTTCTGACCACATTTTTGTAACTGTCTTTAAGAATTTTTCCTTCCTGTGATATGTGCCAGTCTGTGGGCAGAACAGGAGTTAAATAATGTTTTGCTCCCTGTTAGAGTTAAACAAGAAGACAGATGAGGTCAAGAGTGATATTGAATAATGTCATACATCTTTACAATATTGAATATGTTAGATTGCAAAGTGATATTACATGCCTGTGAGCAGCTGGTTTTTTTCAGTGACTACCAAGACCCTACTTAGGACATAATTTTGTTTAAAGGTTTTTTATCAATGGGAAATAAAAAATCATGAAATGAATAATGTTATTTTTGACAAGTTTCTCAAACATAACTTCAATATATGCTTAATCATGAGCCATTTTTATTTTCAGGCATCTGAGATATTAAGGTTAGCTATTTCAGTAGTTGCAAAAATGATTTTATAACTTTTTGGGATCATATTGTCTTTGCAGAGGTATATTCATAGTCACTCATCTCATCTGCATTTTATTTTTAAAATGTATTTTATAGATGTAAGAATTGAAGCTTCAAAAGAAAATTTTTCTTATACATAACAACACATGAAAAGACTATTTCCACTTTTTGTTTATTCTAGAGCAATTAAAATATTGATTATAGCCAAGATATGATGACAGATGAGAGAAAAATTGCTTCCAGCTGAAAGTTTCAAATTTTTCTAATTTTCAGCAGAGTTTATAGTACTGCTAATTAACATAATGTGATGGGTAAAGAGCACTCAGAAGTTACTTATTTTCCAAGGTGATGGCTACAACATTCCCATTTCCTAGTATTGCTACATACAGCAGATTTAGGTCCACTCAGGGCTATAGTAACACTTCTGATTTCAGCTTAGACTTCACTAAAAATGACACAATTTAAGCTCCTATCTAACTGTAACACTTTATGTGGAACATTGAGGCTGCTGCTTAGTACTTTTGAAATCCTTCCGTTCCCCATTCTAGAGTAGAAGCTGTAATATTTTCAGTAGCAAATCTCTCAACAGCATGTTGTTGTGTTTCACTGTAATCCCCAGCTTTGACCTCACGCTCTCTAAGACTGAGTGCTCATACAGCATTTCTGTTATCTCTGCAATGAACCTTCTCTCACCAACATGATAGATTTCATAGCTCATCTTCTGCCCCCGCAGTAGTGTACACTGGGGAGATAAGAAATATGTTCAAATTCAATTATTTGATTATGATCTGATTACACAGACATAAATACAAACAAGATCTAAGTATAATTTTCCAAAATAATCATAATACAGTTGATTTGTTCCCACATGCATCAAGTAAAAAAAATTAATCCACTAAATCCACAACATTTTTGCTGTTTATTTGTCAGGTATTTTGTATTTTACAAAGAAAACTAATCCATCTCCTACAGATACTGCACTGATTAGACTCAATTAAATTTATTTACTAGCTCTTTAATTTGCAGAGTAAATATGACTAAGTTTAGGAAAAATACACACTTTATGAAGCTTTGTGAATCTCAGGAATTCTACCAGAATGGAAGTAAAAAAAAATAGCAAAGCAGATTTTTCATTTCAGTAAAGACAGGGATGAATCCAGCTTGTTAATACAACATTATAAATCTCTGACTCAACATGCTAATAGAAAATGTCTGATTTTGTCCCTTACTGGCTGCTCAAGAGCCATATTATAAATCTTGCAAATATCTCTTTGTTAATTTTGGCTATGTACCTGCTCCCCTCTACTTCTAAACCATATCTCTGGAAAGCACAAGGGGAGAAGAAATAGACTATGTGTTCTCTGAAATGTAATCTTAACGTACTTAGAAATGTCTGTGCAAAGTCAAAGAGCTTTATAGATATCTCTTGTTAGCCAAAATAGTTGCTTTGCCCATCTCACAGATACCCAAACACAGTAAGAACAATTAGATGTTGTACAAGGAATAAAATTCCATCACGATGGAAGGTAAGAGTTGTCTTACAGGTTGTTGTGGCTTAAGCCCAACTGGGAATTGAGCATCAAAGAGCTGCTTGGTCAACCCTCCTCTCAATTAACAAAACCCCAAAACATCAGCGTGCTATAAACACCATGCTCATTCCTAATCCAATACACAGCACAGTAACGGCTACTGAGAAGAAATTAACCCTACCCTGGCTGAAACCAGGTATTGTCAACACACGTCTATAGATGTGTTTCTAGGAAGCAGGTACGTTCTTTCCATATAGGTCTAGAATTTTCAAATTTTTCAGAAAACTCCTAAAAAATATATTTTTGATTAGGCCACTGTTTTCGTAAATGAGTACAAATTTGGTATTAAAATATGTCTTGAGCCTCTCAGTGCTTTGTTAGCTGAATCCTGATCTTATGCAATGTGATAGAATGATTAACTGACTTATCATCACATTATTTCACAGAGGTACTTGATCTATTGCTAATACATTTTGTTACCAGCATGATTTCAGATACTATGTTCAATAAATTAATTCAAAACTGAAAGGCAAATTCTTAGATCCTGTGTTGGGGTTGAAGAAAGCCTTGGTTTAAGGCCATGGAAAGCCATACCCTAGGGTCGGGGACACTGTTTCCACTTACGTGAGCAAAGACTTACTTGCACTGGGCCCTGGGAAATTCTTATGTAAATGTTAGTAGAAAGTTCTCTGTTCTCCTGGTTATTAGTTGTCACATTTTTACTGGTTATTTTTTATTGCATTATTTTGCATATTCCTTATCCCCACTCCCTGTTGGTTCACTTCCCTCTGACTCCACCCTTACTGTACCCTATATAAGTTACTGTAGCCCCCTGGCCCTCGCCTTTTTGGTGCACCCTATATTGCGCTCACCTTGCTGTTTATTATTTTGCTTCCTATTTAATGGTTCTTTATCGAGTCATCTAGTTGAGGCCTTCTCTCTTTTATTTCGCTGCCCAAGGGACTTTTCACCCTGAAATCCCAAAGTTACACCTGGTTGTCTAATCTGGGCCTGGGCTATTAAAATCCTGAGCAGTCATTTAATCTATAAGTGTATATAAGTAGGACCAAGTGGGGGCTTGGGAGTGACATTTTTCTATTCTACATATTTAAAATACACTGCGAAGATATACAAAATGGTTCTGTGTAGAAATTCGCTGTGGGAGCTGTTTAACCGGCTAGCTCGCTCCCTGGCTTCTACATAAGAGAGGTTTGCTGGTTCTGAACCTCAGGCCGAAGCATGGCCGGCAGTGTGGAAGAAAGAGACTCTCGCTTGGTTTTAGATGGTTTTATTCCTCCAGGATACCTCCCATGTGCAGATGGTCAGTGCAGAGAGGCAGAGAGTCCCGGAGCCCAAGCCAAAGAGCCCGGCAGCCCCTCTGTCCTCACCTTAAGTACAGGGGGCGTACCCGAGCAGGGGAGAACTTGGAGCCAATGGCAGGGGGGGGGGGTGTGACGCAGTAAGGAACAATTAGCAAGACAATGGAAGAAGGTGGCACCCAGGTACCTGGTCAAATCCTAGGGCTTTTTCCCCAGAATCTTCTAGCTCTCACAAGGTGATTGACACAAGGGAAACACAAGGGAAACACCATCAGGGGTTTGGGATAGGGGGGTAGGGACAAACCATTACAAACATGTATCAAAGTGGACAGAACATTGGAAAAACCAAATCACGCACCACAACAGTTCTGAATTCCCAAATTTATCTTTTGTAGATCTTGGAAACAATGCACAAGCAAGAGAACCATGAATAGTTTAAAGAGAAGTGTCTTACACCTAAAATGGCAGCAACAGGAAGGGGTTACTGGTTTGCTTACTTCAATTAGAAAACAACTTCACAGGCACTTTGTATACAGAGCACCTATGATTTGTAGCTAAACCAGGGGCTGTTTCCAGGCCACTGTCGCACCAAATAGAAATATTTCACAGGGATAAAGGATTGCCTGCTCTGAGTATTGAACCTTGTAGTGTTTCTAGCGTCTTCATTCACTGAACTGGTTAAGGCTATGAAAGTTGTTTGGAAACAGAGTAAGCAGTAAAATCCTCTATCAAGGTCAACACCATTCATGAGAAAAACCCATTGTTTGACTCTACCAGCAACATCTGAAATGCCCGTCCCTGCTGTCCTTGTCAGAGCAGTAAGTAACAATCCTTGTCATTGACCACATCAGTCTTAGCAATTGCCACATAGGAGACCAACTCTGGGATCCAAAACTTTGGTCCAGCTCTTGTATTGATGGAGAGCTACGGTCACAGGAATAAGAGATCCCAGAATTTCAAAGCACAAGATGTTTGGAACTTTTACTCTTATGTTTTTAGAGTCATTATCTATCACATTGTAATTCAGCATACAGGTTCATTTGCTTTTGAAATGGTATCATAAGGAGTTTGTTATATCCTGAATTCAAAAAGACTTCCATCCAATTTAATAAGCACCTCAGACTTTCAAAAACTGATATCGAGTTCCTGCTGGAAGACATGAGACTGAGTCAAAAGACAGCACCATTCTAAAATCACTTTGTCTAACTAAGACTGAAGAGGAAGTGCAAAACAAAAATGGATAGAGTTGGGTAAAAGTAAAGTAAGATATCTGTTTTTCGAAGACCAAAGTATAATAATAGTGACATTTTAGTTAAAAAATTCATCTGAGCTCTCTGTACTTGTTCATTTACATACAGCGCCTCTATGTAAATCTCTCAGTACTCTCCCTTTGTCAGACTGAATTCAGAACAGATGACTCAAAGCCTGCACTAGAAACATTTATTGCAAAAGAGGCTATTTTCACTAGAGGGATAAAGATTTTTATCCTTAATCTTTGTAAGATTGAGTCAAACAATACTTACCAGCTTTAACAATATGCATCCCACCTGAAACCACATCCTATACCAGCATGAAGTTCTGGTGATTTAATCCAACACACATAGCTCATTAATATTTGGTTCAGTCTTTGCTTTGATTTGACCATCATGTTGTTTTACTGATGATCCAATAATTTTAAGCTCAGTACCACGTTCCTGTTATTTATTTTTCTCTTTTTAACTTATTATTCTTTAAATAAAGCACATAAACCAATACAAATTTCTAATGTGGAAATACAACTTTGAGGACTAGAGTGAGTTAAGTGGGCTATCTGATTGTCATTTAGCCCCCTTTCTAGATTAAAGTCACCATTCCTCATAGCTGGGATTTAGATGATTAGACATTCAGACTGCTACCAGGCTGAGTTCTAAACATTGCAAGGTGATGAATGCCCTGTGCTTCCACTTCTCATCTCTGATGTTGCAGAATGAAGAAATATCAATTCTGTTTAACAAGGGGGAAAAAAAAAAGCTTTTTTTTTTTTTTTTTTACATTTGGGAAGGAATGGGAGAAAGAGAAGCAAGTCTTATCCCAGTATAGCTATACAAAGAAGAGCATTCTGACAATGAGTTGAAAACATATGTTCAGAAATCTTACCTGTTTCAAGCAGAGATCTCCTTCACACTCTTGTGATGAATAAACTAAAGGAAAGTGGATGTGTGGAAGACATTTTAAGATTTATACTTGTCATTTAGAATGATAATCTAGCTATAATTGTCAGTAATAACCATAGAAACTTAAAGGTAAGCTAAGCTAGTTTAAGTTAATAAATAAATAAATCTTAACAGGATTTCTATGTTCCATGCTCTTCATTGTCTCTGAAATCTCAAGAAGATTCAAAAATCACTACAGGAGGTTAATAAAGAATTGTGTAATCAATCAACTTACATCCATAATTGTCACCAAATATGCTTCCACTTCTCAAAAGTATAGCTAGGTTCTGTAATGAACAATTTTTTCTTGAAAAATAACATAGCTCCTTTGGTAGCTTAAAAAAGTAATTTCCTCTCCTTTTTCATTGTCTATGTATTATTTTTTTTTTTCCTCTGGACAGACTGTAAGGGTAGTCCACATTAACAGCTAAATGACAAAGTAGGGAGCATATTCATGACTTTTTTATTTACAGTCTGATCTATAGCAAAAAAAAAAAAATAGGGAGAATATATAAAGAGAGGTATGAGGATGTAACAACAGCAGTTTTAAAAAAGATACAGAGACAACATAAAAGAACTTTTACCAAAGTGCTCTATAAAATAAAAAAAAAAAAAAATTAATTTTCTCTGTTAAAATTGTAATGACGTGTATGATAGGATGAGTACATTAGACATATCCTAGGATCTACAGAGATCTGATAATTAAGTTTTCTGACAAACAGGTTATATGTTTATGGTGTTTTGGGGACAATTCTAGCTGCAAATACTACTTTTATTTGATCCAACGCAGCCTTCCCAGAGAAATAAAACTATGTGTGAGCAGCAATGTAGAAATGTCCAAAGGAAAAGAAGAACCAAGGCATTCATGGTATACGTTTATGTTGTTACCTGATGTCTTAAATACAACTCATCAACCAAAACAACACACACACACAAAAAAAACACCCCACAAACAAAAACCAAAAACCAACCAAGAAAAAAAAAACCCAAAACCATAAAAACCCAACCAAAAAACCCCCAAAAAATCCAACCCCCAAACTTAAAAAACCCACAAAGAACAAAAAAAACAAGCCCACAAACATTATATATTTAATGCTTCCAGGAATATATATTAACCAGAATAGAAGCTCAAAAAATGGGAGGAAAAATGATAAAAGAGATGAGGAAACCTCTGTGAGGGAACTAGGGAAATATCTGTCTGCAGGAAAATTGAGGACTAGGGGAAGAGCTGGAAGATGGAATCAGGCTACCTGCTAAGATGATGTTAAATCCACTAGCAACAATGAGCAAATCAAAAGACAAAAATTAAATTAAATGGCAGGGCAAGTTAACAAAATGGCAGTAGTGAATTAAAAACAAGCCAAAATCCAAAAGGAAGCAATGGAAAAGTTAATCAAATGGCAGCAGTGAGGTAAAAAGTGGCAGAGTTAATTAATGGCAGCACATTAGACAAGATAGTCAAATGGCAGAGAAAACTGGCAATGCTTAGCAGCAGCAGATGACATTTGATGACACAGATTGTGTGGTGAATCCAGAAGGTGGGCTGTATACAAATGCTGCAATATACTTTTGGAGGAGGTTAGGAAGGGTCTTCCCTGAAGCCCAGAGCAACTCAGAGGAGGCAGATTTAGCCTGGCCAGGAGATAAGGCACAAACAGCTCTGCTGTGGGGACTTGGTGCTTATTTCCTTAGGGAACAGGAAGAATGAGAGGGAGAACTCCCTCTCCTGGGCACTGTTTTAGCAGGAACTGTACCTGAGAATATCTCCTGCTTTTTGGCTCTAGCTGACTTGTTGATAAAATATCCTGACCACTCTTTAGAGGAATAAAAATAGCACCAAACAGCATTGCCAATTTGGAAAAAAAAAAATCTCGGGGAAACAATTATATATTTCTAAATTTCTCCATATTTTTTTAATCTGGCTACTAGTGTATAACTTTCCCAGTCAACCTGTGAGACCACAATTTCTATAAGTGAGGTTGGTGAAAAATTTTGGAAGCCTTTTTGAAGGCTGAATACCCTAAACCTACTGTATCATTCCTATCAGCATGTTTTTAACTTCAGCATAAACCATTAAGCAGCTTGTGAGCAATGACTTACTTTAAAAAACACATTTGTTTTTTCTCAGACTGTTTCCATTCATTGTTTTTATGTTTTCCACCAACCTGCTTGAAACCATAAGCTGCAAAAGCAAAGCCAACAGAGCTGGTTATTACACTAACACTGGGTTGCAGTCAAGCAGAATATTGTTACTCATCTCATGTTTCTCAAGCTTTGTACTAAAATGTGAGACAAAACATAACATCATGTTTTGAAATAGGAAAATCAGAGTAAAATACTGGCAAAATACATTAACTTTCATCCTCTGTGACTAATTTTGGGTTTCATACACACCAAGAATTGCAGATAACCAAAGAGAAAAAAGTGAACATGGGGAAAAGTTACCTGAATTTTCTACCTAGTGACATCCCATGGTGAATTTTTTGCTGCTCTGCTAAAGAAAATTGATAGCTTCTCCTATGGGAAAAGTACCAAAAAAAGAAACAAAATTAGATATAGAACAAAAAATAAAGGACAGCTGGAAGGAACTGGGGCTATTCAACCTTGAGAAGAGATGACTGAGAGGGGACCTAATCAATGTCTGTCAATGCCTGGAGGGAGGGGTCAGAGCATGGACCAGGCTCTGCTCAGTGGTGCCCAGCAGTGGGACAAGAAGCAAGGGGGCAGAAATGGATGCACAGGAAGTTCCACCTGAACATGAGGAAGAACTTCTTCAATGTGCAGTGACAGAGCACTGGAACAGATCACCCAGATCACTGCAGATATTCCAGAACCATCTGGACACAATCCTGTGCCATGTGCTCAGGAATGACCCTGCTTGGGCAGGGAGGTGGGACCAGATGACCCACTGTGGTCCTTTCCAACCTGACCCATTCTATGATTCTGGGATTCTGGGATTCTCTGATAGTGTAGAGCTAAACATAAAGGCGTCCTCAGTAAAGTGAAACACTACAACCACCGTTTCCATCACAGATTGTGCCCTTCAGTATTTCCTACTCAGGGGTGTCAATCTCACCCATTAACCCATCAGTCAATTGATACCTTGATAGGCTCGCTGCAGTGGTCTTCTATTTCTGGAAGAACACACTCAGCTACTGCATGCAGATTAATAAAATCTGGTCTAATCATAATGAATATTGTTGCAAACTGTCCTCATTCAAGGTGACATATTTGGGAAATATGCAATGACAGGAGACTGGAGTGATTGAGGCTTGGGATTGGCTTCAAAACAGCCAGTAGACACATCTGTTAAGAGCACACCAGAAATCTTTAGAAAACAATAGCAACACCTATTAAGTCATCAGAACAGTGAAGATAAAACAGGTTAAAATATGCATCATAATCACTTGCCTAATATGCCTTTTCCAAGGTTCAGGATAGCATTGAACCACTGCTCTGTCAGCAGGAATCTTTAGATTAAATGATGTTCAGAGATTAAGAGGAGACAGAAGGAATTTTAAAGTTACAAGTTCATGCTTGTAACAAATTATATTTGTGCAACAGTGCAGCATGAGCTCCCCGTCCTTAAACTTTAAAGGAAAAAAACTCTTAAAGCATTACAGTGTAGGCAGGTTGGAAAATTAAAGATTGGCAAAAATTATTATCTTCACGTCACTATGACTAGCAAACCTACAGCTACCACAAAGACAACAAAGTAGGTCTTAGTTATTATAAAAGGAAAGCCACAAAAGATTAAGATGTGGAAATATTGCCTTCTTTGGCATAAAAATGTCAGTTCTGTTTTTTAGTTAAAAAAGAAAGCAGAGCTAATCTTCTGAAGCATTTGTTTACCCACAAGCAAAAAGTGGCATTCTGATTAAGTAAAATATCTTTAACAATGTCTGTATAATTGAAGTATCTATTTTCTTAAAAGGAACATGTATCTGCTGCAACATTATTACTGTTCATTGATCAGGAGGGAAAATCCTTTAGACATTCCTGGGAAGACTGTTCAAAATACTACTCTAATAAAAAAAAAAAGACCTAGACCTACAAGATGTGATTAAATCACTTCTAGTCTTGTGCCAATAAAAAAGAGCCTGAAGCTAATGTTTCAACATTCAGAAGCTTCAAGAAAGGGAGGAAGGAACACTTACTAACCTGAATGCAGTTGGTCCAGTGGAGCAAACTGTCATAGCCACTCAATGGCATAAGAACAATGCATACAGCTGAGGATATGTCCTTTGGAGGAAAAAAAAGTTCCTTTTGAAGACACATATTTCCCATGACCTTTCAACATATTTACATTAAGATAACACTTCAAAGCTTAGAGATGCTGTTTTTCAAAATAACTGATGTATGAAATAATCACATATAAGGGAAAAAACCTTTACTACTTGGCCATGGTCTGAGACCTACCACCTCTAGTTGAAACTGGAGGAATGAAAATATGTTCTGAGTAAAATTAACCCTTGCATATCATCCAAAGCCCCTCCGCTTAATGCAATGTTCACAATTTTTTTTTTTTTTTTTTTGGTCAACTTAGGCTGACTCATAGATTGCATCTGAATCTCTGGGTATTCTTTACCCATTATGTCTGCCAGAGAAACAGCTGTGTGGAATATGGGAGAAAAACTGAGTGTGTCTCCCTGGGGAATTTTTAAGGGCTGCCTATGGTAAGTAGAGAGACAGAAACATATAAAGCTCAGCCAAGATGTACTATTTATTAAAAACAATGTAAATATAGTGAGAAAGTTCAGAAATGATCACAGGAACCTCTCTATGTACAGACCTGAGAGCAGCAGGCAGTAAAGCTGATAATGGTAACTCCACCCAGCAGACAGGTCACAAGAAAAAACAGCACAGGGCTGAAAAAGGCAAAGAACATGGGTGTTTTGCATTTATTGCATTTCCTCAGTCCAAAAGTCACTATTTTTTTGTGTACCTGTAAAGTCTCACCTTACCTACGCACATTTACTATGAAATTGGTTGTATATTCTGATGTTCTTGAGTGCAATGTAGTGTTCAAAAGCTCCACAAAAAAACTATTTTAATTCTGTTTTCTTTATACTACTCCAAGTAATAAAAATACTATTGTGTCTATAATACTACATGTGGTAGCAGCAGGAGGATTTTAAATAAAATTTTTATGATACATATGTCCCTAAACAATAAACTACTAAATGCTTTGGTCAAGCTCAAAGCTTGGTTGACTTCAAAGGAAAATAATGAGATATATCATGAAAGTCAAAATTAGATCCTTTTAATTAGGAGTCTAATAGGTTAACTATATAGACTAATGTAATAACTAATATAGTTATTATATATATAATATAATATTATTCTGTATATAGTCTATATATAGAAACTATATAATAGTTTCTAAGGAGAAAATATAGTCAGTCATGTAATTTTGTCAAAGGATGAAGGGTCTCTAAACTGTGCCTGTAACTTCTAGTATTCATTCTTATTACAATAAATATGTCTTTTTAGACATAAATTTCATTATTCTTGTTTGTTTCAGCTTTCAAACTCATGAAATTAACAGTACAGTGAAACCAGTGCTCCGTAAGATAATGGTACTTGAACTCTAATCTTGAACAGTCAAACTTGCTGTATATGCTCACAAGCCTGAAATTGTAATACGCGTTTTAATCTTTAGCCACAACTTGGTTCCATTTATGCCAATGTGAGCTGGACACAGCCTTGAAGTGATTATTTGCATTTTCTTTTCTGGTAAAATGAGATGATGTCCACTTATTTTACGGGCTTATTTAGGGAATGCAATAATGGAAAAGGCACATTTGAAATGTTGAGTTTTCAATACATTTATCCCATAAGGTATTGTTCATGCACAAGCGAAGCAAGTCTAGAATACATTAGGAATATACAATAAAACTCTTATTTTTCTCATTTTACTTAACTCTTCTGAAATTCTTCAGGAAAGACCAAACTGCAAAAAGAAAAAGAAAAATGTATGTAACAGCACATTGAAAGAAAAAGGGTGTTTAGTGTCAGCTAACAAAAAATACGGAATCTCTTCATAACTGCCTTATCTACATAAGTTGGAACTCTTAATACCTTTTCACTTTAGGAGACTGCTACACAGTACTTCATGCTGTTATTCTATCAATATTTGTTACTACTTATCTCTTTCCTCCTTTAGACCCAATCTTCAACCATTCAAGTACAAATTGTCAAAAAAAAAAAAAAAAAAAGTGAAGAGAGAATATGCCTATGAGAAATTGGCAGCTGAAAATTTCTATCCTGACTTGCCACAAAGAAACCTAGAATTTCTAGAATGTGGAAATTCCATCTGGTTACAGAAAAAAATCATATGGGAGCAGCAGATAAAGAGTATTTTGGTCAGAAAAATCTGAGTTTAGTTCTCAGCTGCGAGCCTGTGGCTGATGTAGCTGTATCCCTCTCCATTGTCCTACTGCAGATAAATTATCATTGCAGCAGTCATGTACCCTTAACACTAGTTACAGAGTCTGTGTTTTTTTGGTTCAATGAATATTCAGTTATACATAATACATGAGTAGAGTTCTAGGAGAGAAAAACACAGGCACATGCATAATGAGGAAATACTCAAGCATGCAGAATTGGTTGAACGACTGCTGTGGGTGCCCACATCTGTGTAGTGTGCTAGAGAATAGTGCAGCTACCAAAGGCAGACCACAGCAACTGTTACATGTGCTGCAGTCTCTGAGCCCCTTTTCTAGACCTCCTGGGAACAAATTCTGGGCATTTCAGAGGACTCTTATTTTTCTAAAAGACCTCCAAGTTCTTAAAGACCTCCAGACCTGCCTCGGTTGGGAGAGCTCTGACAGAAGGCCATGACTGCTGTCAGGCTCCAGCAGCAGCCAGGACTGCTGAGGACTGTCTGTGTACACAATAATCTTGGTGCACTCCTTGGAACAACAGCTTCCCCTGCTGGTCCAGCCACCCAGCCCAACAGAGACCTTGGCTCAGCTGAGTTCCCAAGGGAGGATGCAGCTCTGCAGGGGTAGGACTGCAGGAAGTGAATAGGGATACAGATGGAGAGAATCCAGCTACGAGCAGCTAGGATGATAGAGGATGTCTGATGCATGTCTGATGTATGAAGGGAGGCTGTGACATTTGGGGCTGATTATTTTGGAGCAAAACAAGGAGAATTTTATTTATGCCAGGACAGTCAAACACTAGAATAGGTAGCCCAAAGACATTGTGGAGTCTCCAAGGATGGACAAAATTCTGGACAAGGTGCTCTGCTCTGAACAGGACATTGGACCAGGCGATCTCCAGATGTGCCTTCCTCCTTCAGCTATTCCATGACTGCAAGGGACTCAGAGAGTTTCCATTGCTTCGAACTCTTGTCTGCTTTAGCACCCATGTGGAACTCCTGTCAGCATCAGAGTGATTGTTTGCAGGCTTGTGCTCAGCCAAAAAAGTAGAAAATTATAAAATTTGTTATGAAAAAAGAAGAAAGCTATGTGACAGCCAGCCCCATTTCCATGGAATTACAATAATCTTTATTGCATGAGGTGTGGGATAAGGGTTTTTGAAAGTGCATGGCTTGCTGACCTAGTGTTGGGCCTGAGTTTATTTCAGTGAGTATCTGTCCTGTCTGAGGTAGGTCCTGGTGCCAACAACCTCCTAACACTGCCAAGGCATCCTCTGGGAGAAAGGTAATTTTTTCCAGAAGGAATCCCTATAGTCAGCAAGTGTGAATGAGGCAGAGATGATGCAAGGAGCAAGAGCTTTGACAGAAATAGAGAGTAATGCAAATTAACGGTATGGCCATTCTCTGTCATAGAAAAGAGATTGCTGAAATGGATGTACAGAGACAGCTAAGCCACTTTCAGTTCCCGTGGCCCATAAAGGCTTACACAAACCAGTGTGATATCTGACAGGTCAAGCTACCATGGTAAAGATCTGAGGAATAAGGCTCTATCCATCACTTATAGCTAACCATATTGCAGAAAATCCCAGTGACTACTCCCTGCAAGCACCTAAATGCATATCAGGAAGAAAGCACCCTTGGTGTATTAGACACTGCATGAGAGCTAGCACCAAAGTACAGTTCACACTGAGTTCTTGAACATGGATTTTATGGCAAGAAGTAAATGGTGTGGAGGCCCAGAAGCAGAACAGATCATAGATCAACTTGTGCCTCTGGGGCAAGCTGCTTACCTAAGACATCAAGAGGTTAAAGAGTTTAGGACACTGAAGGCAAGATTGAATGTGCAAAAATAAAAAAGTGGTTGTTACTACTATTTTAATAGTCATGAATCTAAATCTTACACCATGTTAATGTAGCCCAATGTATCACTTTCTGTATTACATAGATAACTCCATTTCCATATTTTGAAAACTCTATTAATATTTTTTTTGTCAATCAGGTAACACAAACCACAATATAATTCTTTTAAGAGTTAATTTAGTCTTGGGGGAGTATATTCAGGAACTCATTCCCATTGATACATGTTTGGCCTATAAATTCCTACACTGTGCTTCAGAAACCTTCCCTCACTCACACTGTTATATTGAAAATGCATTGATTCTTTAGCCCTCCTCTAAGCTATCTTCCTTGAGAGTTTGTGGGTTTGCTACAGAAAATATTTCTTCACCCTCATTTCTCCATGGTCTTCATTTTATCTTTCTCTCCTGAAATTAATGGGTTTATGACATTTAATCCATTTAATTTTCTTTTCACCTTCCCTGTCTATCAGTAACCCAACTGCACAGATTGCCTTGTCTTTCTAAATCATCTCCCTCATTACTATACATTACTTTTGCTTTTTCTTTGATTTGCCTTTATTTCTTCAGCTTTTTCTTTTATACCCAAATTACATTTTTAGTTAAAAAGAAAAATAAAAAAAGAAACAAAAAGTTTTAATTCTGAGTTGCCTGTTTTCACTGAAACTTTCTTTTTAGCCTATTGTAATGTATTTAATGTATTTAATT
Source organism: Cyanoderma ruficeps (assembly GCA_008694505.1). Taxonomy (NCBI): domain Eukaryota; kingdom Metazoa; phylum Chordata; class Aves; order Passeriformes; family Timaliidae; genus Cyanoderma; species Cyanoderma ruficeps. The sequence continues at coordinate 11,483,622 of VZDJ01006092.1, read as the reverse complement.
CTTTACTACTTGAAGGCTGCTTTTTGTCCCCCATAATATCCTATTTACCTAAGAGAACGATCAGTTAAATATCACAATATCTAATGTGGGTGTTGCAGAGAAGTAAACTATCAAGTATGCTGATCATGTAGGTACTGAAATGCCAAGTCTTTCATAAACACTTACAGTGAAAACTGGCACAATTTGGACTTTAGAATCCAAGTTAAAAATACACAAGGGATTTATATTAGAAACTGGGCTTAAGCTCAAGTGGATATCAAAAACTTTTTCCTTTTCAAAATATCTTACTTTTGACATAGAATTTAGAACATCAGAGATCTGCATTATAAAAATAACGACTTAACAATAAATTGTTTTTGAGAGTCTGTAAAACAAATAGTTACAAATGAGCTACATAAATTTTTACAAATTTTCAACTGAAATGAAAATACATTTTCATAGGTAGAACTAACACAAGAGGTAATATGTGTATTTACATTTGTCATCACTAATGAATATCAGCAAGACCATAGTGATGGGATAGTTTGAACTAGAGTTCAAACAAAACTGTTTAACCTTGCCCCTTAAAGGGAAAAAAAATTACCTCTTTTACATGTGCCATGAATGCAGTGAGGTTTGTACGTATGGGGGAGAGTTTACTCTTAATTGTGGAGCATTAGTAAAACACTCACTAGAATACGGAGGTTAGCAGGAGATTATTTATGTATCATTATTATTATAGTGAAATATATTCCTATATTCCTTTCAGTGATCATTTACTGCTGCTCTTTTAAGAACCATCTTTCTTCATCTTTAATTTATAATACAGATGTGTGTGAACCTACTTCCCTGGCAGGTATTAAGGTAGTTCCTAAAGTTTAGGTGGCAAAATATATTCTATGCGCATTGAAAATATACTGGAAACTTCATGGAGCGCTTCAGGTTTGAAACAGGATGTGTCTGCCTCATATACTATTCATGTCACCTCAAAAATCAATCTTAATTAATGCCAAGCTATATTCATGAATTTTTTTTTTTATTCTTGTGTATGCCAATTTACCCAGATTGTTCACAGGAGACTGAGAGTGCTTAAGAGGACAGCACTGAGATAATCATACTATGGTCTCAGTGTTTTTTTGTTAACATTCCGTCAAAAACATTACCATGATTATCCTTACCATTCTCCCTTATCTTTTCAACAGTATGTGCCATTTCTTGCTTTTACTCTTTGTAAATCACACTCATATTGTTATTCAGTCTTTGACATTTTTGCAATATGGAATTAGATAAACATCATACTGTTTCAGATATGTCTGTATTTTCCTTCTGAAATTTCTGTATCATGGTTGCATTAACAGCGTAATTAAGTACCATGTCAACATGTTGAACCTTTTGCATTATTCATTATTTGTCAAGCTATGATCCATCACAATGGCCTAGTGGGAGCCTCCAAACCACCTAATTCGATCAGCTCAATCAATTTGCTACTGCAGATTAACACTGCAGTGCTGGTGAGAAACAGACAATTGCAAAGTATATATTTTTACCCCAAATTCTCTGTTATATATTCACCTGTAGACTCGGGTATATATGCATGCACATATGTATAGGTATCTGCATATCCACAGCAGGAATCAAGACTTTTGAAAACTTTGCAGTACATATGTGTATGTTCTGATTTCTCCCTTTGCTAAACATGGCAGGACTGCTTTCTGCAGTGTTACTGTGACTTTCCACCCTACTCTGATCTATTTTGTTATTAATGGTGTGTAAAGCTCATGTGCCACCATATAGAACACACATATTGTTGGTACAGTTGCAGGCAAGATGAAGATTCAGTGCTGCTTTAAGAACAGCATATCGACCTACCTATATCACTAATCTTAAAAACAAACAAACAAACAAAAACAACAGCTATGTATGTCTGTAACAATCTAATATTAACAGTATGCAATTACCAGTTGTATGAGTTCCCTCTGTTTAATCTGGCACCATAAAGTTCTCTTCAAGAGAAAAGCTGGAGATACCCATCTTGAATTACTTTTTCAGTCCTAGTCTTTGGCACTTTAGCGCTTGTCCTCCTTGTAGACTCATTACTTTGCACAGAGTTCCATCTTTTGTTTCCATTATTTGGGTGTGACATGTTTAAAGCTTACAGAATGATGTAACCTGCAGTAAAGATATACCTTTGATAGATGAGAGCTGATTAGGGTCTCTAGAACTCAGATTTGTTCAAGGCTGAGGTTTTACCCTGGCTAAACATTTGTTCTGAACAGAGGTCATCATGATCTGCTCAAAATCAGAATAAAACTAAATCATTAAGAAATTATATTTTAAAGGGAAATGAAAATTACTTCAGTGAGATTATGTAACAATATATACAGCAATAGAAACAGACTTCTCTTTTCCCCTCCTAATCCTGCATATAGAATGCTACTTGGGTAAAGACAGGTTAAACAGGTACTTTTGTGTATTTTTGTTATAAAACCAGGGGTCTTCACTAATATGAAAATATTGAAGCTAGCTCTCTCTTTGAAATAACTCTTTGAAAAACAACTTACAGTAGTTTTCTGATGAGATGAGCAGAAAGTTTCCATAAAAAAAACAAAACCAAAACCTGCTCCCCTGACATCCCCTATAGCATCCTTCTGTGTGCCTGTGTGAATGAACATGAGAACTCTCTCATGTAAAAATTGCTCTAGACACACACCTGAGGTTGCTGACAAGATGCAGCAAAGAATGATAAAACCTGGAAATTCTAAACTGTGAACAGTGCAAGGTGCCTAACGTTAAGAGAGCACAATGAAGAGTAAGATTAGCTACCCAGTGTGAGCCAGATGTCTAAGAGTAAAACTAATTACATCAGTTTTTAATTTTTTTATATGCAGGTGATAAGAGCCAGAGAAAATTCCTTCTTTGTACTTAAGTGGAGAACTCAAAATCCTCTGGATGTTCATGTGCATAATTTGAGGAGAGCTTGTAGTCAGGGTTTATGCTACTTTTGAAAAACAGACAGTACACCTGGTGGCAGATTTTTTGTTACTTAAATTATTAGATGATTCCTGTAATACTTTATTATCAATTATTGTCTATTTTGATCTAAAATTGCTCTCATGAACTATTAAGATCTTAGCTCTGCAAAGAGACAAAAGAAAAAGAAGGAGGAAAATTAACAGCTCTGTAAAGTCCTCTTGAACCATATTTGAAATGGAACTAAAGATATATTCTCCAAAAGTAGAGTAGATAAGTACTCAGATCAGCAGGTACCAATTAGTGAAGAAACTCAGGAATTGTGTCTGATCTTTGGCCAAGTTCTGCTTGCCCTTGTACTCCCTTTTGTGCTCATACACCAGTTTCCACTAATTGTTCAATCTCTTTCTACTGTTCATTTACAACTCTTCTAGTTATTGGTAGAGCAATCAAGGTATTGTACAAAGCTGTAAGCTCATTTTTCTTTGACATAATTGTACATGAGGAGAAAAAGGCAAGCACTTAAAAAAAACTTGTCATAGAAGCCAGCTAAGGTTACACTGCTTCCTGTTTCTACCTTTAAATTGTGCAATGGAAGGGTTTGAGTTATGGCTATCTAAGTTACGTTAATTCTACAGTTTTCCATCTTTGAGGCGTGAAATCTCCCTATTTAGTCTATAAAATATCTGTACATATATAAATGCATGCAAACTCGTGCATATATACATATATATGTAAAAATTCACGAGAATGTTTCATAAGATATTCAAACATACTAATTTGCTCTGCTCTTTACATTTGAAATAATTAGATATTTTGTGTTTTGATCACTGTGAGGTGCTAATGACTTTTTAAAAAGAACAGCTGTAACCAGCAGGGTTAATCATATAGTGCACTCTGGTTTTATAATATTAGGGTAAGATGTTGAACAAATCTATATATTTAATACTATATTCCCTTGAAGCTCAAGAAATCAGAGAAAATATTCAGGTGAAAAAGGAAAAAATCTAGAAAAGCAGAAATGCAACTAGATGCTCACCAAGATCATTTAAGTGTTTATTGTGTGATCTCATTTAATCTCTCAAACAAAAATTTTCCTGTGTATCATGCATTAGCAATTAAATGTTTATTTTCATTCTTAACTGTAAATTTTAATAGTTTTATCTAGTAATCTCTACTAGTATTTAATATTTTTCATCATGTTACTGCCAAAATGAGATTTTAAACTCCTTAGGGAGAGATCACAAGCATGATTTTTCTGTGTAAATGTCTAGCATTCTTCTGTCCACTATAAACCAGGGGTTCCATAAGCACCTTTGTTCCACAAAATAGACACCTGGTAATTCTTCACACATTGTGCAAAAATAATTTCAAAATTTGGCATCAACCCCTAGAAGTTCTGTTTCATAAAAATTTCTGGTAGCTGAATACAATTTACTCCAAATATACTAAAAAAACAAGTTTCAGAAAGCCTCAGGATATTTGGGTGCCATTGACTCCTAACATATATGAACACAAGTAACGAACATTCTATTTTCAGACTATCTGGAATAATTGCTGGAAAGCCAAGGAATTAAACAGTTTATGCAAGAGTTCAAGGTTACCATCAGGTCTAGGTGGAGCTTCATGCAGTGTCTCTTTATTTCTTTTAACCCTTCAATAATTTTCCTCTAATTTTAACCTTCTCAGACCCTTCCTAACCCATTGTACTTGATAGTTTCTGGAACATCAAAACCCATGTTCCCTTCCCAAATTCTATATTTCACATCAAACCTTTATTCTGTATGATTTCTCCTCTGTTGTACTAACAAATTCTCTCTTTAATTTATATTATTAACTCTTTGAACTAGAAATAAACTCAGTGTTTTAAGTGCTGTGGTGATTTGCAGTTACAATTATACAAATCCAGGATAGTCTGGACACAGAAGGCATGTAGGGAGATGTGATAAGCTGCCCTGCAGTTGCTGAGTTCACCTCTATCAGCTGAGCTATCACTGCAAAGAACCAGCCCTTTGGCCATGGAAGAATAAGAAACTACTCTAACTACAGCCACACACACACACAGAGGTGTCTTAATGGCATGCTACAAATATCAGCATATCAAGAGCATTTTTACCAAAGTAATACATTTATCAACTGGAAATTGTGTATTGTTCCAACTCCTGAATTTATCAAAATGACAACCACTCAAGTGGGAGATTTCCAACATGTTAAATGTTAGGTAAACCAACATTTCATATTTAAGCAGTGTCTATTCCAATTTAAACTAAAAAACTCCAAACAACTATTTCCAACCTACCTGACTGTGCAGTAAAGGATACAGAATAAATGTTACTTAAATCTTTTGTACTCTTACTGCATTATTTGAGACATTCAAAGTATTATCATTAATCAATTAATAGCAAAACAGAACTGCATAACAATTAAAAGTACACAAATGAAACCTTGCATATCTCATTTGTCCTATTTATACTTTCTGTGGATTTTAAATGACAGTCGATATGGCAATTCAGGGAGAGGAGAGAATTTCACAAAGACATAATATTTAACAACAGCCTAGTTTGAAAAATCCCTGCTTCGTTTCTCCAATTAGACCAATAATAAATCTTTCCTGTAAATCCTGCACATTTTGATTCACATTTTCAGAAAATTAAAACATTGATCTCTGGCAAGAGATTTGACAAGGAAAAATACATAATGTATATTTTATGTATGTTGGCAGATTAATAACTGGTATTTTCTTATTAACTGTTCTCTTTATCTGTGGTTTTTATGAAATTCAGTTACATGTATGGAATTATTATGAGCATACAGTAAAAAAATGTGTAAAGAAACAGTGTAAAGAAATTGTGAAAAGAAACAGCCTTGGTATTAAAAACAAACAAACAAACAACAAAGAAACCAACCCCATTGAATATATTTTAATGGGGAAATCCATACTGCATCTTTTTTTGAAAAACATGCACTTAAATAATGTTCAAGACCAAATGAGCTTAAAACCAAAACTCCTCTACTGGCAAGAGAGCTTACAAAGTTGAGCCTCTCTGCAGCAGTTCCACAGCTCTTTGTAGTGGGGAGCCCAGCACTGCAGCCAGCACTCCAGATGACTTTCATGAGCAGAAATCAGAGGGGAAGGATCACCTCCCTGGATCTGCTGGCAACGCTTCGCCTAATGCAGGCCAGGGTAGTCATTGTATCAGGTAATGTTGACCATAATCAATCTTGAAAAAATTAATCAACAACAAGCACTGTTTTTAATGACTAATTAACACTATAAATAGCATTATGCATTTACAAGGCTGACACATCAAAAAATATGGGAGACTAATATCCATCTTACAAAAATATTTTCATGCACTTTTTTATTTAGACATTATATTGAATGAATATTGATGACTTTGACAGATCGGTTGTGGGAACCAAACTGGCTGGGATGAGTAGTGGTTTAGCCACAGTGGCTTATGCAGGAGGCTTCAACTTGAGATCATGGGAAGTGGGATACTGAAAGGGAGATATCTAGTCAGGTTATGCTGAGAAGAGTGTAGCCATGGGAGTTGGTATGTTAATGTAATTATCCCATAATAGGCCATGATCGTGGCTCTTGTTCTCAGTGGGTGTGGGACATATCACATATAAGGCCATGTTCCTAGTCCTCGTTTGGGATTGGACCCTGCCCTCAGAATACCCCTACGTATTGTTATGTTCACCACGCCCCTTGGTCTTTGGATCTTGCCCCTCAGATTGTGCGGTTTCTGTGTTTGTTATTTTCACTATAAAAGTTTTTTACTTTTCAGGCAACTCCATCATTTCTGTCCCTCTATTTTTGCCACGCTCCCCTGGACTGGACTCAGGGTCACAGTGAGCCAGACTGTGACAATCAGTGAATGAAGATAGGTGTCTTGGTTTGGAAAGACAGGTATCTGCCAGAGAAAGCCGGAGCTCCCCTTGGAATGGAGAATGCAAACCCCTCCCTCCAAATTATTATAACTTTGCAATTAGGGGCTTTCAGGCAAAGATATGGCAATATGAATAGGTTTTTTTTACTAGGAACATTAAAAATACAAATGTAGTAGTACAAAAAACCAAGCAAGCAAAAGAACAAAAATCCTAGAAAACCCTGACAGTCAGATATACGATCTACACCCTGTGGTCAGGGCATTGGAAGCAGTCCAAGTAAATCCTCCTGGAGTAACAGATGTGGTTCTCTTGGAGTAGAGATGATCCTGTAGGAAAGGGTCTAGTGGTGGTGAGATGGGTCCGGTCTTCCTCTGGGATCCAGTGGAAAACTGGTGTTCCTGAATTTCAGTTTTTATCTAGGTAGGAACGGTTGGCTCCCCACACTGGGTGGAGCATCTCACAATGGGATGATGTAAAGTTTTCAGTTATGTGGTGAGCCTTAATGGCCCATTAACAGAAGATATCCCCCAGAGGGAGGATGGGCCATGGAAGAGATAAGGAACATTGCTCCACCTGTTTTTTAGCAGCTGGCCCATTACCAGAAGACACCCGCCCCCTCCCCCCCAGAGTTATGATGAATGGGTTATACAGGAGATAAAGAAAACACCTCCCCAACCAGTTTCAACAGATGGAAATGGAATACACATTTTTGGTTGGATATTGCAAACCAAGACAATAGGTTTGAAATTGAGGATAAATATACTTTTTCAAATGTTAGAGGGCCTCTTAAGAAGCGTTAAAATGTTTAATGATTTAAGAAGCTGATCTAAAACTTTTATAATTATTGGTTTACCTCCTCAGAGCTACCTTTCACAAGAAAGATATTAACATATTGCAGAAATTGTCTGTGTGTGTTACAAACTATTCCTGGTTCCCTGAATCAAAAAAAAAAAAAAAAAAGTAACCTTCCATTTTTTGCTTCTCTCATCAATTATTGTGCTGGCCTTTACAACTTTTTTTACATAAAATTAAACATATCTAAAGAAACATAATACTAAGCCGGCTGACAGGACAGTATTTAAGTGTGGACTTACCTACAAGTCACAGAAGTCCCTAAAGCTCTTACAGTGACTTGCCTTTGTTGTCTCTCAGTGCTATCCTTCCCGCTTCTGTTCCTTGGCCTCCCAGTTACCATGGCAGAGGTTTTGTCCAGAGACTATGGAAATTAAGAGTAGATTCTCTGTCACAAAATGGACAGATGAGATATCTGAGCTTATGCCAAACAAAGCACTAATGATAAGTACAGTGAATTTGTATCAGTGTGAAGTTAATTATCTCTACTGGGACAAGCAACTAATCAACAGGACTGCCTGCTCATTTAACTGCAGTTGCACGGCTTATCCAAATTAACCCATGGAGCCTTTCAGGAAGTTGCTTGAACCTCTGTGGGAGGAACACAGTGCATCATGCTGGACTGCCAAGGTGTGCCTCGGAGTTCCTCAATGGAATGCTTTGAAAAAATCAGAAAGAAAGGTACTTCAGTTAAATAAATTATTACAATTTATTTTGAATTTAAGAAGGACCTTTTCACAGCACATTCTTGCACCTGCTCTTCTGAGTTTCCTGTTCAATCAGCTTCTATTATATCTTCATTAACAAAGTGTCTGATGCAGCATCCCTGATTGAGTACTTATGCTTTAGAAATCAGATTTTTCCATATTTTATAAAATTCCACTACAACTATGCATATGTCTGAGCTTCAAAAAAATAGACTGAAATTTCACTGGAACCATTGGCTTGAAATTTGGGAAAAAATCCTCTACAGATTTTGCTGTTATAAGTCTGTGCCAAGGCTTAGATTTTATGAAGCCAAACAAATGGTTGGGCTGTAGATGTTGGAATCAAAGCAAGTCCTCTGTGGCCTTCAAACCTTTGAGCTTAATGTTCTGACAAAAAATTCACTACCGCAAAATACATGCAAAAAATGCCAGACATATATGCACATGTACAAAATTAAACTAAATATTATTTAACTCTTAGTTAGTATTCCTGTCCTTGAAATTGAAAAAAGAAGAATTAATTTGAGGACTATAATTATTATATTTCAGCTACTCATAATTTCTTCAACTGTGATTTTTTTTTGTGAGTATACAAATCTTACAAATTTGTCTTTCCTGGTTGTGCTAATTGGTGTCATTCTGCTGCTCTGTTCTCATTTTAAGTAATCCACATGTTTGAATTCAATCTGTTTTCTTTATGCTGTTTCCTATCAGCTGTAACACACAGAACCAGAAAGCAAATTGTGTAAGGAGTTTAACCTATTTGTAAGTAAGACACCTAGTTTGAATTACCAGTTCCATTTTTATCCTAATGCTGTGACCTGGACCACCTATCATGGCAACAACAGACATCCATGGAGTTGATTTTTTTTCCACAGACAGCTTATTTTAAAATAAAATATGCACTGGATTTTTTATTTGTAGTGACTGCTATGATTTGACCTAATGAAGGTAACTCCAGCTGCAGCAGACATATTGTGTGATTGATAGTGAATTATGTCAACTTATTACCAAGAATAGAAATGTTATCTGGCTTCATGCTACATGAAATAGTTGTTTGGGAGAGTCAGATTTTTCAGTCTTACCAATTTGCATCTCTGATGCTATTTATTCCGTGTATATGTTAGAAATTCACAACATTTACAGATGATATTAAAAAAGAAGCAATCTCAGAAGTGAATAGTTGACAACATGGTATTTTAAAATAATATAATTTTAAGATACCTATGGACAGAGTAGTTGCATTTAAGTATAATTGGCCTAATATTTTTTGAATAAAACAAAACATTTTTACAACACTTCAGATACATACCAGGCCACTTAGCATGAACTCAGAAGGAAATTAAGTATATTTACACCAGAAAGTCTTTTGAAAAATTTTTAAAGTCCTTTCATGTTAAGTACAAATTACTCTTATTATCATATTCACTGCTATAATTCAGTAGGTTTTTATCAGCAATCAAATTCATCTGAGACACTTCAGCCTTTCAGATAAACACCTGTCTCTGTTTCTCACATGCTCTCACATGTACACAAAATGTTTGTAAAATAAGCACATGAGTTCTACCATTTCTCATAATCTATCAAATGCTTCAGTGTCTTAATCCCAGCAATGTATTGTTTACAAATGGGGGGAACTCATCTAAACTGAACCAGCTGCTGGGATCTGTTCTGTTTGTTTCATTTACTGTAAATGAGTCTTCCTTTCAAAAGGTATTAGACTGGCTTCTCTTCTATACTGTTTATTTCCAAAAGAACAATGAACTGGAGGCTCAGCATTTTAATATGTGAAGAGAACCTGAGGCTCTTTCTACCTAAATTTAATAAAACAAGTAGGACCGATAAGATATTGCATTTATTTCTTAATTGCCTGACTGATTCATTGAATATTATTTGCCTAATGATTATTTTCCATATCTCCCATTAACAGCATAATTGCTGAATTGCTTTATGGCTTCTATTTTCCTCATCTACTGCTCTTTCATTGAAACCTATACACTTATACCTCTCTAATGAATTTTTTGTTGCCTTCATAAGCAGAAATACTATATTTTACCATTTTACTATTTTATTTTTTTACTAATTACTCTTTTACTATTCCTTTTGTTTCTCTCTAAACAGTGCATCTTCTTTTCTCATCCTCTTTCTGTTTTGCTATTTACATTCAGTAGAAGTTAATTCAATTACAATTCCTTCTACCCATTTTTTAATTTCACCTACATATTGCTTCTGTGTTGATCAACAGACTGTCCTAAGTAAAAAAGTTGTATCAGGCTGGTGTAAAACACAGCTGTAAAAGTCCTTAGCTAGCTAAGGTAGATAAGCTAATGTCACTGCATGATTAATTAAAAAAAATAGGAAAAGGAGTAGTTATGGCTCAAATTAATGTCATGATTAGTGAGACAAGAAGCTGGGAGATTCTATGCATGAGGTCACTAAAAGCTCACTCAAGCTGTACTTTGATGGGTTTTTCTGTTCTTAGTTCCAGACATCCATGTACAGGCTGGCAGAGCCAAGAACTTGTCGTAGTGGATGTAGGTAACCTACTGTATTTTCTATTCTCCACAAATCCTGCCAATTTGAAAGAGTCAATAAAGTAAAATAAAATACTTCTATCATGTTCTAGAAAGAAAGCAGAAAGTCTCTAAGTAGTTTATGCATGAGGAATCATCTACAGAGTGTCAGAGAACTGACAAAGAACAGTTAAACTGACATCCCAGAAGCAGAAAATGCTCACTTTAAGCAAGCGTTGAATCTCATGCAGATAAAACACTGAGAGTTTTAATACAGAGTTTAATAAACTTTGCACTGCTTCTCTTGTGGGTGCTATGTATGTGACTAATTTTGTCATGTTTTTCTGTGTATAGGCAGGTAGGCAAACATAACTCAGTCTAAAAAGAAGTCAGCTTCAGGCCTGTTCTATGATTTTTATTTTTTTTTTTAAACTGAAGTCTTTTTGCAGAAATCATTGTAAGTCAGAAGTCCTAAGGATTGAAAAAGTAATAGCAAGTTACATAGCTGGAATATAACCACTCCAAATTTTTTGTTTATGAAATCCCATTACCCATAATTTCATTCCCTAGATCTCTTATTACATAAACAGGTGTCTGACAACCAATTTAGATGGTTTATGAAATCTCTGTATTCCCATAATTCTGTACGAAATCTCATCAGAACAAAATACTTGTTTACCAACTTGAACTGAGCAAACAATTTAAATTTTCCTTCTGTGAATGCATGTGCTAGTTCCAACATGGTTTTAAAGGAGAAAAAAAAAAAAAAAGCATGACTTTTATTGTCCACACAAACCTGCCCACTAACCACAAGGGAAATTAATTCACCTGCAGAAAATACTCATTTTGTTCCACTCTGCCTACCTGAGATTGTTGAGTGAATTGACAGAGACAGACCTTGCTGAGAATTGCAATATACCACTAGGAAGCTTATTTGCAGAGACAACACACTTTATCCATCCAACAATGGTTTTGAATTTAAAAACACATAGATTTTTAGTGTGCAAAAAATTGAACATTGTGCAGATCTAAAAGAGTTCTGGTTGCAAACCTATGCAGATTTTGCCACCTATAATAATAAAATGGAGCAGTGCTGGTATACTGTGGATGCTTACATCACAGAAAGAAAAGTTTATCTGCATTCTACCACCATGTAGTAGCCAAGAGGAGGGTTTTTGTTCCCATACTTCATAAATTATTTCAAAATATGATTCACAAATAACTATGTGGATGTCATCAATTGTGGCTGGATTTACACTCCCGTTGCATCCTCTGTAACACCATGTAGTCAAAATCCCCACCATTACCATCCTACATATATTTACTGTACCCAGCTTGGTGGGAACATCCACAGGTATAAAGACACCAGTGAATTTTCTGGCTGTGAGACCACAAACACTAGTGCAGTCTGCTTGTTACACCCCTGTTCTTTCATATCACAACTCACTGCCCCTTCTTCTGCATGGTAAGCTTTTAAGAGAATAAAAAAAAAAGGCAGGGCATGTAGCCCACACATGCACCATCCTTTCCTGGTTATCATATCCGTTAGGCTGCTCCCCCATTCCAGGGGGAACCACTGCAAGACACCCTTTCATGCTGCCCATGGCACACATGGGGCTGTCCTCCACGAGTGGTCACCTTGAAGCTTGCATACCCATGTCATCTCTGGGCAGCCTCAGATTAGCTGCACGGAGTGGACACTGAGAGACGCTTCAGCCCCAGCTGAACATCCGTGAAACACTTCTGAGACATCCCCTAAGATCAGGCATGGCGCTGCCAAGCTTAGGAAACCTTGCCTGCATGCATAAGAAACCAGGACATAATGCCAATCCAGCAGAACATGTACATGAGATTAATAAGGAAATTCCTAAAGAGATTGACCAGGCAAAACAGAAGACTTGTCTCATGAGCCCATGAATCAAAACCTGTTTTGAAGAAAAACTAACATGTAGCAGAATGTAGAAGGAGACAGTAGGAGACAGTAGGTGTGCCATGCAGCCCTCCTTTTCCTCAGACTGATGTTGTTCCAGAGACATTTTCAAAAGTCTTCAGCAAGTGACTGAGGAGGGCGAAGACCACTGTGTGCCCTCTGCTGCCCCCCAAACCTGAGTCCTGACATATGGCTCCCTAGAGAAGCTGTAGCTCTTGACATTTGTTCATATGCATGGGGATTGACAAACCCCCAGCCCAGGCCCATGGGGAAAAGTGGATGTGCAGCACCAGAGATCTGTCTTATCTGTGCAGTGACAACATCTTGGCTGAGGGCTTGTACAGCTCTCTGAAGGCACCTGCTTTTAACAGCAGGACATACCAATTCTTTGAGTTAGAATCACAGAATCACAGAATATTGAGGTGGAATGGACCCACAAGGATCAAATCCAATTGTTAAGGTGTCGTACCTTCATAGTCCCTCTCACCTCATTTTGGCCCCTGCTGGCTGGCATTCTTTCAGGACCCAGGGACAAAAGAGGTGCCCAAGGGTCACAAGGATCACACACTTCTGAGGTCACATTTCAGCTGTACTTTAAGTGAACCATTGTATCTGGAACTAGATGTCTTGTCAGGGCAACTATAGAAGACAACGCTCTGAGACAATACAGAGCCCTGAAGAGGCTAGATTTGACCTGTCTTCTGAGTCTCCATTCTTGCATGTTTACCAAGAGATTTTTATCATTATTCTAGTGGTTCTGAAACAACTTTTCAAATAAACTTAATGGTCTAAGCAGAAAGTGTTTGAACAGGTTCTTTGTTGGACTATTTTTTACCTCCAGCTCTTACTATTGAAATGTGAAAGTGGTAATAGAAACTTCCTGAGGTTTTTTAATATGTGTACCAATGTTTAACATTGCTAGAAAAACACTCTATAATGGAATAATGCTACAAATAAGCTTCCTTTAACTAAGATAAACTTACTCAAAATTTCTGCCTAATTCTCACATAAATTTTCTACAACTATCCCCATGCTCTCACAACAGAGGTTTTTGGAACTGAACTTCACAGTAAGTATGTGGCATTGACAATTTTGCTCTCTCAGGAGAGAGCCAGCTGCTGCTCACAGGCAGAATTGCTGCATAGCAGAGCCTGGATAAAGATCTGTACCTGATGTGATCTGCCACTTTTCTTATAACTAGTAAATTAGACAGAGAGGTAGCCCTTAATCAGCAGGACAGTCCTTAATTTATTAAGTCCTTAAGTAGCCCTTAATTAACAGCAGGACAGTCAGTGAAAGTATCACAGTGCACACCACAAGAATGTGTCTGTCCTAGAAATGACATTTGACTCTTCTGTTTCTTTTCAAATTCTTTTTCCAGTTTGTCTTGGATAAAAATGGATAATGTGAGATGAATAATAGAGAATGAGAAAGTGGGAAGGCACATCATAAAGCTCATCAGAATCCAATAAATCCGACAGCATATGAAGAGTGCATTGGGTTAGAATTTAAAGATAAAAATGATTGCAAGGAAAGAAGAAAACTGTAATCTTCATTTGCAATTCCAGACTTGGAAAGTGGAAAGTTTAAGACAATATATTGCTGAAATACTCCAGAAGCTTTGGAGACTTTTGACAAGAAAACTTATGAATATCATAAAAGGTAGATGCCAGATTTTACCGGTACACACTGAACTGTCTATGATATATCAGAAAATAGAAGCCCAGGAATCTCCTAGGACTTTGCAAAATTGTAATAAAAATCTTCATATTGATGTGCATGGAGAAGGGCTATAAAAATGGCGTGCGTTGCTGACACAAATCTGCCTGCAAATTCTCAAAACAACCAGGTCTAAAAGAGAGAAAGTAATCAAATCCTTGCAACAGAGATGGGACAAGATAAAGAGATTAACCACTGTCATCCCCTGACTGGTACCAACCAGACATATCCAAAATGAGAACATTCCTAAGCAGAATTCAAGGAGTGTTGGGAGGGGCTTGAAAACAGATGCCTCATCTGAAGACCTCATCTTCATTCTCTCTGAATGGATCACCCACATAAAGGGCAATTTTGTGCCTGATAGCTTGGCAGATTTACACACCTCCAGGTATTGGTTGATATGAGAATGGGTGTTAGACTGAAATCAGTTACAACAGTCAGAGACTGCAGAGAATTCAATAAGTTGTAGCTGTACATATATACTAACACATATATCTATGTATGTATGTGGTATGCATATAATAAGCAATTCAGCATTTATTCATTCAGTTATAACTTGTAGGATGAAATGATTAATCAAACTAAAGGGCCATTTCTAGTTCTAAAGCACAGAAGAAAGCCACAGTTTCTATGCTGGGTTGATCCTATTCTGACAGGCAGTTCTAAAACAGTCAAAATGAGTTTCAGCTGTTCTAGCACACAACATGAATACCTCATGATATCTTTTATTACCACACTGCAGGCATCTAAATTTGGACCTCTAAATGTAGCAAAACAATTCAAATGCATAAGGGCATCTATATAGACCCATTTTTGATCATAGAATACCTGAATCACCTGCTTAGAGCTGCCTAATGTGACAGAGAATCTATGGGAGATATCAAGAGGGCATCTTAGGGTGGAAGAATACCTCAGGACCTCTAAGATGCTGCTAGATGCCTCATTTTAAGTATTTGAATTATGTATAGGGAACATTCAGCTCTGAATAGGTAAATAATTGATGTCATTTGGGAGTTTGTGGGGGATTTGAGACATCCAGCCAGAGCAGACTGATGACTAACACATTTGCATGGAGACTGCTGATCATCAGTGGGGCACCTCACAATACCTGCAGAGCCTGTTTTCAGGAACCTGAATCCTGCTTTCCTGCTTTGCTTATCTAGATTTATATTGAGTGTATGCAGACAGAGTCAATGTACTTCCAGAATTCACAAGAAGAATTTTTTTTTTTTTCTCTCAATTTGCACATGCTGCTACCTGGCTGATACAAGAGGGCAAGCATTTCTGTAGGACCCATGTCTTATTTGACAGTTTCTTGTATGTTCATAACATACTAGGAAATAAGGCAATTAAAAAGATTTCAGGCAAGCACACAAAGCCCCTACTCTCTCACCCATGCTTAGACACCTACATTTATTTACCTACATCCTCAGACTGGCCTGTGCCTGAGCAGGGTAAGGACGGCCTGCTGCAAGAGAAGGGGCAGATGCTACTCTGATAACTTTTGAGGTCGTGCTCATAGAAGGGCATCTTCGTGTGAGTCAGGAGCTTACATTTTTAGATGCTAGAAAGCAACCAGCTCCAGAACAGGGATAAAGCGCAGGGGGAAAATACAGATTTATCAAGGCCAAGATAGGGAACCCAGGCCTTCTGTCCATGGAAAAATATCAAGGAAACTCTGTGTAAAAGCATGCAAGTTCATTTGCAATGTTTGAATTTATGTTTGAGAGATGCTAAGAGTCAAGGGAATGTGTACATTTAATGTAAAAATTGCTATTCCATGGGTCGTTACCATGTCTGTGATACGTGAAGATTTTTTTTTCTGCCCATGCCACAGACCCTATAAAATGAAGTATTTTTTGCTGGACTAGTATTTTACACCAATATTTTTCATAAAATAAAAATATATATATTTGAAAACTCTTAAATTGCCATATCACCCATACTTAGGAGGTATCTTGGGAAGACGTGACTTCAGACATTTCCAGTGCCTATATGCTCCTATTTAAGTTTGGTCAGTTGACCACAGAATAAAATTAAGAGATGAGGACAATTTACTAATTTACTCCCAAATCTTGATCCTATGGTCTGAAACAGGGTGGTAAAAATGAAACATTGTAAGTATTATTTTTATACTTTGATGCCATATACTCCTATTTCGATGCAGAAGAGAGATTTTGAAAAGTAACCTCTGCCAAGTTCAGGACACCAGATGCCAGACTGGAAAGTTGCCTGGTTGATCTGTGGCATTTGCAGGCAATGAAGGGAAAGGCCATTGCATCAAGTGAATGAGGACAGAACTATAAAGAAAATAATTTGTGGGTATTTTATTGAATTATGATATGCATACAGACTGTGGAAATTGGATTTCTCTAAACCTGCTGTACTTGAATTTGTAACTTTAACATTCTTTCAGTATGTTTGTTGAAATATACTGCTGCAAAATATCAGAACTGATTATGATTGAAAATACTTGTTCAAAAAAACAGTTTTAGGCGGATTGCAGAACAAATATATTCCACACAATAAGATTTCTCCAGAATGAAAAAGATATTTCAGGAGCAAAAATCCAATATACATTCTAAGAAAATATTTGCATTTGCTTTTTACATTACTGTTTTATGTCATCTTTTGACATATCAGCAATGGCACATAACCTGACAGGCTACAGAGGGAGAGATAATATTATAATAAAATGAAAACAATCATATAATATTAGACAAATCAATAATTGTGTTCACATTTGGATAGTAAAAGGGAGATTCTGACACTGGTGCCTCAGTAAACATCATGGAGATGTGGCTTTCAGGAAATCTTTATGGACAGAAGACAGAGATTTTTCAGTAGCCCATATCTTTTATTTTTCTTCCTTTTAGTGGCAAAAGTAGAATGCTTAATATTTGGAGATTTTACCTTCAGCTGGAGGAGTGAAGTCGTATTAAAAGAGGAAAATATGTGTTTGTAGTTGTTTGGTTTTCAGACAGATGTTTTTCAAAACCTCTTTTTCTGCAAAACCAGTACCATCAGACAATACCATTTATTCTGAAGCTGAATATATTTTTCCTAAATTTAGATTTTTTTTGTATTATTTATGGTGCAGAAAACACACCATAGGACTACATTTATTTTCTCTTGTGTGCAGTGGCATAACTGAAAGTAGGAGCAACATGTGCCTACTTCCTGTGTATCCCTCAGAGTTTGGGAAGCATATTTGCCAAGGGGTCTTGACTTCTGCAATTTCAGATAATAAAACACTCACATATATCAACACAGAAAAAAACCCCAAACTGTGATACATGACTTCAAAATTTGAATCAACTGCATTGGTAGACTCTTTACGGTACAGTTCTCCTGTCACTATAAAAGACTGTTTAGTACATGACCGTCAGTGTCTTCCTAAGTAAAATCCCACAAATACTTACAAAAAGCTTTTTGATTTAATTTGGGTTAATTAAAAGGAATGAAAAACTGGTAAATAACGTATCCAAATAAATAAAATATTATAGCAACAAAATCTGCAGGCAACATGGGCGTGCAACAGACTTTGTAAATAGTTACAGCCAGTAAAATATGCAACTTGTAAATGTTTACTTGTTAAAAAGTGATATTCACCTTTAAAAGACAATGTTGTTGTACGAAGATAATAATCAAAACACCACAACTGCGATAACAACTATGGAGTGATTGAATTACTTCATACATATCAAACATTTTATCTTGCAACTTGTGTGTGAAGACACAAACAGATTAACAGAACAATCTCATACCTACTGAATGTTTTCCTGTGTTTCAACACCTCCTCTAGAAAGGTGACCACAGCTAAGTAGTAATAACTCAGTTTATGAGTGTGGTCTCATCCAGCTCCAGGAAAACTCAGAACTAAATATCAGCCTTAGTAGCTTTATTCTCACATTAATATTACATGAGCAAATACAGAAATAGAAGGACATTTCTCTTGTACAGCAGCATAAAAGGGATAAAATTTCCTGAGGAATAAGGACATATGCAGGTTGGTGGGGAATCAAAACCACTTTCCTCAAAGGTATGTAAAAAAGAGGAAAAAGGTGAGATTTGTTTAGCTAGACTGCAGCATGAGAAAGAGGTCTCTCTCACGTCTCTACATTGAGTTATATATGGTTATGTGGAAAAATGTACAAATTATCATGTTGTGCAGCTACAAGATATGGTTTGCTGGTCATCAATCTCAAAACACATCCCCTGCATCAGATCTTTGGAACATGTGTTCATGTACAGTCATGGAAAAAATATAGGTATTAGAAATTTTATCTTCATCTTCACTGAATTTAATTAATATAGGCTCTACTAAATGTTTAATTATTACTGGTGAAAGATTTTCCTATTAAATGTGTTTGATTAATTTGTTTTCCCTACTCATTTTTACAGGTGACTTGTTATTATCATGTATGAATCAATCTTTTTTCAATATATACTTCCAACCATTAAGTAGATGCAGTAAGTCACTGAGAACAGCATGGGTTTAGGGGAATTTTTTTTCGTAATGGGTTGTAAAAGATAATGTTTGAAATCAGTTTTCTTACAATTATATTTTGTCATGCAGTCTTCCGTCTCCTCTACTTTCCACTTACAAATTCCTTTGGTCTGATAATGTAAAGTTTATTTGGTAACACTCCTAAGATCAATAGTGGAGCTTGTACAAGATGCCACATTTCACAATAATTCTATTAATTAACATTTCTGAATCTTTGGACGTGAAAAATGAAAATGTGAATCTGCCTTTGAGATAATGTACATTTTATTTAATCACGAATTTTGTCAGGAAAGAGAAATGCACTGGAATTGATAGGGGTTAACATTTCCACATAAGGAATCTGAAACTTTGCACTATGTGGCATCATGTTATACTTTCACACAAAAAAACTATTGGAGTAGAGGCAAAAAATTGTATTCTGGGCTGCATCTGAAGCCTTGTGGGCAGCAGTGGAGGGAGGGGGTCTGCCCCTCTGCCCTGCTCAGGTGAGGCCCATCTGCAGTACTGCATCCAGATCTGGGTCCTGCAACACAAGAAGGATGTGAACCTGTTGGAGCCAGTCAAGAGGACATCTCAAAAAATGATCAGAGGGATGGAACAGCTCTGGTGTGAAGAAAAGCTGGGAGAGTTGGAGCTGTTCAGCCTCTTCAGAAAAGAAAGCACCAGGGAAACCTTTCAGCACCTTCCTAGACCTAAAGGGGCTACAAAAGGACTGAGGAGTCCTTTTTACAAGGACCTGGAGTGATAGGACAGGAGGGAATGGCTTCAGACTGAGAGCAGATCTGGATACGATATTTGGAAGAGATTCTTTACTCTGGGGGTGGTCAGACACTGGGGCAAGTTGCCTGGAGAAGCTGTGGGTTCTTAATCCCTGGAAGTGTTCAGTGCCAGGTTAGATGGGGCTCTGAGCAACCTGGTCTAGTAGAAGGTGTCCCTGCCCATGGCAGGGGGGTGGAAAGAGATGATCTTTAAAGTCCCTTCCAATACAGACTGTTCTATGATTCTGTGGATTTTATGAAGGTCAGTAAAATTCTAGAGTGATTTCTTGGTTTCTGGTTAAACCAGAGAGGTCTCTGATTCCTACAGAATTCCAAATAATAGGTCAGAACACACTGTATCAATAGCTAGCATGCCAACACCTGAAAGAACTGAAACCTGAAACATATTTCAGGAAATATGGTCAAAATTTTATGTTTAGAATTAAGACCTCTAAGCAGTAAAGTTCACTGGTTTCAGGTACCCAAATAATTCTGTTGCCTGGTAAAAGCAAGTTTAATATTAATGTGAAACACTGGCAATGTTCACTCTACTACTTGCTAGATGATGACATTTAACAACTGCTCAGCCATCAGCTATGTATGAATGGAAATGAACTTTATTGACTTGCACACAAGGGCCTAGGAACATCCATTCTTCAGACCAAATACTGCTCAAGAATTATGTCTCACCATAAAAAATATCAAATAAAAAGTAATACACAATTACAGTGCATGTAATATTAGTTGTAGTATTTCATTGCACAATATTTGTAAAATAGTTTGAATTATTTGGCTGATTTTGTAATCACTAATCTCAAATCTTTAGAACTAGTCATGATAAGACAATCACATTGATCAAAAACAAAAACACAGATTTAGAATACTAATACTTTAGTTTTGACATCCATTTTGATAAAAGGATGGTGGAGTACCACAAGTAAAACATTCTGGTATTTGAGTTTCTTTTAACAAAACCCATATCTACCTTTCTTTCCTTTTCATCAATCTGCTTGTGGATGTAGCACTAATGAAGATGACATTATATTGAGAGAGAACAAAAAGTATGACATTTTCTCTTTTCCTGAATGAATGATATGTGTATTCTAAAAAGACTCACCGGTACACCAAGACCTTCTGATGATGATGATTCTTCAGCTCAGAGTTCCTGACTTTTTTCACCACTGACACTATTTTCAACACATCAATCTTGCAACAAGATTTCTTCCCAAAGTGAAAATGGCAGTTGAATAATACTTTTCTGTGATTTTTTTTCTCCCTGAAGGGATCTTTGTCATTACATATACAGTTAAGACTATGTGAGTGAAGTTCTCTGAATGCTTAAATAAACATATTATTTCTGCAACTATTTCATTGGTATGTCTGCAACTATTTCATTGAAATACCAAAAAAATTTTGATTTGTACCCCATAGACACATCAATATATTATTATTATTATTATTATTGTTATTATTATTAATTCTACTTAGTAAACCAGCTTCTGAGGAATAAGACCTGAATTCTGATATGATCCCGTGGTTGTTTATTCTGTGCATTAGGCAAATGAAGCTGTCTGGTTGCTGCTGTGTATAGTTTCATTTAACTTCAATTAAAGGTAGAGATTAGAGCTTGCTTCTACAATCAGGCTGATTTATAATTAAGTATAAAAGTGTTATATATACAGTATTTATGACACTCTGTAGGGAAAAAAAATAGAAAATTTTCTCCATAACAAAAAAACATGTATAGGCTCAGTTCTGAGTGGGACTGATAAGAGAAGATAAGGATACATCCAGGGACATATAAATCCTCTTCTACCTCTTCCTTTTGAATTGTCCTACAAGTACCATTTTAACAGGCCACGTCCACATAATACTTTTCTCCTTCAATAGCTAAACTGCTGCTAAAGTGCAGCATCAGGTTTAAATACATGTTTCTTATTAACACTGTGTGGTAATCCAGGAATCTTGGATATTTTAAGACTCTAAACACCACTTCCTTCATCCTAAATATGTAACCAAACCTCACTTACAGTGTGATTCAAAACACAAAGATTTACTAATATTAAATATAAAAATATTTTAAGTCCTTAGCCTTAAGTCCTTACAGTGTTTAACAAAAATAATGCATGAATTACTGTAGCCGTAAGTTTGTAGTAATATGAACCATCTAAGATAGAGCATGCCTCTATATCAGTCCAAGTTAAATAAAACCCCAGTTCATTACTATAGCAACCTCTGAAATGACTGAAATGCAAAATTTTAGGAGAAGTGTTACAATTATACTACTGTTAACAGAAATTTATTAAGTTTTTTTAATAGGTTTTTCCATATAATTTTTATTTTCAACACTTTAATTCAGCTTATGTGGCACAAAAAATGTGAATGAAATGATCTTCTGCTTTTGGGTTTTTGCTTTGTTTTGTTTGAGGGCTTTTGTCCTTTTGTGGGGCATTTTGTTTTTTGGTTTTGTTTAACATTATTGTTTGTTGTTCTTCTTATCTCTTTTAAGATTTTTTTTGTATGTTTTTGCACTGAAAACTCCCAACTATTTCCCTGAATGAAAATAATACAGAATATAGCCTAGGTTTAGAAAATATATATGAAAATAAGAGAACAAGTAAAAAGAAAAAGTAGAAAGCAAAAAAGTAAAAAAAAAGTTTAAAAGTTTATGGTGAAGAGCAGGTATGAACTACAGTCATCAGAAGTCAAGGTAACACAAGAGTTTCCATCAGTCAAGGATCACATTATTTGCTTGTACTGCAGGCAATGAGCATGAGGTGTTACATGTACACAATTTCTATTTTTAAGGTGCAAGAAATGTCACAAAAACTCCCTTCCCACCTTTAACTTATAATGGAGTGGGGAGAAAAAAGCAGGAGCAAGAGATATCTTTTGCATTTCAGACGCTTCTGTAATTTCAGTACTGCCACTCTATAATCTGGACAAGGCTTGATAACTCAGCAGTTCTTTTGTAATAGTCTTTGCTTACATCTTCTCTTAAGGAACAATATAATAAACAATATCCATTACAAAAGGCAGTGAACCACTTATGTTAACTGTAGCTCAAATAGGCCTCCCTCAGAAAGATATTTATACCAGTGACAGCTATAAACCCTATATGGTTTTTTAATATTATTTGGGTTTTTTCTTCCTTTTTCTCCATTTTCTTTCTTTTTCCTGTGCTATGATGTATAAAAAAGGGGGAATGAGGAAAAAAAGAATAAAATATTAACAAAGCAAAGGTACAGAGAATAAAATTAAAGTATTTTTTCCCCATAGTTTTCTCTTCATTAGCCTGGGGATTCTGCACACAAGAGCCAAAAACTTGTGATAAAGTTCTGCCCCTTGTGCTTAGCAGCCTGATTTAATAACACATAGGCTTATGATTTGAAGCTTTCTGGCCCTTTGTTATTCAATGAGATACAGGAAGAAAGAGCACTTTTCATTATCTCATTATTTCACTACACACCAGTTATATCTATCTATGTAACCCCAACATAAGGCTCTAAAATAACAAAGTATAAATGTCAGCTAAATGTTGGTAAAATTGTAGTGTTTATCTATGCATTTTTTGAAGTTATAATATCCATCAGGTAACTAGAGTAACAAAGCTTTTTTACTCGCCTGAACAAAAATGTAACCCTTGATGAATGATTTACAAAGGAAAGCAACTAAGCAGAAGATCAAAAACACCATTAAAGCCTCAGGCAGATGATAACCCAAACAAAACCATACTGTTTGCAGCCCTGCATGGTTTGCCTTTCAGAGCACCATAGTTTGTGCATTTGGCTTTTGAATATTCAAAATAAACTTCTTTTGGTTTTGATCGAATGATAACGATTTACATTTAGAAACAATGGACAGAAGTGCCACCTTATCAGGGAACATGGCAGGATGGGGCTGTGCAGTGTCTCGGGCCCCCTGTCCCGCGTTGCCTGGCCAGCCCTGACACTGGCCGCAGTGAAGGTACAGTTCGGTATCCTGAGATACTTCCCCAATCCTGTGGGTCCTTGCCGCAGAGGCAGCATGAGCAATGGCGAGGAATAAAGGAAGGACTCCTATGGGGAACTTCTGCTGGAGTTTATTGAGGCCCACGCAGGACCATGTGTCCACCAGATAGTCTGGCCACAAGTGCGCAGATCTTCCTCGTGTAACACCTTAAATATGGGGGTGGAGAAAGGGGGAAGAGTACACTGAAGAACCAGTCAGGGGTATGGAGGGGGTGACCCTGTTCATAAATGACAATCAAGAGAACAAATCAATAATGCAAGGGAGGGAACTCCTTGGATTCTGGCCAATCATTCGGTGCTCTCCCTGGAATTTTCCAGACACAGGGTGAGGCCCCGAAGTGACTGACAGGATGCGGGGGTTCCTTAACTGATGATTGACATATAACTCGGGGGAAACCATGAAGGGTTAAACACGGGGTACATGGAACAAACCATTACAACTTAAAAAAAATAGTATAAAAGCAAGGAATAAATACATGCAGAAAACTGATAAAACCAAAAACCACGCCACTAATGAGCAGGGCTGAGCAGGGAAGTCATACTGTCCCAAAATCATTTTTGTTGGAAAACACCTCTGAGGATATTGAGTCCAAACTTTGACCAACACCACACTGTCAAACAGTGGTTGAGTGCAATGTCCAGTGGTTTTTTGAAAACCTCCAGGTATGGTGACTCTGCCCCCTCCCTGGGAAGCCCACTCAATGTTTGTAACCCTTCAGTGAAGAAATTCTTCTTGATGTCCAACCTGACCCTCCCATGGTGCAGCTTGAGGCTGTGTCCTCCTGTCCTGTTGCTGGTTGCCTGGGAGAAGAGCTGTATACTACCTGGCTTCACCCTGCTGTCTGAGAGTTCTACTGAGTCAGAAGGTGCCCCCTGAGTCTCCATTTAACCGAACAGAGCACCCTCATCTCACTCAGCTGCTCCTCATTAGACTTATGCTCCAGATAAATAGCAAGATCTGTTGCCCTTTGAAGGACAAACTCCAGCACATCAGTGTCTTTCATCAAGTGAGGGGTCAAAGATTGGGCAAAACACTCAAAATCAGAGTAAACCAGGCACTGTCACGGTCTTCCCTGCACACTTCAGCTGAAGCAGAGTTGGAACAGCAAGGGCAAGGCATAGCAGTGGCAATTGAGACACACTAGGGATGGGCTAGACCAAGGATGCAACAGAAAGGTGGGACTGGGCAGGCAGATAAGGAATTGCTGTGGTAAACATCCTCCTGGGACCAAGACCAGAAATGAGCATACATGAACAGGAAACATAACCCGAATTCAAATTGTAAACCAAAACCAGGTTAATATAAATATCAATATATATTACTTCATTCCAAGACTGATACTACCCAAAACCTNAGGCCTACCTTAAGCCTACACCTAAAGATAAATCTAGGCCTAAGACTAACTGTAAGCCTAAGTCTAACCCTTAATCATAGGCTACGCCTAAGCCTAAGACTAAGCCTAAACCTAAATCAGGATATTAATATTAATAAATATTTGGTTGCAAGACAGCGACCTGCCTAATTGAAAACCTAGACACTTACACTGACCCTTACACTGACACTTACACTGACCCAAACCTAAGCCTAAACCTAAACCTAACCCTAAGCCTAAGCCTAACCCTAAACCAGGTTAATATTGATATATACCTGTTTGCAAGACAGCTACTTCTCTAAACCTAAATTTAAACCTAATCCTAAACCTAATCCTAATCTTAACCCTAACACTAACTCTAATCCAGGTTAATATTAATATCAATAGATACTTACTTGCAAGACAGGTTTGTTTGCTCTGCCTCTCCAAAATCTTGCTTCTCTCTACACTATCCCATCTGCTCTGCCTGTCATCTGCCTTCTTACTGTGCAATCTGGAAGTTATTTTTCCACTGATGAGTTCAGTTCCATCTCAGTGAGAGCAACTCTTCCATTCATAGGATTCTCCATGATCAAATCAGCATTATTTTTAAAGAGAAATAAAAGAAACAAATAAATTCCACAATGCATGACATTCTGTATGACACAGGTCAACTGATGCATCCCTTACAATAGCCAAATAGTAAGATAAAGCCTGATTAGTAACATTCTAATACTGGGGAGTCTCAGGCAAAATGCTCATTTTACACGGAATCATACGATGGGAATGATGGGTCAGGTTGGAAGGGACCACAGTGGATCATCTGCTCAAGCAGGGTCACCACAGAGCACAGGGCACAGGACTGGTTCAGAGGGTTCTGGAATATTTCCAGTAAGGGAGACTCCAGACCCGCTTTGGGTAATACAGTTTGTAATTTCAATGGAAATAAGTGACAGAAAATTCCAATAAAATTTTCCTTAGACCTTTTATTCTTAAAGAGAAAGCTGTTAAATATATATATATATCTGTACTTACCCCTAGAAACCTTACTCTATGTTCCCACTCTTTGCCTCTCCCTGGATATCAAATCCACTTTTTTATCAAAATGTTACATTTACTAGTGGTGTTTTTGTTCATCACAGAAGAAAATATTTGTCAGAATTAAGAGGAAGAGGTGGGTGTATAATAAAAGCAGTACAGAATGACATACATTTAGCCAGGCAGCAAATAAAATGAAATTTGGAAATTTCCTACTTGCTGTTCTTTTAAAATTCTTCAAAGTATTCACTAACAATATTTAAAATAATAAAGCATTAACAACAACAACAATGACAAAAAAGAAACTGAAAGCTTTCAGCAGCTGGAACATTTTAAGTGAATTTGGAAAAAATATTAAAGTACACTTGATTTCTTACAAGTCAATGAAACTTTTTTTTTTGAAAACCTCTCACTGATGCTTCATAATATTTAGTCAGCATTGTCTAGAGACTTAACGACTGAGACAATGTGTTTTGCTTTAAAACAAACAAGCAAATAAATATAGAAATTTTAAAAAATTGAAAACAAATATGCAATACTGCCAAAGTTACTTTCTGTAGTTAACAAATAGTACAGTTTGAAAAGAGAAGAATGCTTGTATATTCAGGCCATTTCCAGCTTACTAAATGCGAAGACCTATGACAATAGAAACAGGTTGTAGTAATATACATCTCCAGTTTAAATGCTAAACTCATTAGCAAATGTTCTAACCCTAATATTTGCTTAGATATTTGCTTACTATTTGGTTTGCTTAATATTTGCTTGGTTGTGGTATCAAGTTTCTTTATCTAGGTAAGAAGAGAAACCCTATTTCCCTAAAACCAAGTGTGAAATTTTCTAAGGATCCTGCTCTAACATTAAAAGAATTTCTGGTATGTTTATATAAAAAGAATCATTATCTATAATGACATGAGAAAGGTCAGATTTTACTGTTAACTGATAGATATGTTGGCTTTGTTAGTCAAGAGACTGGCCAACAAAAAGTGAGGAATGTGCAGCAGAACCACGTTTTTTCATGTTTCCTTTCTAGTGCCCTATAAACCCTTAGTTGGATTATTTAGCTGCATACTTGGTGTTAGCCACAGGGTATGTATCACAGAGGATTTTCAGATTTACTCATCTATAAATGTCAGGCTATTAATAATTTTACAGATAACTCCATGTATTGGAAATCACCTGTGTTGAACACATTATATGGAAATGTAAGGTCAGCACACTTTGTGTGCCTGTGCACAGGTAGATAGGCATGTCTGCATAAACGGAGTATTCTCTATCAGACAGAATACTTTTATGGTCTCATATTTTTAAATAAGAAATTATACTCCTCTTGCTGAGAACAAGAGAACACAATTTCAAGACCTCAAGGTCTCCATTAAAGAAAATCACATCTGCATAATCATTTTTGGCACAATGAAATATTTTTTGAAGTTTTCTTAAAACCTGAGATATATCAGTTTTAAATTACCTATAAATTGCAAAGCTGTAATTTTGTGTGCTCATATCTTTTATTCTTCCTTGGCTGTGGCAGACTAATCTCCTGATAATATTTTAATAGATAGATATCCAAGTCAGATCTTAACAAAAAGTCAAAATGTACATTGTAATTCAGACTCATATTTTAAACCCCTGGAGAATTTAATTAGCTATTTATTTTCCCTGG
The DNA here is from genome assembly GCA_008694505.1 of Cyanoderma ruficeps. Classification (NCBI taxonomy): domain Eukaryota; kingdom Metazoa; phylum Chordata; class Aves; order Passeriformes; family Timaliidae; genus Cyanoderma; species Cyanoderma ruficeps. Next base: position 11,455,727 of record VZDJ01006092.1, on the reverse strand, counting down.
CTATCTCTATTCTACTTTTGCTTACATTTCAATTATTTCAGAAAAAACAGAGTTGGTACAGGTACACTTTTCATATTATACCAATTGTACAAGCATTTCAAAGTTAAAATACAACACATGAAGCAACCTAGTGGCAAAAGTGAGGAAAACACAGATGTGAAAATGCAGTTTGAGAGATCTACATTTGTTTTATCTATTTTCTCACAATTTTATTTTCAATATTTAGTTGCTGAACTCTTAAGTCTATGGAGAAATAGTTATTTAATGAAAAGGGTAAAATATTAACCTTGTAATTTACCCAAGTGAACAAAAGTCACAGGTAGGGCATATGGTAAGCTCCAACAGATAGACAAAAACACCTGCCACTCAGTGACTATTCCTTGCTTTCCTGGACACTCTTTGTTAGTGGGTTAGCAAATATAGGCAGGAACTAGAATGGTGATTTGGCTGGGTTTATGTCCACTAGTGTATTGCCCCCTTTGGTTAATTTGGTCACTTACTCCATTCCTACACATGCAGAGAACAGAGCCACTGCTTATGTCCTGGGCCTTTCCTGCTTAAATATTACAGGGTTTTTAAAGTGAGTTTCAGTCTTCCTCCCTGTGTTTTCATGTTATTATATGTTAACATGAATGATTCTGTTTTATTTAGGATATTATTTATTTATAGTGGTTTATTGAATCTTTATTTTCTGTTTGTATTTTATTTATGCAATCCCTTCCTACAAGTACAGGGGATTAATTTTAACACCACCTCTATTGTCTCCCATTGGATGTGCTTCTGTGGTGGCAAACAATCATCAATCTGTGTCTTTGGAGGAAAGGGATATCAGACGTGCAACATTTGGCACTCCCTGTGAACACACACAATGCTAAGGCTTTGAAGAGGAAGTTAACAGGCCAAGGAATGTGATCCTCTACTCAGCCCTGGTGAAGTGCATCTGGAATGGTGTGTCCAGTTTTGGCCACCTCAGGACAAGAAACACAGGAAGCTACAGAAGAGGGTCCATCAGAGGCCATGGAGGTAATAAGGGGTCTGGAGCATCTATCTTTTTAGGAAAAAACTGCAGGAGCTGGGCCTGTTTAGTCTAGAGAAGAGAAGATTGGGAGGAACCCCTCAATGCCTACAAATATTAAGGGTGCTTGTCAGTAGAATGGGGCCAGACTCATCATGGTGTCAAACAGTGGGACAAGAGACAATGGGTAGAAACTGCTGCACAGAAGTTCCAGCTACACATGAGGAAGAACCTTCCTGTGAGGGCGACAGAACACTGGAACAGGCTGCTGAGGGAAGTAGTCTCCTTTGCTTGGAGATATTCCAAACCTGCCTGGATGTGACCCTGCTCAGTCTGCTATAGGTGAGCAGCTGGACTGGAGTAGATGATCTCTCGAGGTCCCTTCCCCAAGAATTCTGAGATTCTGTGATTCTGTGAAAGAATTGTTGTATATCCTAAAGGATGCATTCAACTGATCTGGTCTGTTAGGGGATGCAGAGCTACAGAAGTTCTTATGTTTTAAAACCTAATTCCTTGCATTTATCCTTGGATTTGTTATCCTTATGTTGTGTATTAAGCTTGAAAAATCTTCAGTATTTGTGAGTCATAGTCAACTTTCTGGAGAAGAGAACTTTCAAGGAAAATATGTTCGAAATTAGTTTCATGGAGATTAGCTGTTCCCTTGAAAATATTTGGAGAAATTTAGATACTTAAGGGACATTTGAAGTACAATCTTTCCCAATTTTACTCCCCTATCTAGTACCTTATTTATCCACCTATTTAGATTTACTTTGAGTACTTTATAAACCTTGCCATATTCTTGGGGAAACGATGAAAATTATTGTTCTGTATTATAATTTCACAGGTTAATTTTCTCTTGTTGAATTTGAATCCCATAGCAGAATGAATCAGTGTTATAGTCTACCGGCTTTCTTGCCCCTTTGCACTTTGCTTGTCATTGAATGTCACAGTGAATTCCTGCTGGAAAAATAAACAAACAAACATTACCTTTAGAAGTAAAAATTTTCATCAGTGATAAAAAAAATTACAGTTTTTGTGTTATTACAGACTTGACATGAAAGATTACCCTTCTCTGCTTTTACACCTCACCTCATTTGGAGCATTCATACAACAGCTTATAGAGGAGCAGTGGAATACAATAAACTTAATTAAATACACTAACTTCTCCACTTCCTTTAGTAAAAGTTCTCCTAGCTATTTTGAGAGCTCAAGGCAACATTTTCATTCTTCTGATCTCTTGACTGATCCTGTTTTTCTCCTTCCTGCTGAGTTATCTGCAAATGTATTTAGCACACTCGCCTTCCACTCATATCCTTGGTTCTGAGACAGGTAGGGCAGAGAGTTCCCAACTTCTGTTCTGTTCTCTGTCACCACTTTCCCCCCTCCTTCCATGCTTTGATGCAGATGAAGAGGACACTTAATTGTGCTGGGCAAGGTGTCCTGTCCTGTCTGGCAACCCAGAATTTACACACAGTGGTTCTACTGTGAGCTCAGCTTTCGACATGGAGCTAGGTGGCCATGGATGTGTTCCGCTCTAAGGGCCTGTTGTTTTCACTTTTTATTGCTTCCTAATTGAGATAATTTGCCAAGGCGGCCAATGGTCACAAAGGATCAGGCAAATGTCTTTTCCACTGTACACCAGACAATAAGTTCTGGTCTGATCTCATGCCTGACCTTACTTAAAGCAGGATGTTAAACTAGAATCTTACAAAGGTCTCTTCATACCAAATGGTTCTGTTTTCTGTCTTTTATTTTCTCTTCCAATATAGTATTTTTATTTTCCCTTCAAAAGTAGTATTTTTTTTTAACTAATTACAGGAAAAATTATACACCCTGAAGGGCCTTTTCTTGTAATGATATTAATCCAAGAGTACAAATGGCTTATAATTATATTTTTAAATTAGTAAGATGCTAATACAAAAAAACCCCTAATTTTTCCTGGCTACATGCAAACCAGGGACTTTGGTGCTAATATAAATTGTAAACTTATATAAAATAACAATGCAAAATTGAAAACAATGTTGCCACAGCACAGCTTATTTTTCGATAACTGCAGTAAGAATATTTCCATAATGCATAAATCACACAAATAGTTCTCATAATTAATTTATCCTCTTCTTTCCATCTAAGTATGATATGGGCAGAACTAATGAAATGTAGACATGCTCTGAGAAAGCACAAAAAATGTGAAGTTTCATATTCAAGGGGGAGATTTCAGTACTTTTATCAGCCTATAGCTGCAGCTGAAATTGAGTGTTTTAAACAATGTATCTGTTTTGCCACCACAGACAACAGTGTCCTAGTTGCAGTGAAGGACACCATCCACTTTCAGGGGCAGAAGATGGTGAGCAGGGGTGGCATAAAGCCTCGGAACCCAGTTTCAGTGGAGGCTGATACCACATCTCATTTGTTACAGTGCTCCCCTGTCTTGGACCAGCCTCTCTTGAGACTGCTAGACCTTCACTAATCAGAGAAGAAACTTAGCACTGCCAGATTCTAGACACTTTCAGAGGAGAAAAGCAGGGTTCTGCATGAGAAACCTCAATTATTTAAATGCATTCCTGATTTTAATTTTTCATACTTCCTTCCCTGTTGCATGCATGTACAGAAGATGCTCTTACAAGAGGTCATCCTTCCAAGACATTATCTACAAAATAATTCTGACCTGTTGTCTTCTGTTTTCTCTGAGAAGACTTACCCTCTGCAAGTGCACTCCTCCCTAACTGTTCACACAATCACCACTGAGACTGGCAGAACTCACAAACAGAGTCCACAGCAACAAATAAGCTAGTTCTCAAAATTGAAGGAAGGGAGAAAAAAAGGCTTCATCAGTTGTGTTTGTTGGTTTTGCTCACAAGGTTTGGTGGGGTTAGGTTTTGGACATATTTTTGTTGGGGGTTTTTTAACATGGTTTTGTTCCAGACTGTCCCTTGGTCTTACATCATCTACTTCCCAAGGCAATCCAGAAAATGCCTATTCCTTTGTTTTGTTCTATGACTGAATCAGCAGTGATAATATAGGAATCTCTTCTTATTTGCATCTCCCCACATCCAAAAGTTGTCAATGACTATTCACTTCTACAGTGCTCAATCTCAATTGAAATCTCTGAGGAAAACAGTATCTTTTCAAACCTCTCTTAATTTTTTTGCTATTGTTCAATGCTAACTTTAATTCTGTAATAACTTCACTTGGAAACCATTCTGCATAAGCTGCTATAAAAGATGAAAATCAAAGCAGTATTACATTAGAAAAGTTCACAGCAAAGAATTAAGGAGAATTTTCTGAAAAGTTTAAGGGTGTGGGTATTGGTCTTTTAGAGCACAGTTTTCTCTCTAGTTAATGCTTAGAATTGTGTTTCAAAACTTCACAGATTTAGACATGTCTGAACAGAGGAGAGATACTAAAAAAATAGCAATATGTATTTATTAAACAGCTCTTAATAGAACCTGGGTTGTATTGTTCCACTTGGGAATGAACAATGTTTCTTTATTTATTTATCTTAGAAAGCACGTTTTCATGCAATTTAGCAATATTCTCTTAAATTTCTTCTTGTAATCTTTTTTCCATAGCTTCTAAAAAGACAAGAAGGCCTTTTTTTTTCAGCCTTCAATAGCTGAAATGCCAGAAAGGTTAAAGGTTTTGAAATATTTTGTATCTTCTCTAGACTGTTGTAGTCATCCATAAGCTTTACTTGAGACTAAATGTTTTCATGTATCCAAAGGTAACCTACTTTTAAATATCAGATAAATGTATTTTCTGCATTACAGAAACCAGACATTTTCTAAGTCATCATTTTTTTAAATTACAGTACTGTCTGACATCATACTGCTAGCTGGAGAGAGAAAATGCATTTGTTCAAATTTAGGTTAATATGATTTTATGGTTTAAGAGACTGCTTCAGTGAGTCTCACATGCAACAGCTCTGTGAAAATGCTAACTTAAATCTTCAAAGTTCTGTGTTCATTTTAACATCTTATAATAGTCTAGTCACTTCCGCATCCTCAGGAAGAGGAACTCTGTAAAGGCTTTTAAAGCTGTCAAAGTTGTATGCACAGAAAGTTACTGCAGGCTAGAAATACTCTGCATACCCAGAAAGACAGCTGCAGCCACTATCACATATAGCCCCAATACTTTCTGGAAAGAAAATGAAATTCCCATGAAAACTGTCTTTCCTGCTAGACCAATAATGTTTCTCTGAAAGATTTATATTCTATATTTATATAATAAACAAAGGATATTACTCTTAAGGAAAAAAAAAAGAAAAGGAAAAATATTCTGTAGTTAAATCACGGATGCTTATATTATTCAGCATTTCTGTCATTAACAGCAATCTTGTTTCCATGACTTCAAAACTGGTGATAGTAACAGTTATTTGAAGTGGATGTCAAAGCGTGAGAGGCCTCCGAAATACATAGCTGCAATATTTCTGCTAGACTACATGAGAAATGTGTGATCAACCATCTATTTTGGAAGAAGAAAGACTGAGATTTCCAATGATCTACAGTTCCATAGGTAATGATGTGCTTTTAATTTCTACAGCACTGTCTTGATCATTGCTGTAATGTCTAAGCTGACAGTTTAATTTATTTTCAAAATTTAAAAAAATTACATTATCATGTTGCCATGCTTCTGCACTTATAACTGCAAATTTAAATGCAAGGAAAGCAATCCAGCTTCTCTAGTAATGACTAAATAACTTTATATGACATTTCAGTAGAATTAAAAAATCATTTTTTAAGCATTTCTTAACATTCCAGTTAAGAAAAGGGAAAAGCATGAAGTCTCCTGCCCCTGGACAGAGTTTTAAGTTATTTGTGTGGAAGTGGCACTGACCAGAGGTCAACTACTTAACACTGAACACGTGGTGGTTTAAGTTCTCTCCTATGTGGCACCTAAAAGGATGCTGCCCTCAGGCTTGTACATTTATTCAGTTAATCACACTTAGATGTCTGCTACAGCATTCTTGTAGAAGATCCAGTAGCTCTTGACATAGCAATCTTGACCTCTTGAGTATTTCCTTCAAAATTAAGGAACAATGACCAAACACCAGTGAATGAGTCACATCAGCACCACGTCCTCACTCATGTCATGCTGTAAAGCCTTGACTAAATACAGCACTGACTCACTAAGTGAAACCAGTGAAAAGGTTCGTTTGGAAACAAATACCAAGGTCCTTGGAGCTGATGTGGGAACAGGGGGTGTGTGGGTGTGTTTGCGTTTGTTAGTAGTTTGCCAGCTTGCAGTCTCCCGCTGAGTCCATGGCAAGGTTTTACAGACTTTTTCAGGGATTCGCAGCTCCTCCCGGAAAAACAGCTGCTTTTTTAAAACCTAACTGCCTCTTGTTTCCCCCCAAAGTACACAATGACTTACTGGTACAGAAATGAACTGCAGTTCCTGATTTACTACCAGCTTCTTATTCCACTGTGGTTCACTATTCCTTCAAGAAAACAAAATACAAGTGTATAATTTTGGAAATAGGTTTTATTTAATTTTGCTGGCCAATACCTTAAACTATAAATCAGCACTGTTAGCACAATTTTAGCATATTTTTGGGGATCTAGTATTTTGGGGGGTTTTGGACATTTCCTACCTTCTGAATGTGGTATTAGCCAGAGACCAGTGTGTCAAAGAAATAACAAAATGTAGCACTTATAAATTCTTGTCACAAGAGATCAGCTCCATTACAGGGACTCTCAGTAGAAAGAAGGGACCAGATAAGACATATATTTGTCAAGGAATAAAGATTCTCCCAGAGCACACAGATAGCTCAGAACATTACTGAAGACCTGACTTGAAAAATATATTAATTTTTTTCAGTTCACTCCACAGATCCACAGACCTCCTCTCAGCTAGCTGGAAAAGAAGTCAGATTCTCCTGGCATGGATTTAAAAAAAGAGAAAAGCATGTGGAATTCTTATTACACAGAAACTATCACACATTTATATGATGTAGTGCACTTTTACACAGTGTGTCCAAGTCTAGTTTGAGCAATGAGATGCATCTAATTTTCATATAAATGGCACTGTTAGAAAAATTAATCCACAAACACCGGAGGTTTATGTCCAAAAAGGAGACAGAGGAGTCCTTTATTCAATAAAAGGGAGAGGCCATGGGGCATTTCCACTGGGGTCTTTCAAATTTTGGAGGATGCAACCTCCTATTTATCCAAACTTCCTGGCCACATTTCCCTCTCTCTTTCCCCATTGGCTGAGGTATTTGAGAGTTACAGACTTCCCGGAGTGCCTAATAACTGGGATTCCCCTTTAATGTATAACCCTCCTTTAAATTTTGAATTCTTATGTAATTTATGGATTTTTCCCATAGTTTCTTTCATCTTTCAATATCCAATTCCATTTATCAGCAAACCTGCAGTTTGTTAGTAAAGGCAAATACCTTCTTTTCCATTCATCAATCAGTAGAATCCTTCCCATTTTTTCTTTTTTTGTCTCAGTGCTAGTTTTATCTACCAGCAGACCCACTGCTTGTTTGTAAAGACAAATCAGTCATTCCTCTCAACACAGATTATTAATTTTTTGGGGGAGGGTTTGACATTAGATGAGTATTAACAAAGGACAAATTTTAGTGCCAGATGTTGTTGCCTTGAGCAATACAGGCAAAAACATGCACCCATTTTGCTAAACAGAGTGAACAAGCAGACAGCTCTTTTGGATGCATAGAATATTCAAACTACAGTTTCATTTAAAACAAAATGTTAAAAAATAAAGGCACTGAACTGATTTTGAATCTCAGTCATTCTACTTTTAGGTTAATTTGTAGTTTACATCTGAAAGTATTATTTTGTTAAGCTACTACTTATGGTTTTGGAATTGCATTTTTCTTTTGTTGCTTTGCTTCTAATGAAGTCTGTCTACTCTTGCACACAAGGAAGAAAGCAAATTGACCTTGTCAGGTGAAAAAGGAATAATGATGACTCATATCTTCTATATGCACAAGATGAGAACAAATTTCCTTTTCTAGAATTAGAGTACTTCCACTTACCATTACCAGGTAGAATTTATAATGAATAAGAAGTGATACATTGTGTGATTTTATTTCTTTTATAACTTTTATTAAATACTTTAAAGTGTGATTAGAATCAGAATAATGGGTGGAACCTTCAGTGTGCTGCAATTTTCTATTGCCTTTATTGTTGCATGCAAGTAAAGTCAGAGGTTGCATAATAAACAAATTTAACCTTTATAGGAGAAGTTATCATGTTTTATGATAAGGCTTATTGCTTGGCAGTTTTTAATTTGGCCTGGTTTCACATTCCTGTTACATCTTGCTGGAGTATTTTTATACTCCTTATGCTCAAAATATGAAAAATACAATTATTTTTTACAGTTATGAAGACAAAGATATGCTCATGAACTGTAAAACTTCAGCTTCAAGGAAAAAAATTCTTTCTACTATAGAGATAGAGATGACATAACTCCCTATGAAATTATATGCACTTAGTTATCTAAATTGCCAACTCTGAACAGATTAAAAAAAAATAGATTATATTTTCTGCAGTTAGAATGTAATTTCCAATAGGCCACCTTGCATAACTATTCCCTCATGCTTTAGCATTCTTACCTCTTTTTCAGCTCCTTGAAGTAGAATCTGTATTGATTTTGAATTAATTACCAAGCTACAAGAAGCCTTAATGGATGATTTGAGATGTAAACATTATGATGTGAAATTCTGAATCTTGTTACTCACATTACAGCCTAGTTTTTGTTATCCTTTCTCAGGTTGAATAATGTTATCTCCCACATGATACTACTGACTTCAGTGTGACTATTTTCAAAAAAGCTCCTACGCATACAAGAATGAGATCAGTATCTTGTGGTTTAAAAGAAGTTCTTATTTCTATATTATTTATCTATATTTCTGTATTGAAGGATGGGAGCATCTCTCCTATGAGGAAAGGCTGAGGGAGCTGGGGCTGTTCAGCCTCCAGAAGAGATGACTGAGAGGGGACCTCCTCAGTGTCTGTCAGTGCCTGCAGGGAGGGGTCAGAGCACGGACCAGGCTCTGCTCGGTGGTGCCCAGCAATGGGACAAGAAGCAAGGGGCAGAAATGGATGCACAGGAAGTTCCGCCTGAACATGAGGAAGAACTTTCTTGTAGAGTGACCAAGCACTGGAAAGGATCACCCAGAGAGGGTGTGGACTCTCCCTCTCTGGAGATATTTCAGAACCACCTGGAGGCAATCCTGTGCCATGTGCTCTGGGATGACCCTGTTTCAGCAGGGGTTTGACCAGATGAGTCATTGTGGTTCCATTACAACCTCAACCATTTTAGGATTCTTTGATTCTGTGATATGAGAATGTGTTTTCTCTGTCTTACTAAAGAGATAAAGCCACAAGAAAAGACAAAGAACTTTTGATATATATGCAACATATCATTGCATAGAAATACTTGATAGTTGCACTCATTCTCAAGGATGAACTAACTATTGTTCAAACACAAATCTCTTCTTTCTGAAACAATTTTTGCCCCTACTAGTTATAGAGAATAAAGTCATCAAAAGCTCTTCTTCTGGTTAATAAAGAGAGAAGTGGATCCAGGGAGGCACGAAGAAAGTCCTGACAGGCCAAAGGGCCCCTGGATTGCTTGACAATTGATGGGGTACCCAGTGCAACCTGTATTTTTCATCAAGGCTAAATAGACAGTTTATCTGAACAGCAGTACCTGCTTTCTGAGAAAAGAACCTGTAAGTAGCATCTGTCATTTAAAGAGTTGACAGGTATTGCTGGTAAAGAGTTTATTTCCAGGTTATACAACTTCCGTTAGTTTTTTTCTGGTTTGGACTGAAACGACTTTTTAAAGGAAACAAGTGACAACAACAAAAAATGTATACATGATGGAAAATATGAAAACAAACTAACTGTGTAATATTTGTCTGCTTTCCAAAAGAAGAAGAAAACAATCAAATTTTAATTCTGTTTAATGACTTTCACTTGACATCTGACATAAAAGGGACAAAGAGAGCAGTTGATACATAAAACTTACGGAAAACACTTCACTGAGTTGAAGTCAGTGCAGTAAATTGCAACTTTGGCCATTTGTTGAATTTGACCTTAATGTTTAGATGAATGAGATTTAAGTGCGAGGAGAAAAACAAGACAAGACATCAGTAAGGTGATTTAAAGCAAAAGCAGCAGGGAACTACTTAGAAATACTTTCCCTATTATCTTCTAGTTGCCATATTATCAGCAGTTAAATAGTATAACCTAATGTTTATATCTTCCCCCTACGTAAGGATGGTGGGCAAAAAATATCACGGCTGTTTCAACAATGTCAAGTCTTTTGAGACTGGAACTCTCTTATGTGGTTACTTGAAACTCATTTCTTTCTCTACTTGTCAGTTATTTTCCCATTAATCTCTAAGTTTGAATAAAGAGACACCACACCTGACATAGGGATTTCAACATGGACATGACATTTTTCTCAGTTCAAAACACTACCCTCTCCAGTAAGAGGGGGTGGCAAAAAGAACCTACATGAAAGTGAGAGCAAATTTCTGTTACTAGGGATCACAGCATGTCTTTTCCTCCCAGCCCAGACTCATCCTTTCTACCATCAAGGCTGATAGCACTCAGGCCTTTAAATTACTAATCTAACAAATGCTGTTTATCCAGGACCAGTCTGAAAAGGAAATGGGACAGTAAACCCCATTATTTAGCTATTATTATTTGTCATCTGTATTTTGGGGGGTTTCATGTTTCCCTTACAAGGATCACCAGTAGGTTTTTATCACTACACATTAAAATCAAACATTAATTGAGAAAGCACAGGATAGTTGTAGAACAAATACTTTTTGTACCTGTAACAACAAAAGCTTACTCTTGGAGCCACAAGTTTACATTCAGAGAGGATATTTCATCTATATACCAGTGCTTTCTGTTTCAGTGGGTTTTGCTTGCAAGAGATTTAGATTCCTTTCATCTCTTCAAGAGATTCATAACTCTTCTGAAAGAAGGAATCCTGAACATAAATAAGGTTTCCAAGTGCTTGAAATGTCTTTTAATTTTTAATTACATCACATGATTCTCTCAACAACAAAATTTAAATGACACAGTGGAAAATCTGATTTTTTCTTGCTACTTTTCTTTTATGTACTCATAAATTTATTTTATATCCTTGGTCACAGGGGTATTGTCTGAAAGTGCTGCAACCACATAATTTTTTACAGAGTAGATTTGTATTTAGGCACCCATTTGTGAAACAACTTCTCATTCATTAAGATTCATTAAGATTGTCTTCTAAATTTATCTAAATTAAATAAATCTGGTGAAAGAGACATGGCTCTTTTTGTACATGGTAAGAAGGGGTTGCATGTTTCTAAGTCACCATTAATAGATTTTATCTTCTAACACATATCTGAGATATTGCTCTGGAAGTTTGTAAGTCAAATGACTTCTGTTCAGAATTGGCTCAGTTTACTGACCTGGACAGGGGCTCTTGTATAAGCAGTTCACAGGAAATCTGAATAGTCTAATTTAACACAAACACTCACAACTCACAAGTTATAGAAGTTTTGTCTGAATAAATATGGTAAAATTAGGATTTTAAACATTTTTCCTCTTACCAGAACAGAATGCCAAAATCTGAATGTTAAAGTCATGCATGTAATGAAGACACCATCGAGAATGAGAGTTATAATTTTACATAACATTGCCATGCTCATTGATTGCCCTTATCTTACAGGACTATGTGCAGGTGTAGGTTCAGAAGAGGAAACTCAAAAGAATTTGAATTCAAATATTTTGATACTGTTCTAAAGATGTAAATTTAAAACTGGCAATGAGCAGGTGATGATATAAATTACTGTACCATAAAATATTGCTTTTAACCCATCTTTGCGACTTAAAAAGTGGTAATAAATTCAGAAATACAAACCACTGAACAGCCATAAAGAAGATACTAGAGGGGAAATGAAAACATGGTATATCTTTATTCCGTACTAGTGATGCATGGAAGAATAACTGACAAGTTGCTATTATCATGTTACAGAAGAGAAAGAAATGAAGATCAAGTAACCACATACTTTAGGTTGTCAAGAAAATAAAAACAGGAGAAATGATGTGGACTTATCACTACACACAGTCGTTTACACTTAATGCTCTAATAATCCAGATACCTTCTGAATTCCCTCTAGACCCTCTAAACAAACCATATATACACACTGGGCAGAAAATGGGGGATTCTGCCCCTCTACCCCACTCTGCTGAGACCCCACCTGCAGGGCTGCATCCAGCTCTGGGCCCCCAACACAGGACAGGGACCTGCTGGAGCCAGGCCAGAGGAGGCACCAAGGTGATCAGAGGGGTGGAGCAGTTCTGCTGTGAGGAAAAGCTGGGAGAATTGGGATTTTTTGAGCCTGGAGAAGAAAATGTGTTGAGATGATCTAGTTGTGGCCTTTTAGTACCTCCAAGGAACCCACAAGAAAGATGTTGAGAGGCTATTTACAAGGGTCTGGAGTGACAGAACAAGGGGGAATGGCTTCAAACTAAAAGAGAGTATGTTTAAATTAAAAATTGGAAGAAATCTTTCCCTGTGAGGGTCGTGAGAATCTGGAGTAGGTTTCCTGGAGATGCTCAGTCCCTGGAAGTGTTCAAGGCCAGATTGGATGGGGCTCTGAGCAACCTGGTCAAGTGAAGTGTGTCTCTTCCTATGGTAGGACATTTAAAGTAAAGGATATTTAGGGTCCCTTCAAACCTGTCTTAGTTTGAAAGACAGGTGTCTGCTAGGGAAGGCAGAAGACTCCTTTGGAATGGAGAATGTAAACCTCCATCCTCTGAATGATTATAATTTTGAAATTAAGGGGCTCTCAGACAAGGATATGAGGGGTAGGAATAACAGTTCTTTGCTAGTAAGTAGTAACAAACAACAATACTGATGACATTAACAATAAAACAGAACTAGGAACCTCATGATAGCCACCTTCTCAGCTGAAAAGGGATGGGCTTTGCTTCACAAAACCCTGGGGCAGTCTGATCCCAGTGCCCCTGCAAGATTCTGAGAAGCACAAAGCTGGAACAGCAGGAATGAGCAGAAATCCTTGGCTGGTGGATGAGATGTACCAGAAGCTCCACGGTGGTAGCTGGAACTGCAGGACGTCCCAGCAGGGCAGGGCAGGNAGATGGTGGTAGGTCCCTAGGATCGTACTCCAGTGGTGACAGTGAATTCTCCCAGCAGTAAGCAACACCTTCACCCTCCTCCTGCTGATGTCAAGCACGAGAGCAGCTGCCCCGCCCAGCCCCATCCCTTTCCTGCCCCCAAAATTCACGGTATCTTCCCTCTCTGAGAGAAACTTCCAGATACAAAAGAAGTGTAGCCAGATGATACACTCCTATCCTTTGGCCACTTTCATTTTGCTTATGTACCCATTAGTTATTTTCCTACAAAATTACAGGAAAAAAATCTGTAAATAAAATGGAAGAAATCTAACCCCCAACAAAACCCAAATCATTTTATAATTCTATATTTAATCATCTCTCGTATATAACACAGCAAGACAGAGCAACACTTGAATGTTAAACTGAAAGAATGGAGCTACTACTGAGGAGCTCCACCCTGATGACTTTATTCGCCACAAGCCACACAACCCAGACACATACAGAAGACCCAGAAACATTCTAATTAGAGGAGCATCATGCCGGTAATAGATTTTAGATAAAATATCAAGTACCATCCTGATCATTCTTTGGCTAATAACAAACCATAAACAGCTGCACATACCAAAGGATGAATGTGTCCAATTATTTCTTTGTTTATATTTATCCTTTTTTTTTTTTTTTATACAATGTCTGAGCAGGCTGGTGCATTCTGACAGGCGTCTCATATTGCTCAAGACCGGGTGCAGAGAGTCTGAAGACTCACATTGCAGAATGCCTTCTCATTCCATAATATTTCATTAGAATACGTATTATACTGAATTATTGTAGTACCTTAATCTATGGTTCAACAAACTTTCATAAGGCAAACAGCTTAAGTTCTTGGAATAGAAGTTTCTCCTATATTAAAAAGACTGTGGAAATGTTCTTAATCCCAGGTGAAAGAATGCTTCGTTTGGTGTCTTATTTTAGGTTGCAGGAACTGGAGCAAAGCTGATTTAGATCTGGATATCAAAACACCAGCCAAGGGACATCCATGAAGAAACTGGCCTGTTTGAGCATATCTTTTGTCTGCTCTCCCTGCCTGTGCAAATCAGACCTGCTGCTTTGCTGAAACTCAACAACAACAAAAAGCAACGCAAGCTAGAGGCTAACAAACCTATTCCAAAGTAATGAGCACCCTAATGCAGAAGATGTCAAAAAGATTATGTCACGTTCCTGTGTTTTAACACAAAATTGGCTTCTGTCCTTGCAAAGAAAACTCAGTTGGACTGAGATGTGGTCCCTTGCTGGTGTGAGCACACAGCATGTCAAACACTCATTTTGCATAGCAATTTAGTAGAGAAGGACAAGCTGTAAAACCAAAGATCAACAAATCTCATATGAAACCAAATTTCATGCTGAAGGTTCTCAGATGTTTGTAGCAGCACTGCCAAATGAAAAATATGATTTGAAAGAAATTTGAGTCAGATTAACTACTGTTTTCCTGCAACTTTACTCTGTCAAAAAAAAAAAAAAAAAAGGATTTTGACTGTGGTAGATGCTGCAGTGCAANCTGTCAAAAAAAAAAAAAAAAAAAGGATTTTGACTGTGGTAGATGCTGCAGTGCAAGCCTAGGTAGGACCTGTATTTTAAGATATACTTGTTCCTCTTAATTTGAAGCCTCCTAAACCCACATGTTTGCAGTTCAGTGGTACCTCCTGGGCTTGTCACACCGCTCCTATGGACCAGAGCTGGGCACACCAGAGAGCTGCACAATGCCCAAGGGCAAGAGAGCACAGTGATCCTGACCAGGAAGTCTAATAAACAGCATTTAAAATTTCCCTTCACAGAGCCTGAACATTTTTCTTACTGGGATTATAGTAAACCAAGCAACCCAAACTGGGTGATGAAATACAGTTTTCATTCTGTCTGTCCTTGAGGCACAGTCAATCTTTGCTTTCCCATCTTTGAGATGGCTAAGAAAGAAACTTGTGTGCAAAAGACACGTGGATTTCCACATGAACAATGCTAGCTAAATTGCTAGCTTAAATGCGTGAGTGGTGTGATGTCCTGGGACTTTGCAAAAAAACCAAGATTATTCATCACATGCAACTGTCATGGCAAGCCACAATTTCAACTAGAAAAGTGCTGCTGCTAATCAAAACAGACAAAAAGAGCCCTTTAATGTAAATTACTGCCCTATCATTTAGTGGGAGGTTTTCTACCTGAAAATCTGTGTGATAGAATGTTACATAAAAATAATGTGTGAATACTAAAATGACAGAATGTTCAATATTGTGTAATTTCTACCTAGAGGGTCACCAAAGCATTCTGTTGGGCTGCATGTAAAGATGAGTTTTGTTTTTAAGCACTTAGGTACTACAAATCATGGCGGCAAATGTAATGAAGGAGTCCATATAAAACTGTATAATGAATGGATCATTTCATAGAGATTCCTTAAGGTGCTGTCCACTACAAATGACACTCTTAATATAAGAACCAAAACCCACCGTGTTGAAAACCATTTCTCACAACCCGGAAGAGCTGCTGGAGCAGCTGTGTGTCAGATAAAAAAAAACCAAAACAAAACAAAA